>OZ024857.1:23926154-24128654 GCA_964017155.1 Oasisia sp. SBJ-2009 | reverse complement strand
CAGGTTTCTTGCAGCGTGTCCCAGACGGCATCAATGGAGACATCCGTCTTCTCTACAGATGTGTTTCTCACTGCGCCAGTTGAACTCTATTTGTGTCTTGTTCTTGAGTCTAGCTTCCCTTTGACCTGTTATGCGCATTGCTTAAATGTAATCAACACATGTCGATGTTACCTCCATGTTTTCGTATCAAACATCACAACACGTTGGGAATCAACAGGAATACTATACGCTGTGTGCATGTCTCCCACCCGAAGTCATTGATTCCTATATTGTACTAGTTAATCTTATTAGAATAAATCTTTACTTCCGGATGTTTTCAGAGCCAACTTACGCTGACAGAATGCTGCAACAAGCGCGTGAATGGTACAAGTTCGCGTACATGGTCAGACAACCATTTAAGAAAGCAACAACATCACCGAAGTGAGTGTCTGCCTGCCTGCCTGCCTGCCTGCCTGCCTGCCTGCCTGCCTGCCTGCCTGCCTGCCTGCCTGCCTGCCTGCCTGCCTGCCTGCCTGCCTGCCTGCCTGCCTGCCTGCCTGCCTGCCTGCCTGCCTGCCTGCCTGCCTGCCTGCCTGCCTGCCTGCCTGCCTGCCTGCCTGCCTGCCTGCCTGCCTGCCTGCCTGCCTGCCTGCCTGTCTCTCTGTCTCTCTGTCTCTCTGTCTCTCTGTCTCTCTGTCTCTCTGTCTCTCTGTCTCTCTGTCTCTCTGTCTCTCTGTCTCTCTGTCTCTCTGTCTCTCTGTCTCTCTGTCTCTCTGTCTCTCTGTCTCTCTGTCTCTCTGTCTCTCTGTCTCTCTGTCTCTCTGTCTCTCTGTCTCTCTGTCTCTCTGTCTCTCTGTCTCTCTGTCTCTCTGTCTCTCTGTCTCTCTGTCTCTCTGTCTCTCTGTCTCTCTGTCTCTGTCTCTGTCTCTGTCTCTGTCTCTGTCTCTCTGTGTCTGTGTCTGTCTCTCTCTCTGTGTCTCTGTGTCTCTGTGTCTCTGTGTCTCTGTGTCTCTCTACCATGATCACGCGCTCTACCTTCGAATAACTCGATTATGTGGACGCGCGACGTCAGATACATCTTGGTGCCATAGAATATATCTGACTATTACTAAGCACAACACTCTGCCACATATTTCCCTCTGTATGGAAATGTTGCTTAACAAAGTACTCTCCGTTCTGCTGTGTAGTTCGAAGTACAATGCTCTTTTTCCGTCGTATGTTGTTACGTCTGTCTCCGTGTTTCCTGTTTTTCACTGCGGCAGTAAAGATTCCAATTAGGCGATATTATTATATAAGAATAGTTTACACAGTTAGTTGCAATTATTAGAAGGAAGTTAGTCATATACGTTGTTTGTACAGAAGTGTTGACGTTTACCGCCCTGTTTCAGTTACATCAGTGACGAGTTAGCTTGGGGCGCCCTGTGGTTGAACTTGGCAACAGAAGAAGAACAGTATGTCGAAATGGCCAAAGAGTTCATGACTCTCGAAATTCCTAAAACATTCTCGTATCTCGACAAGACCGTCGGAGCTCAGGTAAAGCCAATGTAACAATAAATGACAACGTGTTGTTGTATACGCGCACACATGCACACATGCACGCACGCAAAAAAACGAGCGCACGCACACACACACACACACACATACATAGGGGCACACACACACACACACACACACACACACACACACACACACACACACACACACACACACACACACACACACACACATAGGGGCACACACACAGGCGCGCACACACACGCACACGCACACGCACGCACGCACGCAAGCACACATCCAGGTTTAATGAGAGAGTCCCAGTGACACTGTCGCTCGGCCTGTCGTATCCACAGCGCTGTGTTCCGTGTGTTTCAGTTGATCTACTCCCAGGTGTCCAACGACACTGGCTACAGAGAGGCGGTCGAGGGATTCCTCCGGCAGTGGTTCACCACCAGTGACACTGTCAAGTACTCGCCCCGTGGCTTGGCGGTCGTCCGTCCCGAGGGCGGCTCCATCGGATACGCAGGTAAGGCAACTGATTATGCAAAACAGATTCACATCGTTTTAATTATATGTTCATAGTTCACTTATGAATTAAGAGTTATCAGAGATGAGTATCATAACTGAATATATGGAATACGTATTAATTGAATAGAACACTCGGTCTATGACACATAATAAGAACACAATTATTGGTATTAAACATATCATACTCATAGACAGCTTAAGGTTAAAAATAAACAGTGTTACATAATGGGCAACATTAACATAAATGTAATCAATAATTGTTCACGATTTATGATTTCCTTACAACTTGAGTACACGAATAAGGAATGTAAGCTGTTGCTTCATTGCAATTGTTACATCGTGTAATGTGTAGTTTGCAATTATATTTGCAATGCGTTAGTATTACTCTACTGTACTGAACAATACTTTTATATACAAGACATTGTGTAACAATAAAGATTATTAGTATTACTATTATTATTTACATGCAATGTGGCGGATAAATGGTGGATATCTGTTTAAGAATAGTCATCGCACGGTAATTAAAAAGTGGCTAAATCTTTCCCATACAAATCGAGACTACATAGCTGGAGAGCCATATAAACATTCGATGTTGTATCGTTGCAGCCAACGCGGCCTTCATAGCCGTCTCAGCCGCGCACTTCGGCATCCTGCCGGAAGAAGGCATTAAGTTCGCCAGGTCGCAGCTAGAGTACATTCTGGGCGTGGGTGAACACGAGGGACGTAGCTTCATGGTCGCCTACGGACGGGACTGGCCCCAGCACGCTCGCCATGCCGCCTCGTAAGTGACTTCCTTGATATTGTCCAGTGGTTGTTGTCCTGTGTCTGTGTGTATTATGTGTCTCTGTATAGAAGACGGTTACTTCGAGTGACGGTATTAGACACCCTCTTCCAGTATAAACCATAGTAGCATTGCGCCGCGCTAACTTCTTCTTCTAATATATATATATATATATATATATATATATATATATATATATATATATATATATATATATATATATATGATACGATACGATACGATACGATACGATACGACACGACACGACACGACACGACACGACACGACACGACACGACACGACACGACACGACACGACACGACACGACACGACACGACACGACACGACACGACACGACACGACACGACACGACACGACACGACACGACACGACACGACACGACACAATACATCTATATCGATGTTGTCGCAGTTGTCAAAATGTCCTTCGTTCCTCTCAGCGCCTGCGACCAGACCTGCAAATCGGAAGACCAAGACGGTCCGAACGCTCACATGCTCATTGGCGCGGTGGTCGCCGGTCCAGGCATTGACGACGCGTTTCCCGACATCCGCACGGACATGCTAAGGAACAACGTGTCGATCACGTACAACGCTGGCTTCCAGTCAACCGTCGCAAGTACGTGCACCAGTTTTACACATTATCTAAAGTGAGGGTGTCATCGACTAGGTTTTATTTTATCTTTTAATGTTACATTGTTATAACTACAAAATGCATGTTGACGGCTTAGTGCCTGCCAATTTGTGCTTACTTACGTTATTAAGCTCGGAACAATGTTTGCAATATAAAAAAATCCCGCCTGCAACACGTTGAAATTATAAACAAAACATTCTGTTTCAAAACAAATTGATTGGCAGTGATGCCGAGACGAGAAGAATTAACCGCAATACTCTTTGATGTTTGACTTTCCCAAGTCCTAAACTGCAAGCTTCCCTTTTCAAGTATAACTATACTGTCAATTGTGGGTTGGGGTACTGGCACCCTTCCTCTAAGGAATTGTTCGTGTTTATCGTACGAGACCATCAGCTCATGACAACAAAACACGGGTTGCGCCGGAAAACGAATTGACCACATAAGCTCACGAGTTTGTTGTTCTGATGTTATTACGGCACAACACCATGCTATCTTGTATTATCTTGACTTTGTAAATGTGGTCTTCTTGTGCCACAGCAATGCGTTCACAGGCCGCTGTAACTTGGAATGCCGCGTGTGTGCGTTTAACGTAGGGCAAAACGCACAGTGAAGTGTCGAAAACTATGGTAACAATGAACTATTGCGGACTGTGGATAATCCGTAAGCGCAATAATTTGTGTTGCGTCATGCCAGGTTACCTATGAATTCAGGAGTAGAAATAACTCAAACAACAACAAAATTTCTGGTAGTCAGCAGGACTACCTATTTGGGATATCTGGTAGTCCTCAGACATATCTGGTAGTCAGGAAATGGCCCAGATTTAAACAAAATACCATGATAAACATAAACTTTGAAATATATTTTTCCCAAATTTGAACTACTGCAGTCATCATCTTTGGTAGTCCGACCAAATTTCTGGTAGTCGTCGGAATACCAGACTACCACTATTTCGACCCCTGAATGATGTAGTAAATGTAAGAATGCGTGCATGCGTAGGCACAATGTGTATTCCTTGCTGTATAAATGTATTTCTTTGCTGTTCTTTTAACTAGTCTCTCGTTACTTTTACACCAATGTAGCGATAGAACATGTCCACTGCGCCCTTTCTCCAGCGTCGTTTCAACGTAAATGTGCTGTTGGGTTGCAGTCATTTTAGGGAGCCTTCTGAACATGGAGGAGTTCGGAGGCGATGGTGGCTCTCCCGGTGGCTCGCCCGATGGCTCGTCCGGTGGCTCGTCCGGTGGCTCGTCCGGTGGCTCGTCCGGTTATCCAGACCAGGCGCCAACCGGTTAACTCTGCTTTGGAGACATGTCACCCCCACCCCAACCAGAGACTAAAACCCACGTAACACTCGGTCATGTCGATCACGGTCTGTGTCGGAGCATTCTGACAACCCGTGAGCCACGATTGAATTTGTAACGGAATGTCGACGTCAACGCTTTCAATCGACGCATCAGTGTCGATTTGTCGTGTGTGCACTACTAGTAGTTCTGCTGCGCTCAATAAATATGAACAAATCTACTAATATCTTCATAATAAACTTTTCTATATATTATCAAGTGTCCCTCCGATGTTGGCCAGGCTAGTGTGTAAAGAGAGTTTCTATGTATTTGATTATAGTGTCTGTTATCCAAAACTACATGTTTCATACTGCATTATTCCATTTAACATTTCTATCTAGTATATAGGCGGTCAACCGGATGTAGTTCATTAAAAGAGAAAGTCAAGCAAGCAAGAAACTGTACGGATTGCTCCTATAACAACTGGCTGAAATCAACTCATGCATGCAGAAAAGTTGTAGTGCAAAATGCGTACTGATATTTATTCACCTATTTATTAGAAATGTACCTCCAGTACGTCTATGTAAGACATTCTGAATTTTTGTGGTTGTATTTCGTGTATAGCATAACTACCTGTTTGTTGTTCATTTAACATGGATGTAAAGGAAAATGTTGTTTAGTAGGTCTAACATTAGATTTATATTTGCTCAATAATGTACATTGTTTCATTATAAATATTGATTGCTGTATTATGAGGAATTAATTATATGTTGCTGTGTTTATCGAATAATGTATGGATTTATGAATTATAAAATAGGTGTGTTCGACAAATTAATATCAATATACAAATGGAGAGTTGACAACGTTTTCCGCCAATAAATATTGCTGGACTTTTTGTTACAACTGAAGCTTTCTACTTGCGTGTCCCGTAATGTAATGCACACGGAGAGCTTTGACTTAGAATACACATGCACACACACGCACACACGCACGCGCGCGCGCGATCTTCAAGAAACCCTACATTGGTGCAAGACTTGTTTCGTTTACTGTAAAACAGCGTTTCGAACAATGCACCCGTTTGCATATGTCACAGAATTAGCAGACGTCAGACTGAACCTGTTCACAAGCGACAACACTTACTCTCTTAATCCTTTTCGTCCCCAGTGGGACATTAGGCTACGACAACAGTCCACCACAAGGCCGTGTCCTTCCCGGCCTGCGCCTCACGACAGCCCCATCTCTTCTAGCTCCGCCATTACTCTCTTCCGCCATATTGCCTTTGGTCAACGTGGCTTCCTTCTTCGGACGGTGTCCATCTTAAAGCATGGAAATATTGTCTTTACAACACTGGATCGTTTGAATTATGAATGCCTTATTGGGAATACCCATGTCAATGTTTGTTTGTTTCAGGTGAAGGTTAAAATAACACACAGTTGTCATCGTATTTAGTGGAACGTAATATGTATGTGAATGCTACTGGCGGCCATACAATCAAATAACACGACATTCCATGCTGATCATAAATGACCTTAATTAAAACAATCTTCCACCATTCGAAGCAGGTTTGTCCCAACACGCCTGAGGTAATACCTTAGTTGTGAAGCGTCCAATTAACTAGCCTGTCGAGGGCCAAACATTTGGCACTCAGTGAGTATTAGGCAACACATGCTATTGTACACTGTGGAAGGTAAATTCATGGCAGCTGTGTCTTGCGTGGGAGGGTGTGCAAACTAGATGTTTGTCCTAGACGTCGTGCTTGAAAACAGTACAGCCATCAAATGCTGGCACTGAAGAATGTTGATACTCTGATTTCAAGTGACGTGGGTAGATTTTCTTGGCAAACGAAACCCAGGTTATGGTAATCCGAAATGTGTTTCATTTGATTGACGCAACAGTAATGCGATTATACGTAAACCCCGATTAAGCTGCTACTGCATTGCGTTTGAATGGTACATAAAGCAGACAAGTCTGTACGAAATACACCAGCTGCAGTCTACAGGGTGAACAATACTGTTCGTGGAGATTTTAGCGAGTGCTTGAAAGTCGAGGATCGCGACACGTGGTATTAGGTACAAAGGTACAAAACAGGGGCAATATTGGGTGGCGAAGAACAAGTGGGAAATGTTGAACGCCGCCCCGAAACAATCTTCAACAGCACACCCCTCCACTCGCCTTCCGATGTCAAGTATGATGTAAACCCACACGGTGTTCGTCCGCCATTATCTGTGCGACCAAAGAGTACCCTATAGAAACAGCATTATGCAGGTTGTCTGAATTTCTGTGAGCACATATGTTGTGTGTAGTGAGTAGAAATTATGTTCTTGTGCAGCGTGGCATCAGAGCTGTCAAATTATGACAGCTGTCAGTCGGTGCATTTCTGCGTATTAATACAGTTGTAATTTTGCTTGGTGGTGTAATCAGGGGCAATCCGTGGGTGGTTCAAGTAGAAATGGAGGGGTGTAAGGTTGGAAAGAAGTTTGTGGGAGCTTGATGTGTGAGAATTTCACGAATGTTCACAGAACTTCTGTCTATGGAGGGTAAATATGCTGTGAAATTGTCAATAACAGATCTCATCAAGATTAGTAGGAAATGAAGAAAAAGTTATAATGGTCGCCTATGGAAAATGCAAATGTGGTCTGACTTCGTCTAACGGCCGAACAAACAGCAAGGTGTTTAGTTGGAGATCCGGTGAGGTGAGCCCAGATTCGGCGGGGCCCAGATTCGGCAAAAACGCAGTGCCCGCTTTTATCTGTTCTGACGTAGCGTTGGTGACATATGTCACGATCGCGCCGAGTTTACTCAAAACGCATACATCGGATGCATATTGCGAATAGCAATCAAATTTGAATACTTGTATGTATTACTAACGGAAACTATGTTACTAACAACTGAGGATCCTTTCTCGCTGCCGTCGCTGTCCCAGATTCAGCGACACTCGACTCAGCACCCTCAATGTTCCGTTCCGACGCCAATGATATCTCTTCTCAGTTATCTTCAAAATAAATACCAACTTTATTGAATATATTGTTCATGGCTCCAATAATGTTTAATTGTAGTATGATTTAACTTAATTTGGAGCATAATTGTCGATGATCGACAGCAGCCACACATACATAGGTGAAACCAAGAGAACACTCAGCCAGAGATTCAAAGAACATACACACCTGGATAAACCAACAGGAGTAGGAGATAATAGCCGGGCCATAGGACAATCAGTGTCCATGAAGAACACTAAAGTACTGACTCGTGGATGCAGTTGGCACATGAGAAAAATTAAGGAGGCTATACATATAAAACAGAGAGCCCTACCATGAACAGAGACCAGGGATACCATCTGCCTGCCATCTACAACCAAATTATCCCGCCGAAATCTGAACAAACACACGTGAAACCAGTACGTGAACAAGGCCCGTAGCTGAAGCGTCGAAACGACGTCATTCGACAATTATGCTCCAAAGTAAGATAAATCATACTACAATAAATACCAACTTGTTTCTTGTTGCCCACCCTTCGAAGTTGTCAAGGGTATACTACGTGGGCCTATCGAATGGTTCTTGACTTCTCTTTATCAATGTTAATGCATATGGAGGACACACGTCGGTCCACGTTGTTCGGCCAGAGTTCACACTGAGTAATAATGAGTGTGTGATTAAGTATGTGACGTCAATGGCGCTCGTAATTAATAAATGGCATCCAGGAAGTACAATGTTGTTTAAAATCAAATCAAAGAAGAATAACATTATTGACTCTAGAACTTAGACTTATAGCGTAGACTACAAGTCGAATTGTCCTGCCGTGAATGCGACTTAATTCTTGCGCGTCTAATGAGATTGTTTACTCTACATGTGTCCTGCAGTCCAAGGTTGAACGTAGGTCTAGTTCCTCTGTGATTTATTACGACCGTAGACGTTTAAATCGAACACGTACGCGGTCTAAATCACAAAGCTGTTTACCATCGGATAACATTCGCCACTTCGACGTAAATATTCGTCAATGTCTTACGAAACTTGATTACTCGAGTGCTAGTAACTGCGCAACTGGTCGACCTTTGCCTTAATCAGGCACACAACCGGCTCAAGGGGCCGCTTTTTTGAAAGCCACTTCATTTTCGGAAACAGTATTTTATATAAATTGTATGAAGTAAGCAGGCACTATCTTTAAACATGTTAACTAGCACAGAACATTTACCAAGTAGTCAAAAATGCATCCTGACGATTCAATCATTTTAGGTGCACATTGTGACTTTCACTAATATATAAACGTGACGGAACAAAACGTAGACAGATGTGTTTGTTTCGTATGTCTTCTTTTTATAAATCATTTGATATGTGAACAATGTGTTCTTTTTTCACAGCAAACTCTACATTACGCCTAGATAGTAACTGCTTACCAACATACAAGCATGGTAAGCAACAGTTTGGCCTAACGTCATTGGAGAGTGCGGCACTCCTTGTGGAGTTAATCGCAACATCTTAGCTGGAGCAACAGGAAACGTATTTAAACTAACTCCGTACTGCAGTCACATTCGCGTCCTTGATACGTTTTATATAATATATCGTGTTATTTACCTATACAGACACTGTATCAGATTTTGTTGCATATATTAAAATAATATCAATAAAAGATTGTGTGTGTGTATGTGTGTGTGTGTGTGTGTGTGTGTGTGTGTGTGTGTGTGTGTGTGTGTGTGTGTGTGTGTGTGTGTGTGTGTGTGTGTGTGTGTGTGTGCGTGCATCTGCGCGGGCGTACGTATATACGTATGTATGCATGTATGTATGTATGTATGTATGTATGTATGTATGTATGTATGTATGTGTCTGTGTCTGTGTCTGTGTCTGTGTCTGTGTCTGTGTCTGTGTCTGTGTCTGTGTCTGTGTCTGTGTCTGTGTATGTGTATGTGTATGTGTATGTGTATGTGTATGTGTATGTGTATGTGTATGTGTATGTATGTATGTATGTATGTATGTATGTATGTATGTATGTGTCTGTGTCTGTGTCTGTGTATGTGTATGTGTATGTGTATGTGTATGTGTATGTGTATGTGTATGTGTATGTGTATGTGTATGTGTATGTGTATGTGTATGTGTATGTGTATGTATGTATGTATGTATGTATGTATGTATGTATGTATGTATGTATGTAATCTATGTATGTATGTATGTATTTATATAGTATGTATGTATGTATGTATGTATGTATGTATGTAATCTATGTATGTATGTATGTATGTATGTATGTATGTATGTATGTATGTATGTATGTGTGTATGTATGTATGTTTGTGAATGTGTATGTGTATGTGTATGTGTATGTGTATGTGTATGTGTATGTGTATGTGTATGTGTATGTGTATGTGTATGTGTATGTGTATGTGTATGTGTATGTGTATGTGTATGTGTATGTGTATGTGTATGTGTATGTGTATGTGTATGTGTATGTGTATGTGTATGTGTATGTGTATGTGTATGTGTATGTGTATGTGTATGTGTATGTGTATGTGTATGTATGTATGTAATCTATGTATGTATGTGTGTATGTATGTATGTATGTAATCTATATATGTATGTATGTAATATATGTATGTATGTATGTATGTATGTATGTATGTATGTATGTATGTATGTATGTATGTATGTATGTATGTATGTATGTATGTATGTATGTATGTATGTAATCTATATATGTATGTATGTATGTATGTATGTATGTATGTATGTATGTATGTATGTATGTATGTATGTATGTAATCTATATATGTATATATGTATGTATGTATGTATATATGTACGTACGTATGTATGCATGCAAACATTCGTGTATGTGCGTGTGGGCATATGGTCACGTACTCTCTAAAAACCTCCATCTGTTGGCCTATAGCTTTTTCGAATGTGCCCCGTTATGTACCTATCTAGAAAAAACGCTACCACCTCCAAGACTCCCGTCCCTGTATTCCCAAGTCACCAAAGTAGCCGAAAAGACCGCGGAGAAGCTGTTCGAAACGAGAGGCGAAAAATGGTCATACGTCATCTACCGATGTCACAATCCGGAAACAGAGTTGATGTCTCTGCAAGCCGGAAGCGGCGGTGGATTTTGCGCCCTGCTAGATTACTTTCCCTTGATCCGGTGCTAGCTGGTACATTATGGTTACGAAAAGCATAATAATAACTGTCTACGTTAGGGGTCACGTGCATAATTTGCATCGTGACATACATACGATATACAGGAGTCTGGACTGATCCGTTATGACCTACGTCATAATCAAAACAATGCGCGTGATATCTGTCAAGATATATATTTGCCAACAATGTTGATGACGCAGTTACAGCGATGTGTTATCACATTTTGGGGATTGATTTTCAACGCAGTATACGACGGAACATTACACGTGTAGCCCCATTTGATAGCTTGACAGACTTGTTGGTAATTGCATGCTGCACAGTCGAGTCGGGGAGAAGTAATTCTCAAGATATATCCGAAACTAGTGGCGGAACAATGATAGTCTTGTAGATCAATATTATTATTGTATCAATTGTGTACTTTTCTATATTATTACAATTAGCACCAATGCTAAACATGTATGTTACAATTTACACCCGTAGGCTGGTACAACTTGCCCCGTATCCCATATAATTCACAGTTACTCACTATATCACACATATGTAACATTATCTACTGGAGATATGTGAGGAACTTTAGCATGCAAAAATTCCGATCAGCTAAGAAACCCATCCGGAATCTTTAAATGTATTGTTTTTGTTTCAACCAGGCCCGGTCTCCCCTATGCAGGATGGCCTCAAAACACCTCTGTCTTGGCGTGAAGTATAAATCAGATTGAGTAATTTGCAATCAGATTGAATAGCTGACCACTGTATAATACAAACCCCTGTCAAAGTCACTGAAGGCGTCAACGAACACTGCTGGAAACATGGAAGGAGACCAAGGCGGGGGCTTGGATATATATATATATATATATATATATATGTGTGTGTGTATATATATATATATATATGTGTGTGTATATATATATATATATATATATATATATATATATATATATATATATATATATATATATATATATATATATATGCCTATATGGCATTGCTTCACTCTAGCATTCTCCGAGAACGGGCCATATGTGTCCCTGCTTGCCTGCATGTCATCATAAAATAAGAAATAAAAGACGCGAATTTTGCAAGAATGTCAGGCTTCTCTGTCAGCAGCTTGGACGGGAGACTGCGAATTATTTTTACGATAAAGAATGGATCACGATTTGCGAGGTGGGGTTCACATGAATTCCCACGCCATGGTTACGGGCCTGAAACAGCATGTCTTCTTCTTCCTGATACCGGCTAGCCTCAACATGCTGAGGATTTGGGCGGGCGAACAGGAAAAATCTGAAATGTTTTTTTTTCGTTTTGGGTGCAAAGCAATGTATCAGAACAGTAATTAGTGCATGTAAACAGTAATGCGTGCAAAAGAACTAGTTATATCTAAAAAGTGGAATAATACAAAGTCTGGATATTGATCTTAAAGGAATCAAGGCTGTTTTTATTTACAACATATCGGGGGAGGGAGTTCCAAAGTCGAATGGTACTTGGGAAAAAGAATACAAGTGGTAATTACATCTGGAGTGAGGGATAAGTTATGTTATGTGTGAACATCTCAGTGTTAATTGATACTTTCGTCCAACCACGCCCATCCCGTCCACAGGACTGCACAATTATAATGGGGTAATTCACAGTCGCTCAGCTGCGTAAGAGAATTTTCCGTGAGGGATAAATAAAGGTATTTTGATTTTATATTGATTTCAACTTCGCCGAAAAGATAGTTCAGTGGCAAAAACGTGCTGCCAAACTAGCGGAGTCTATTTAATCGAGGCTACATAACGGTGCTACACGACGCGGGAAATATCTGCTCAGTGGTGCCATCTAACGGTGAAACTCTACATAAAGGATTTAACCGGCTCCGGGGTGGGTAGCAAGAATCCGCAAGAATAAGTAGAATCAGAATGCAATTTCTTTGACGGCGTAGCCCGGGTATTAAAGAAGCAATCGTCTTGTTAGTGCATGTTGTGATAACGCATTTGTTGACCAGACCGACGCAGTCATATATCTTTAACAGTCGTAAACGTCGCTATTAAACAGTTGAATCGTTGGGCGATAATCAATGACCATTGCCATCGTCACACCATGCGTACCTAGATCCCTTAGTTGTCCGTGGAATTGATGACAGCCATGTCCAGCAGACTGGTTATTTAGACAGGTCTCCTGTGTCAAACTCAGGCGGAGGTGAGTACAATTATACAACTGACAGGGTCCAGGGGTAGCTGCCAGGGGTGACTGAATTACTTTTATTTTGTACTTGAGTAGAAGTAAAAGTTAGCCTCTTCAAAACTACTTGAGTAGAAGTAAAATCGTAGAAGAAGTAAATCGAAGGGTCTCGGTAAATCGGGCTTTTATGCGTAAATTGTTTTTTAACCATAAACTCAAATAATATACATTGTATTTCAAAAAAGGATTAAATTTTATTGATTAACACATTAACACAAATTTATATTATAACTAACAGTACACCAGTCATAATTAATTAATACACCATATATACATATATACATGCACCTAGATATTTATTATTCGACTGTTTTCAATGTTCAGTCATCAAAGTAAGATGTAATTTACATAACTCCAATTCAGGCCATTGTTCAATTTGTTGTCAGTGCCACCAGTGTCTCTGTTTGTACTTTGACTTTGTGAGCATCAAATTAGCCCAGTCTTGGACTCGATTGCAGTTACCAGAATTAGTTAACTGGCATTGTCATTGTGAGGCGTAACAGAAAAATACGCCAGACAATACCCAGCCAGAAATAAAACCAATTATCCACACACAGTTGGGTAAGTTAGGTAGAATTTGTTTGTTTGGGTTTCATTGAAAACCGGGAGATTTGCTGCTCCCGCCTGGAGAGGTAGTACAATTATTGATTGATGTAAGCCCCCATATTGTATGTGGCTAAGTGGAGGGATTACCGACCTATTGTTTACCCAGTGGCAGCGTTTCACGTTACGCCGACTGGTTATTTGGGTCAGTTGAATGTGCCATCGTTTAGGCAACTTCAACAGAGCCGGGCGTTGCATAATACAGTCACATATTGCTTGTAACATCAATAATAATGACAGAAATAACGTTTCTCCAATTTGGCGAAGAATTTTAATTTATTTTCGCCAAATAGCAAACCGTTTCGCCTACGGCGCAAATGGCGATCGACAGTGCTAGCCTATCTGCGGACTGGATCCACCTGGCGACTAAAGAAGTAACAAAAATATCGCGAAGTAAATGAAAGTAACGAAGTAAAAAGTACTGTTACCACAAATAAAACTACTTCGTTACAAGTAGAAGTAGATAGTTGAAATCTTACTTTGTTACTTCTAGTTACTTGAAAAAACTACTCAAGTAGAGTAACGAAGTAGTTTTACTTCGTTATATGACACCCCTGGTAGCTGCCTAGCCCGAAGTCCAAGATCAAGACCCCAACTCCCGGCCAACCGGGCCAAGACAGTCTTGGCCCAAGTACTGATAAACGTTTCGAAATGTTTCGCAATACTGCCCAATAGCTATAATTAGCTTTTTATATCCAATTCACCACTACGGTAATCTTCTAGCCCAATTAATTATAGATTGCAAACACGTATGTGGCCAAGTATTTAGAAATATGTAAATAATTGGAGTGGCTATTTGACTGGATAGCCTGGGCTGGGGGACTATTCGACCGTGCATCCGGTTGAATAGCGTAGGGCGGCTCCCAGACTATTAAATTTTGTCCGGACATACAAAAGTGATTATTCAAATTCGTACAGCTGAGATGGGTGAACGTGAATTTGCAGATTTCGAAAGTTTATCTGTAATCGTCAATTTTGACAGCAGGAACTTTGTACAATATTGTTAGGGGTACATGACAGTTGTACAGTCAAAGCAGATATCAAAAGAAACATCTGCAGATCCACAATATTGAGAGCAGAAATTTGTTTTCTAAGCTAACCCAACAAATTGCATTCAGGACTGATGCGTCACAACATAAGCAAGGTTCTCTTTTCTTGAAAACAGAAATATATGAGTACAATCCAAATCTCATCTCGTGGCTACAACAAACCCATCTAAATTTTTCGTGTCACATGAGTTGGAATGCGATGCAAAATTAGGGAGGAAGCCTATTAAGATCTGGATCTAAAGCGCCAGTTTAAGGTAACTCTGAAGTTACATCTAGCTATCTTCCATTTATCCGGTTAAATAGTGTATACAAAATAATGGGCTATTTGGCCATATATATCCGTTCAAATAACCTATATGCAATCATTGGCTATTCGACCGCATCCAGTCGTGTAGTCCACCAAGCTATCCAACCGTGTCTGGTCAAAATAGCCATTGTTTAAAGCCATGGCCTTAAACAATCGTGTGTCTGTAGTGACTCTGTACATGGTGTAGGCCTATGCATTTGCGTGTTCTCTGTGACAGGCTATGCAAAATTGGAAAATTTCATAGAGCTCTCTAACTTCGTCTAAAGCAGTCCTAGAATCTGCTGTTATTTTGGGGAAACTGCCTTTGTTATATTTCTACAAGATCAGCCATTTTTCTCTCTCTCCATTTCTCAATGTTTAGCTTTGCAAGTCAGTGGCAATAAATATGTGTCTGACATACAATGCTTCTAAATAATTTAATACATTTCTCCTACCAGTAGCACTGTGGCACAGTGGGCTGAGGAATATATACTGAGTAAGTTAATATCAGACTGAATAAAATTCAATAATTCAATAAAACTGGAGACCAGTACAATAAGTAAATACCAAACTAAACAAAATTATTTACAATTTGGCATTAAAATTGCTACGTTATTAAAGCTAAAACTAGCACACACATGAAGAATAAAACATACCTTGCAAACATAACATTCACTAATCCCTAGTTGTGATACCTATATTTCATATGACATTCAGACAAGAGCGACAGAGTTATAGTTAAATTAATGACATCATTATGTTACTTAGTCTGACTTTTCCTGTTTCAGATGACTACAACCTTCCAGCTGTAGACGGCTGGGCAGGTCAGACCTGTTCAACATAACCCAGAATGGCTGACGTCTCCTGTACGACGACAGGGAGTGTTTCCTCTGAGACGGCAGATACAACATATACTGGAGACACTGGAGAGAAACTCCATGAATGTGACAGATGTGGGGAATCATTCTCAAAGAAAAGACGGTTAAAGTGTCACATTTGTTCACACACTGGAGAGAAACTGTACAAATGTGACACTTGTGGGGAAGAATTTGTAAAGAAAAGACAGCTAAAGAATCACACGTGTTCTCAATCTGAGGAGAAACTCTACAAATGTGACACTTGTGGGGAAGAGTTTGTTAAGAGAAGACTGCTAAAGAATCACACATGTTCTCAGTCGGAGGAGAAACTCTACAAATGTGACAATTGTGGGGAAGAATTTGTTAAGAGAAGACTGCTAAAGAATCACACATGTTCTCAGTCGGAGGAGAAACTCTACAAATGTGACAATTGTGGGGAAGAATTTGTTAAGAGAAGACTGCTAAAGAATCACACATGTTCTCAGTCGGAGGAGAAACTCTACAAATGTGACAATTGTGGGGAAGAATTTGTTAAGAGAAGACTGCTAAAGAATCACACATGTTCTCAGTCGGAGGAGAAACTCTACAAATGTGACACTTGTGGGGAAGAGTTTGCTAAGAAAACACTGCTAAAGAATCACACATGTTTTCAGTCTGAGGAGAAACGCTACCAATGTGACACTTGTGGGGAAGAATTTGTAAAGAAAAGACATCTAAAGAATCACACATGTTCTCAATCTGAGGAGAAACTCTACAAATGTGACACTTGTGGGGAAGAATTTGTAAAGAGAAGATTGCTAAAGAATCACACATGTTTTCGGTCTGAGGAGAAACGCTACCAATGCGACACTTGTGGGGAAGAATTTGTAAAGAAAAGACATCTAAAGAATCACACGTGTTCTCAATCTGAGGAGAAACTCTACAAATGTGACACTTGTGGAGTAGAGTTTATAGAGAGAAGACTGCTAAAGGATCACACATGTTCTCAATCTGCGGAGAAACTCTACAAATGTGACACTTGTGGGGAAGAGTTTATAGAGAGAAGACTGCTAAAGAATCACACATGTTCTCAGTCTGAAGAGAAATTTTTCAAATGTGACATTTGTGAGAAACAGTTTATAGAGAGAAGTGAGCTGAGGGATCACATCTGTTCTCAGAATATGAAGAAACCATACAAATGTGACACATGTGAGGGAGTGTTCAAACGAAGTTATGATCTACAGAGGCACATTCGCACTCACACACGAGGAGAGAAACCATTCAAATGTGACACATGTGAGGCAGCGTTCAAACGAAGTTATGATCTACAGAGGCACATTCGCACTCACACACGAGAGAAGGCTTTCAAATGTGACACGTGTGGGGCAACATTTGTGGACAGTAGTAACTTGAAGAGACATCTGCGCGTCCACACTAGACAGACGTGGTATAAATGTGACACGTGTGAGTTAGCCTTCAAACGAAGTTATGCTCTACAGAGACACAAATTTAACAAGCATCAGAAATGCTACATATGTGACACGTGTGGTAAAAGGTTTGCAGAGAAAGGTGTTTTGACAAGGCATATGCACATCCACATGACAGAGAAACCTTTCCGATGTGACACATGTGGCAAGGAATTTATACATAAAAATTCTCTGATGAATCATGTGCGCACTCACACCGAAGAGAAACCTTACGTTTGTGACAGATGTGATGCAAAGTTTGCAACAGCGAAGTATTTAGCAACTCACATGCGCATTCACACAGGTGAGAAACCCTACAAATGTGACCTATGTGGTGCACAGTTTTCGCAGAGTAATCATTTAAAACGCCATTCACTGTGTCATTCCAGGGAGAAACCCTACAAATGTGACACTTGCGATGCAGAGTTTGCAGCAAAGAACGATTTACAAAGGCATCAAGGTACTCATGGGGATAACATTTTCAAATGTGACATCTGTGAAAAACAATTTTCACAGAAGTCTGCCTTTGTTGGTCACAAGCGCAATCACGCTGGCGAGAAACCGTTCAAATGTGACATTTGTGGGAAAACTTATACTCTGAAGAAGTATTTAAGCAACCATATGCTCTCTCACATGAGGAAAGAAACTTTCAAATGTGAAACTTGTGGGAAAGAATTTATACAGATGAATGCATATACCATGCATAAGCGCACTCACAAGAAACCAGTATTGGAATGTGCCACATGTGGGAAAGTCTTTGCACATAAGGCAAATTTAATCATGCATCAGCACAAACACACAGAGAAACCTTTCGAGTGTGACATTTGTGGGAAGAAGTTTGCGTGGAAGACGTCTTTCAGAAGACACCAGTTCGTTCACACAGACGAAAAACCGTTCAAATGCGACGTCTGTGGTAAATCATTTGCTGTGAAGACAGGGTTGGCTAGACATCAGGTCATTCACACAGACGAAAAACCATTCAAATGCGACGTCTGTGGTAAAGCATTTGCTGTGAAGACTGAGTTGGCGAAACATCAGCTCATTCACACTGGTGTTGAGCCTGACCAGTCCAACGCTTGTCGCGACAGCTTTGCGAGAGATGTCGATTTAAGGCAACAGCACGTCAGTGAGAAATGTTACAAGTGTAACATTTGTGACGCTACGTATGCACGGAAAGTGCGTTTGACACAACACCAACAACAAACACACACGGGGGAGAAACTGTTCAAGTGTTCTGAGTGTGATAAACAATTCACGAAGAACTATTACTTAACAGCCCACATGTGCATTCACACAGGAGGGAAACCACACACATGTGAAAGATGTGGACGCCAGTTTGCTCGAAAGAGTAATTTAACTAATCACATGAAGACAAATGTTTGTACAATAACATTTCTTTCCCTCGCATCAGGGAAGCACACAAGTGTGAAAGGTGTGGATGCCAGTTTGCTCGAAAGAGTAATTTAACTAATCACATGAAGGCAAATGTTTGTACAAAAACATTTCTTTCCCTCGCATCAGAGAAACCGCACAAATGTGAAAGGTGTGGACGCAAGTTTGCTCGAAAGCGTAATTTGGCTAATCACTTGAAGACAAATGTTTGTACAATAACATTTCTTTCCCTCACATCAGAGAACCACACAACTGTGAAAGGTGTGGACGCAAGTTTGCTCTAAAGTGTAATTTAGTTAATCACATGAAGACAGATGTTTGTACAAAAAGTTTCTGTATTTAATGAACTATGACTGTTGTTCCTGACCATACTCACCTATGTTCGATGGACACAGCAGTGTAGTAGATTCTCTAAAATACTATATCATGAAACCCTGTATGCAAATGTTAAAAGACATTGTATTGTATTTGAGGGTCTGAATTGTCACAACCATTCACATTAGGTTAAACGTAGATGTAAAAGTTACACAAATTATAATAAATTGTACAGAAGCCCATTGCAATGGTGTTGTGTCTATAATAGTGATATTACGCTCAACTTAGGTAAAATTGACAATGGCAGACATAATGGGTTTGACGAACATATGTATCCAAGACTAGTTGAAATTGTATTAATTTTGTTCTAAAGTATGATAATAAATTAATGATTTGTATATTAATCTGCATGAATGAATATATGCATGCAACAATGTAATCATCAATGTATGTCAAAGGATGTTTATAGCTCAATCTATGTGAATGAACATGTATACACGAATGCTGTCAATGATGTATTTGTTGTAAGGGTTAGTCAAGATTAATTAATCATCATGTCATTAATTATAGTATGCATTCAAATAATTGTCTCTTGAGTCATGGTTGTCACAATCTTAGGAACATAGAGTATAATTCATAGTTGTAGATACAGGGAAGTTGTCACAATCTTAGGAACATAGAGTATGATTCATAGTTGTAGATACAGGGAAGTTGTCACAATCTTAGGAACATAGAGTATGATTCATAGTTGTAGATACAGGGAAGTTGTCACAATCTTAGGAACATAGACCAAAAATTATTCCTGGTTTCTCATCAGCACATGCATTTACAAATGTGCTATAAAACTTTATTTTTTAAACGATAATTAGTCGTCTAAAAATACAACTTCCAGTGCAGAGTGAAACCTACTGAGTATCGGTCCAAATGCATTTGTGGGACTGTAAGATATGCATTCTCTAGGCATAGCATGAGTTGTTGACTGTTAAGAATAACTCCTTCAGTGGTGGCTAATGTTCACCTGTTTTAACAATGCAAACCTCACTCCTAATTTTTATGAAGTACTGGGTTATTTTATCCTCTGTGTTTGTGACCCTTACCCCAGAATGGGATGGAGATGCTGATTGGCTCTCAGGACTAAACAAGACTTGGCGTACAGCACATTTGTTTAGTACAGCATAATAACGCACTTTTCTGGCGTTGTAACGCCATATTTGAGTGTTATAACACTGGAATAGGTTAATGGTTAAATTACGGTAATTAGTCATCACGACGCTGTCAATTAGAGCGTTATATTGCTGTAAACAAGGTATTCAAAAAAGCATACAGCAAGCTTTGATTCATTAAAAGAAACTTCACGTATATTCCCCAGTCCATCAAGAGCTATATGTGTATTAGAGTCTGGTCCGCCCACACCTCGAATACTTCTGCCCAGTATGGGACCCATATACCACCCGAAACATCAACTATCTAGAGGGGGTCCAGCACCAGGCAGCAAGGTTTGTGGTCCATAATTACAGCTGGGAAACATCTGCAGAGCTGCCAAGTCTCCCGATTTATCGGGAGATCTCCCGGAAATATAGCAAAATAAACCCAATCTCCCGATCTCCCGGTTTTTATTTGCAATCTCCCGCAAAAGAATCGTTTTGTCTTTTTTTTACGCGTACTTTTCGATTTATTTTGGCAGCTGTGAGTCATCTGCATTACACGGAAAGTGCCGAGAGCAGCCGAGCGGAGACTATAGAAGTATATCCAACCGCAGGGTCTGTGACCTGCAGACATGGGGTCAAATACATTGAAATGTATTTAAATACAAATACTTTTGAGGGATTCAAATACAAATACTTTTAAATGCAAATGTATTTAAATACAAATACTTTTAAATGCAAATGTATTTAAATACAAATACTTTTGAAAAGTATTTCAAATACTTTTTCAAATACTTATCATTTTCAGGATATATTACTATATAGGTAAAAGAAACAAAACGATATATCAAGCAGTTCATCTAGTTTATTGCTATTGTCTAAGTTGTCTGGTTACATTCAGTGGTCTAATATCTATCTGGCTACTGCCCAGTGTATACTTCTAAAATTGTCAGTTATATCACCCAGGATGGTGGAAGTTAGTACTTATATGGGATAGTGCAAAGTCCTGCTGCAAGCTAATTGAATGCAATGTTCCTTTTAATCATTCCTCCACACCCTTTTCACACAATCATGGCAATGTGGACAGAACCCACAGCCAAGCTTTCCATTCATTCACTGAGGATCACTTAACAAGATCTGACTTGAATTGGGTTCTCCATTTATCATCTGTATCAATTAGGCTGCCCTGCAGACTGGGCTCAGTGATGTTTGAACAAAGTCCACTGTGGCTTATTTAATTGGGGATACTTGGCTTGAACAAAGGGCTTGATAAACCAGTGCCAGGCTTCTTCCTCTATCAAGCAAAGGGAATTGGCTAGCTAGCTGGTACCCAGGGTTTACTGGTGCCCATATGTGCTAAGCTGTGTAATTAAGTTCTTAGTCCCTGACTGTCACTGGTATCACATTGGCTAATTTACCATAGCAGTAACTTACACAAACACAGTGGAAGAAAGAACTGACCCAAATATATACCCAAAGTATTTGAAAAAGTATTTGAAAAGAATTTGAAAAGAATTTGAAATATCAAATACTTTAGGAAAGTATTTAAATACAAATATAAATACGTTCAATTCCTAAATGTCAAATACAAATACTTTAAAAAAAGTATTTAAATACTTTCAAATACAAATACAAATGTATTTGACCCCATGTCTGGTGACCTGTTGGCCTTCAAGGTCAATGCAAGCAGCAGCTGCTATGGTTTAAAACTTGACAGAGGCCTGGCAGATGGTGCAGGAAGGCAGTCAGCAAGGCGAAAGCTGACCTTGCAGTAGCAAGAGCTGAAGAACACATGATGGAAATGAAGACGCTAGAAGAGCACATCTAGAAATGGACAGAAATGCAGTTCTGCTTGAACTATTTATTTTGTGACTGCTGTTTATAGCTCAAATAAACTTACAATACCACAACCATGTCCATTTTTATAATAGTGAAAGAATCTTGAAAGTCTCTGTAAACCCCAATAAAAAATATAAATTAATTATATATCCACACACGAAAGTTTAAAATAGAAAATATTATTATTTAAAATCTAGTTCACTTTCAAAGAGTTATATGTGCTAAATATAAGCAAAAACGGCAGGAAATCACGTATTTGGCATTCTCAATTACAATTTTTTCCGGGGGGGGGAATGCCCCCGGACCTTCCTAGCATTCTCGGTTGCTTTGCAACCTTGGGCAAGGCGCTTTGCGTCTTGCATATATGTCTCCCTCTTTTGACATACTGTAGGAGGGAGATCTCCTGCATCACACTCAATTCAACTTGGCAACTCTGCATCTGGTTCCACCTTGACCTCTGTCCTCTCCTGGCCAACCCTAGAACAGAGGAGGGCTGAGGTCAGAGTTTCCACCACGTATAAAATGACAAGCAATCTCTTCGACATCAACCAATACCTCAAGCCCAGACACAGCCACCCACATAAATACAGACAAATATCCTCTTCCCACAACTACTACAAAATAAAATACAGTTTCTTTCCACGAACAATAGCCCAGTGGAACAACGCTTCCATCTAATGTATTTACCCACAACAGTCTCGACGTCTTCAATGGTGCATTGCAGGACATTAACCTGACAACTGCACCCTTCATGCATCTCCAATAGACAACACACACCACCACCCCTGTGCCCTTCCATACGTCATCCCTACCACACACTAACCTCCCTCATCACTGACATATACTTTTCCCCATCATCCCCACCCTAATCCCATATTTCCAAGCACAAACGCTCCTATTCCACTTTCGGTTTAACATGAAGCCATCCATCCCGAAACCAACCATCCATACTAGTGTGTGATGCCCCAGAAGAGGTTTTGCACTATAACATCAGAATCCTTCGACTTCACATTGAAATATCCACTCAGTGGTGCCATCTGACGGTAACAGTCAAACTACGTGTGGATACTGGCGATGCGCACTAAATTACCACGTGCGAAATGTCCCTACTACTAGGTACGTTTTTGAGGCTCTTTCAATTGCTGCATGCTATAGAATCGTGTCGTTTTCGATTTATACATGGTGGCATATTAACGTATTAATAACCAACGGAGCGAACCATTGTGTCCGTCATGTTTTTTATTGTCTGAGTACTTAATATTCGTACGTTGAATTTGAGAGACGCCCAGAGCAGAGCCAGAGGCAGAGCGCAGATATTTTCGAAAACATTTAATTGCTGCATATTGATAAATTGCTCTACAAAAATCAAAAATCATTCCTGATTACCTTTACAATCTAAATTATCAAAACAACCAAAAAGAACGAGAACTTTTATTTAGTAACTGACGAGGTAATGTGTTTGTTTACTTCCTTTATCGCCCACGCCTCGGGAGTCGGATGAGTGCGGCGTTTCGTATTGCTCGACTATTGTATTGGGAAACATCTGTTTTATGATTATTATTGCAAGTAATGGTTACTGCTTTATATGTGTCTACCACTAAAGACGTCAACTGTAGTGCATTTATTTGCCATTTTATCATGTAGTCGCACAGCACAAGTGACAGTGAAGACTGAACTTCTGAAGTGATGATTAGTTTTCCTTTGATAATTACTAATATTTCGAGAGTATGTTGTTTTAGAAATAGAGATAAATTAATGCATGATAATAGCTATTGTATTTAACACTGCCTATGTCAAATGGTATGATAAGTACTTTGTGCATTATCTATAATGCAAAGTTCTTATTTAAAAAATTGGATATAAACAAGTGCCCATTAATGTGTAATTAATGTTTGTTTTATGAATAAAAACTAGTATGGATGAAAAATTAATATTAAAAATATATTCAGTAACTTGGTCTGTGTCTCTGTGATAGCTATATAAAATTTATGTAATAAAATATTTTTAAATGTTAAGATCAACATGTATATTGTGTTTTTTTTTAAACCTTAATTTGAATTTAAGTTTACAGTAATGCTATACATAATGTTTACACAATGATAATACAATAATAATGTTATTTAGGGCAAAAAACACCCTGTCTACGCGTGAAGGCTGAAACCATGTGCGTTGTTTATAATTGATTTACTCTGTATATATATTATATATATATATATATATATATATATATATATATATAAAATTATATATTCATACAGAGAGTAAATAAATTATACACCAACGCGTGCTCACATAATTAATAATTTATTTACTCTCTGTATGTGTATATAATTATAACATATATATATATATATAATACATACATACATACATACAGAGTAAATCAATTATAAACGACGTGAGCGCACATGGCTGAAACCAGCTACTGGGCTGGCTGGGATGCAATCTCTTTGACAGTGTATATATAGCCGAGGTATTAAACACGAAACATTTTCTAAAACCGTGCATGTTGCTATTAAGCATTGACTAGATTGACTTAGTCGTATTATGTTATTAACAATTGTAAAAGTTGCTATTAAACAGTTGTGTAGTTGGTGATAATCAATGGTGTCGTGGGCCCGATTGGACATGGCCAAGATATGACTCCGAATCTGGGCCTGCTGTAGTGTGCAGTTAAAAAGGTGACCACAGATAACAAAACTTCAACATTATGGCAGATCTTTTTAGAAGAAGACATAATATGGCTATAATGTTAATACTCAACAGTACTGTATAGTGTGTAAAAGATATGTTTAATGTTCCTTTTTAGCTTCCGTCTCCTATATTATTTAGACTTGTTTTGTGAATTTTACTTGAATGTAGTACTGCAAAATAAAATGCAACATTTATTTATGAATGAATATTTATTTTTCATAATGACACCTCTAACTGTAATAGACCACCAGAATAATTAACAGGCATGTTTACTACCATTAGTCAGCCCTTGTCTTTACCAGTGCACCAACTAGTGGGTAGGCCTACCCCTGCACTGGAAGAAACCTGGCTTCTTTTGCTCTAGCCCAGGATGTTTACACAGCAAGATTCTTTGAAGCACATTCCCAGTCAAAACCAGCTTTTATGACCATGGTGCCAGCCTCACTGTCTTCTGGTCATTCCTTGATGCCGATGTTTGACCGCCTCACTGTCTTCTGGTCATTCCTTGATGCTGATGTTTGACCACCTCACTGTCTTCTGGTCATTCCTTGATGCTGATGTTTGACCACCTCACTGTCTTCTGGTCATTCCTTGATGCTGATGTTTGACCGCCTCACTGTCTTCTGGTCATTCCTTGATGCTGATGTTTGACCGCCTCACTGTCTTCTGGTCATTCCTTGATGCTGGTGTTTGACCACCTCACTGTCTTCTGGTCATTCCTTGATGCTGATGTTTGACCATCTCACTGTCTCCTGGTCATTCCTTGATGCTGATGTTTGACCACCTCACTGTCTCCTGGTCATTCCTTGATGCTGATGTTTGACCACCTCACTGTCTTCTGGTCATTCCTTGATGCTGATGTTTGACCACCTCACTGTCTTCTGGTCATTCCTTGATGCTGATGTTTGACTGTCTCACTGTCTTCTGGTCATTCCTTGATGCTGATGTTTGACCACCTCACTGTCTTCTGGTCATTCCTTGATGCTGATGTTTGACCGCCTCACTGTCTTCTGGTCATTCCTTGATGCTGATGTTTGACCGCCTCACTGTCTTCTGGTCATTCCTTGATGCTGATGTTTGAACACCTCACTGTCTTCTGGTCATTCCTTGATGCTGATGTTTGACCGCCTCACTGTCTTCTGGTCATTCCTTGATGCTGATGTTTGACCGCCTCACTGTCTTCTGGTCATTCCTTGATGCTGGTGTTTGACCACCTCACTGTCTTCTGGTCATTCCTTGATGCTGATGTTTGACCACCTCACTGTCTTCTGGTCATTCCTTGATGCTGATGTTTGACCACCTCACTGTCTTCTGGTCATTCCTTGATGCTGGTGTTTGACCACCTCACTGTCTTCTGGTCATTCCTTGATGCTGATGTTTGACCGCCTCACTGTCTCCTGGTCATTCCTTGATGCTGATGTTTGACCAGCCCCTTCACTTTAGACCAATTTTCTGTGTTGCCTCCAACATTGACCATATCACAAGTGTGGAAAACATTCTGTCTTGATTCTTATAATTAATTAAAAAGGATCCAACCGGATCTAACTGGGAGTTTTTTCTCTCCATTTCTCAAACTTTGCAAGTCAGTGGCAATAAATATATGTCTTAGGAATGTCCGACAGTAAACGGACATTCCTGTCCACATACAGATATTACTTGCAATGGACTGTAAATCAATTTGATACTATTGAGGAATATATACTATATTGAATAAGTATTAGAAGACATAAAATAATCACACAATATTAATAAATAAAGTAGGATAATAAAACTATAAATGGCTTATAATATGTATTATATAAAATTATGACTAATTATAGTGAATACATAGTACAATAAATAACATAATAAAACATAACGTATAAATGTACCTCAAGATTTGTCATTAACATTGCTACTTTATTGAAGCTAAAACTAGCACACAAACAAATAATAAAACATCTTGCAAAATTTACATTCACTAATCCCTAATCTCAATCCTTACATTTCATATGACAATGGTAGCTCATTTATTAGTTGCACTAAGATGATTATGTTTTTTAGTCTGATTTTTCTAGTTTCAGATGACAACAACCAAGAATGGCTGACGTCTCCTGTACGATGACTGAGAGTGTTTCCTCTGATGTGACAGAGACAACAGATACTGGGGACCCTCGAGACAAACTCTATGAATGTGACAGATGTGGGGAATCATTCTCAAAGAAAAGACGGTTAACGTGTCACATGTGTTCACACACTGGAAAGAAACTGTATAAATGTGACAATTGTGGGGAAGAATTTGCAAAGAGAAGACTGCGAAAGGATCACACATGTTCTCAATCTGACGAGAAACTCTACAAATGTGACACTTGTGGGGAAAAGTTTGTAAAGAGAAGACTGCTAAAGGATCACACGTGTTCTCAGTCTGAGGAGAAACTCTACGAATGTGACACTTGTGGGGAAACGTTTGTAAAGAGAAGACTGCTAAAGAATCAAACGTGTTCTCAATCTGAGGAGAAACTCTACAAATGTGACACTTGTGGGGAAGAGTTTGTAAAGAGAAGACTGCTAAAGGATCACACGTGTTCTCAATCTGAGGAGAAACTCTACAAATGTGACACTTGTGGGGAAGAGTTTGTAAAGAGAAGACTGCTAAAGGATCACACGTGTTCTCAATCTGAGGAGAAACTCTACAAATGTGACACTTGTGGGGAAGAGTTTGTAAAGAGAAGACGGCTAAAGAATCACACGTGTTCTCAGTCTGAGGAGAAACTCTACAAATGTGACACTTGTGGGGAAGAGTTTGTAAAGAGAAGACGGCTAAAGAATCACACGTGTTCTCAGTCTGAGGTGAAACTCTACAAATGTGACACTTGTGGGGAAGAATTCGAAGAACAATTTCACTTAAACAACCATATTTGCAATATGGGTGAAGGGACATTTAATGAGAATCTTGACAAATGTGATGTGCAGGTTGCAAAAGATGCCAGTTTCTGCTGCAGTGCTACGGATAAATCATCCGTGAGTAGCACGAGCGGGGAACAGAGTTGTGAGTTAATCCACAAAATGTCTACTGACAGTGACACGGCTGAGAAATGCTTCAGATGTGTCATATGCGAGGCAAGTTTACCACAGCATGATGGTCTGAAGAGACACGTGCTCATTCACAATGGAGAGAAACCTTTCAAATGTGACACATCTGGGGCAATGTTTGCAGACAGTAGTATCCTGATGAAAACCCACTTATATATTCACACTGGGGAAAAGCCTTTTAAGTGTGGTAACTGTGATGCAAGATTTGCACATAAATGTAATTTGGAAACCCACTTGCGTATTCACACGGGGGAGAAGCCTTTTAAGTGTGGTAACTGTGATGCAAGATTTGCACATAAATGTAATTTGAAAACCCACTTGCGTATTCACACTGGGGAGAAGCCTTTTAAGTGTGGTAACTGTGATGCAAGATTTGCACATAAATGTCATTTGAAAACCCACTTGCGTATTCACACTGGGGAGAAGCCTTTTAAGTGTGGTAACTGTGACGCAAGATTTGCACATAAAACTACTTTAAAAACCCACTTGCGTATTCACACTGGGGAGAAGCCTTTTAAGTGTGGTAACTGTGACGCAAGATTTGCAAATAAAAATACTTTAAAAAACCACTTATGTATTCACACTGGGGAGAAGCCTTTTAAGTGTGGCAACTGTGATGCAAGATTTGCAGTTAAAGATTATTTGAAAAACCACTTGCGTATTCACACTGGGGAAAAGCCTTATAAGTGTGGTAATTGTGATGCAAGATTTACAGATAAAGCTACTTTGAAAAAGCACTTGCGTATTCACACTGGGGAGAAGCCTTATAAATGTGGTAACTGTGAAGCAAGATTTACACAGATAAGTGCTTTGAAAAGCCACTTGCGTATTCACACTGGGGAGAAGCCTTATAAGTGTGGTAACTGTCATGCAAGATTTGCACATAAAAAATCTTTAAAAAACCACATGCGTATTCACACTGGAGAGAAGCTTTTAAGTGTGGTAACTGTGACGCAAGATTTGCACAGATAAATACTTTGAAAACCCACTTGCGTATTCACGCTGGGAGAAGCCTTTTAAGTGTGGTAACTGTGATGCAAGATTTGCACGTAAAGAGTATTTGAAAAACCACTTTCATATTCACACTGGAGAGAAGCCTTTTAAATGTGGTAACTGTGAAGCAAGATTTGCACAGATAAGTACTTTGAAAACCCACTTGCGTATTCACACTGGGGAGAAGCCTTTTAAACATGGTAACTGTGATGCAAGATCAGCACGGAGTTGTTCTATGAAAACCCACTTGCATATTGACATGATTGAGAAACTGGACAAATGTGAGAAATAGTGGTGCTTTAGAGTTCAGGAATCGGCACCAGAATACACGAAGATGGTGTATCACTTCACTTCGATTACCACGATGATGTCAGTTTAGTTAAATTCGCATTATGTTAAAAGCAAATTTAAACAAAATTCAAAAAAATCTCATTGCAATATTTGACCCCATGTCTGCTGGTATTACAGTTACCTTGGGTTATACTGACAATGGTAGCCATCAACGGTTTTCACAAACATGTATCCATAACTGTAGTCGATAGTGCATTTGTTCTAAGGTCTTTGATGATCAATTAATCATTTGTATGCTAATCCATATGAATGAATATGTATGCAACAATGTATAGTCATCAATTTATATGTTTGAATGTGTTTTATAGCATATGAATGGAAATCTATACATGCATGTTATCAGCAATGTATTTGTTGTAAGGATTAGTCGAGATTAATCAACAAAGTGTTTGTTTAATTAATCATCATGTCATTATAATTAGATAGTAAGCATTAAAATCATTGTCTCTTGAGTCGCAGCGTATGAGTCCTGTTTGTAGATACAGGGAAGCAATTTTAGAAACATAGACCAAAAATAATGACTGGTTTCTCATAAGCACATACAAATGCGCAGTAAAACTTTATTTTTAAAAAACACCGATAATTATTCGTTTAAAATTAAATAATAAATACATGTTCCACCCCATGCAACCAGTGAAACCAACTGAGTACCTGCCCTAAACTTCTAAAGGCCTGTTGGACTGGCGTTAGAAAGATATGCACTCTCAGAATACCAGACTATCCTTTCCGCGAAGTTACGCAGTCGAGTGAGATCAGAACTAAACAAGACCAAGTCTAACGGGAGTATATTAAGCGAGACGCATCAATGTGTAAATCATGATGTTCATATTCTTGGTCTTAAATAATAATACATAGAATGTGGGGACTTAAACATAATACAATAAATGCAAATGATTGTGTCGTGTAATGTTTAATTAATTTCTATACGTTCTGTCACTACTAATGACGTCAGTTACTCGAGTGAATTCTCTCCAATCCGCGGATTGTCAATCGAGGGGACGATGGTTCAATCCTACCTGCCGTGATTTTGAAACTTAGACAATTTCGTTCACCCCACATTTGCCTGTGTCTTTCGGAAGAGACACTAAAAGCCGGTGCCGGTCTGTCTTGACTAGTATTGAGCCAGTCAGACTATGTGAGGCAATGCTTTGCATTGTGTTGTTAAAACGTGTATTTGGTTGTATTTACAAATACTTTCAAATAGGGATCAAATACAAGCACTTTTGTAATTTGCAATACAAATAAACAAAATGTCTTAGTTCCTGTAGCCCCTTCCACTCAGGCGTGGAAATGCGCGGCAAAACCAATAATCAGTGGTTCCACCTAGCGGTAACAATCAAACCAATGTTTTTCAATTTCCAGGCACGTTTTTGTGGTAGGTCTTTTTATTGCAGAAAGGATGCCCTTACGATGGCATAACATGTTAACGTTAATAAGCTGATGCTACTGTTGATTACTATCATATATTCTGGGGTGGTGGTAATAGGGACATTGGCATATAACGTTAAGAAAAACGGAATTAAAACGTGTGGGCGATAATTACTGAGTCTGAGATATCAGTATGGACACCCAGTGGCAGTGAAAATCGGTACGTCTTCTTTACGACTTTAGACTTAGGCCGGGGTAAAGGTTAGCTATAGTGCACTGACCCACACGAAACCATTGACTTTTTATCAAAATTTTCACAAAATAATAATTATAAATCGAATCAATGAGCTACTAGAGAAAATAAGTGAAATAATGTTTTCTTATGTTATGTCTTTCTACTTGGTCTTGGTCTTGGAGACTTCAATTACCCTAAGATTGATTGGAAAATAATGTGTACATCGGTTCCAAGTATAGAAGACAAAGAGTTTAAATTTATCGAAAAGCTTCAAGATTGTTATCTCATCCAACATATAACTGAGCCCACTAAAGGTAGAGGGACAACAGAGCCATCACTTCTTGACCTAGTAATCACCAGTGAGGATTCCGAAATTGTGTCTATTGAAACAGCCTCAGCACTAGGAAAAAGTGACCACTCCATAATCAAAGTGATTCTTAACTGCACACCAATACATGAGCCGACTAGAAAAACTTTTTATAAATATGACTACCCCAAAATGGAGGACATGTTAAGCATTGATTGGGATGCTGAATTTTTAGAACATGAGAGGGTGATGTGCAAGCCCAATGGGACATTTTTACTATGAAACTTAGAGAAGCTGTAAAACGGTGTATACCTAAAAAGGTGATGTAAGAAAGAAAAGAAAAAACTACCACTAAATATAAAAACAAGATTTAAATTCAGAATAAAAAATAGACTGCACATGGAAGAAATATCTTCTAACTAGAGATGTCCAAGCTTACCAGGAATACTGCAGATTACGCAATCATGTTAGGAGGTTAACAAGAAAGGCATTTATTTGCCATTTTATCGCGTACCCTGGGTAGTCACACAGCACATGTGATGATTAGATTTCCTTTGATATTTACTAATATTTCGAGAGTATGTTGTTTTAGAAATACATGTGTTTAGTGATAAAATTAATGCATGATAGTAGCTATTGTATTTAACACTGCCTGTTTGAAATTATATGATCATAAGTACTTTATGCATTATCTATAATGCAAAGTTCTTATTAAAAAGGTATTCAGTAACTTGGTCTGTGATGGCTATATGAAATGTATGTACTGCCCTTATTGTAATTGTGCTTTTCAGTCGCTGTGGCTGCCACAGAGAATATATTTTGTTATTATTGTATGTTGTATCAGAAGCGTCAAAATATATTTAATACATTTCTCCAACCAGTACCCTATGACACAGTGGGCTGAGAAATATACATATATTGAATAAATCTTATAAGACATACAACAATCACCACAATTACACAATTACACAATATTAATAAAAAGTAGGATAATAAAACTATAAATAGCTTATAATATGTATATATAAAATTATGACTAATTATAGTGAATTTATAAGTATAATAAATAAATAACATAATGTATAAAATGTACCTAAAAATTTGTCATTATAATTGTTATTGTATTAAAGCTAAAACTAGCACACAAACAAATAATAAAACATCTTGCAAAATTTACATTCGCTAATCACAATCGTTACATTGATTTCATATGACAATGGTAGCTCATTTATTAGTTGCGCTAAGGACATGATTATGTTTTTTAGTAAAATTTTCCAGTTTCAGATGACAACCAAGACTGGCTGACATCTCCTGTACTAGGACTGGGAGTGTTTCCACTGACACAGCAGAGACAACAGTTTCTGATGGCCCTGCAGAGAAACTGTATGAATGTGACACTTGTGGGGAAACGTTTGTAAAGAGAAGACTGCTAAAGAATCACGCGTGTTCTCAGTCTGAGGAGAAACTCTACAAATGTGACACTTGTGGGGAAGAGTTTGTAAAGAGAAGACTGCTAAAGAATCACACATGTTCTCAGTCTGAGGAGAAACTCTACAAATGTGACACTTGTGGGGAAACGTTTGTAAAGAGAAGACTGCTAAAGAATCACACGTGTTCTCAGTCTGAGGAGAAACTCTACAAATGTGACATTTGTGAAAAACAGTTTATAGAGAGAAGTGAGCTGAGGAATCACATCTGTTCTCAGAATATGAAGAAACCATACAAATGTGACACATGTGAGGGAGTGTTCAAACGAAGTTATGATCTACAGAGGCATATTCTTACTCACACATGAGGAGAGAAACCTTTCAAATGTGACACATGTGAGGCAGCGTTCAAACGAAGTTATGATCTACAGAGGCACATTCGCACTCACACACGAGAGAAGGCTTTCAAATGTAACACGTGTGGAGCAACATTTGCGGATAGTAGTAACTTGAAGAGACATCTGCGCGTCCACACTAGACAGACGTGGTATAAATGTGACACGTGCGAGTTAGCCTTCAAACGAAGTTATGCTCTACAGAGACACAAATTTAACAAGCATCAGACTTTGCATGCTGATCAGAAATGCTACATATGTGACACGTGTAGTAAAAGGTTTGCAGAGAAAGGTGTTTTGACAAGGCATATGCGCATCCACATGACAGCGAAACCTTTCCGATGTGACACATGTGGCAAGGAATTTATACATAAAAATTCTCTGATGAATCATCTCTCACACCGAAGAGAAACCTTACGTTTGTGACAGATGTGATGCAAAGTTTGCAACAGCGAAGTATTTAGCAACTCACATGCGCATTCACACAGGTGAGAAACCCTACAAATGTGACCTATGTGGTGCACAGTTTTCGCAGAGTAATAATTTAAAACGCCATTCACTGTGTCATTCCGGGGAGAAACCCTACAAATGTGACACTTGCGATGCAGAGTTTGCAGCAAAGAACGACTTACAAAGGCATCAACGTACTCATGTGGATAAAACTTTCAAATGTGACATCTGTGAAAAACAATTTACACACAAGTCTGCCTTAGCTGGTCACCTGCGCAATCACGCTGGCGAGAAACCGTTCAAATGTGACATTTGTGGGAAAACATATACTCTGAAGAAGTATTTAAGCAACCATATGCTCTCTCATGTGAGGAAAGAAACTTTCAAATGTGAAACTTGTGGGAAAGAATTTATACAGATGAATGCATATACCATGCATCAGCGCACTCACAAGAAACCAGTATTGGAATGTGCCACATGTGGGAAAGTCTTTGCACATAAGGCAAATTTAATCATGCATCAGCACAAACACACAGAGAAACCTTTCGAGTGTGACATTTGTGGGAAGAAGTTTGCGTGGAAGACGGCTTTCAGAAGACACCAGTTCGTTCACACAGACGAAAAACCGTTCAAATGCGACGTCTGCGGTAAAGCATTTGCTGTGAAGACAGGGTTGGCTAGACATCAGGTCATTCACATAGACGAAAAACCGTTCAAATGCGACATCTGCGGTAAAGCATTTGCTGTGAAGACAGGGTTGGCTAGACATCAGGTCATTCACACAGACGAAAAACCATTCAAATGCGACATCTGTGGTAAATCATTTGCTGTGAAGACTGAGTTGGCGAAACATCAGCTCATTCAAACTGGTGTTGAGCCTGACCAGTCCAACGCTTGTCGCGACAGCTTTGCGAGAGATGTCGATTTAAAGCAACAGCACGTCAGTGAGAAATGTTACAAGTGTAACATTTGTGACGCTACGTATGCACGGAAAGGGCGTTTGACACAACACCAACAACAAGCACACACGGGGGAGAAACTGTTCAAGTGTTCTGTGTGTGATAAACAATTCGCGAAGAACTATTACTTAATAGCCCACATGTGCATTCACACAGGAGGGAAACCACACACATGTGAAAGATGTGGACGCCAGTTTGCTCGAAAGAGTAATTTAACTAATCACATGAAGACAAACGTTTGTACAATAACATTTCTTTCCCTCGCATCATAGAAACCGCACAAATGTGAAAGGTGCAGTTGCCAGTTTGCTCGAAAGCGTAATTTAGCTAATCACATGAAGACAAATGTTTGTACAATAACATTTCTTTCCCTCGCATCAGGGAAGCACACAAGTGTGAAAGGTGTGGATGCCAGTTTGCTCGAAAGCGTAATTTAGCTAATCACTTGAAGACAAATGTTTGTACAATAAAATATCTTTCCCTCACATCAGGGAAACACACAAGTGTGAAAGGTGTGGATGCCAGTTTGCTTGAAAGTGTAATTTAGTTAATCACATGAAGACAGATGTTTCTGTATTTAATGAACTATGACTGTTGTTCCTGACCATACTAACCTATGTTCGATGGACACAGCAGTGTAGTAGATTCTCTAAAATACTACATCATGAAACGCTGTATGCAAATGTTAAAAGACAATGTATTGTATTGTATTTGATGGTCTGAATTGTCACAACCATTCACATTATGTGAAGAGTAGATGTAAAAATTACCAAAAATGTAAACAAATTACAAATTGTTCGCAAGCCCATTGCAATGGTGCCGTTTCTATGATAATTGTTCAGTTGACAATGGTAGACATAAAGGGATTTGACGAACATACCTATCATTGACTATAGTTGAAATTGTATTAATTTTGATCTCAAGTATGATAATCAATTAATGATTTGTATGTTAATCCGCATGAATGAATATATGCATGCAACAATGTAATCATCAATGCATGTTATAAGGATTTTTATAGCTCAATCTATGTGAATGAACATGTATACACGAATGCTGTCAATGATGTATTTGTTGTAAGGGTTAGTCAAGATTAATTAATCATCATGTCATTAATTATAGTATGCATTCAAATAATTGTCATAGTTGTCACAATCTTAGGAACATAAAGTTTGAGTCATAGTTAACTTATAGATACAAGGAAGTTGTCACAATCTTAGGAACATAGAGTATGATTCATAGTTGTAGATACAGGGAAGTTGTCACACTCTTAGGAACACAGACCAAAAATTATTCCTGGTTTCTCAGCACATGCATTTACAAATGTGCTATAAAACTTTATTTTTTAGACGATAATTAGTCGTCTAAAAAATACAACTTCCAGCACAGGGTGAAATCTACTGAGTATCGGTCCAAACGCATTTGTGGGACTGTAAGATATGCATTCTCTAGGCATAGCATGAGTTGTTGACTGTTAAGAATAAATCCTTCAGTGGTGGCTAATGTTCACCTGTTTTAACAATGCAAACCTCACTCCTAATTTTTATGAAGTACTGGGTTATTTTATCCTCTGTGTTTGTGACCCTTACCCCAGAATGGGGTGGAGATGCTGATTGGCTCTCAGGACTAAACAATTTAAGACTTGGGGTACAGCACATTTGTTTAGTACAGCATAATAACGCACTTTTCTGGCGTTGTAACGCCATATTTGAGTGTTATAACACTGGAATAGGTTAATGGTTAAATTACAGTAATTAGTCATCACGACGCTGTCAATTAGAGCGTTATATTGCTGTAAACAAGATATTCAAAAAAGCATACAGCAAGCTATGATTCATTAAAAGAAACTTCACGTATATTCCCCAGTCCATCAAGAGCTATATGTGTATTAGAGTCTGGTCCGCCCACACCTCGAATACTTCTGCCCGGTATGGGACCCATATACCACCCGAAACATCAACTATCTAGTGGGGGTCCAGCACCAGGCAGCAAGGTTTGTGGTCCATAATCACAGCTGGGAAACATCTGGATCTACCTTGGCCTCTATCCTCTGCTGGCCAACCATAGAACAGAGGAGGGCTGAGACCAGAGTTTCCACCATGTACAAAATTACAAACAATCTCTTCAACATCAACCCCAACCAATACCTCAAGCCCAGACACAGCCACACAAGATCCAACCACCCACACAAATACAGACAAATATCCTCTTCCCACAACTACTACAAAATAAAATACAGTTTCTTTCCCTGAACAATAGCCCAGTGGAACAGACCATCTAATGTATTTACCCACAACAGTCTCGACACCTTCAATGGTGCACTGCAGCCTTTGCAGGACATTGACCTGACAACTGCACCCTTCATGCACCTCCAATAGACAACACACACCACCACCCCTCTCCTCTTCCATATGTCATCCCTACCACACCCCACCCAACCTCCCTCATCACTGACATATACTTTTCCCCATCATCCCCACCCTAATCCCATATTTCCAAGCACAAACGCTCTTATTCCACTTTCGGTTTAACATGAAGCCATCCATCCCGAAACCAACCATCCATACTAGTGTGTGATGCCCCAGAAGCGGTTTTGCACTATAACAAGAATCATTCGACTTCACATTGAAATAGCCACTCAGTGGTGCCATCTGACGGTAACAGTCAAACTACGCGTCAGGAGGGTTAACGGATACTGGCCATGCGCACTAAATTACCACGTGCGGAATTTCCCTACTACTAGCCTACTAGGTACATTTTTGAGGTTCTTTCAATTGCTGCATGTTATAGAATCGTGTCGTTTTCGATTTATACATGGTGGCATATTAACGTATTAATAACCAACGAAGCGAACCATTGTATCCGTCATGTTTTTTATTGTCTGAGTACTTAATATTCGTACGTTGAATTTGAGAGACGCCTAGGCCAGGGCATAGCCATAGGCAGAGCTGGCAGTACCCGAGGCTAAGCTGGCAGAGGCAGAGCGCAGATATTTTCGAAAACATTTAATTGCTGCATATTAATAAATTGCTCTACAAAAACACCATTTAAGCTCCTTCTCATTCCTGATTACCTTTACAATCTAAATTATCAAAACAACCAAAAAGAACCAGAAGTTTTATTTAGTAACTGACGACGTAATGTGTTTGTTTACTTCCTTTATCGCCCACGCCTCGGGAGTCGGATGAGTGCGGCGTTTCGTATTGCTCGACTGTCACTATTGTATTGGGAAACATCTGTTTTATGATTAGTATTGCAAGTAATGGTTACTGCTTTATATGTGTCTACCACTAAAGACGTCAACTGTAGTGCATTTATTTCCCATTTTATCATGTAGTCGCACAGCACAAGTGACAGTGATGTGATAATTAGTTTTCCTTTGATAATTACTAATACTAATATTTCGAGAGTATGTTGTTTTAGAAATAGAGATAAAGTAATGCATGATAATAGCTATTGTATTTAACATTGCCTATGTCAAATGGTATGATAAGTACTTTGTGCATTATCTATAATGCAAAGTTCTTATTTAAAAAATGTGATATCAACAAGTGCCCATTATTTGGCATTAATGTGTAATTAATGTTTCTTTTATGAATACAGACTGTAGTATGGATGAAAATTAATATTAAAAATATATTCAGTAACTTGGTATGTGTCTCTGTGATAGCTATATGGAATTTATATAATACAATATTTAAATGTTAAGATCAACATGTATATTGTTTTTTGAACCTTAATTTGAATTTAAGTTTACAGTAATGCTATACATAATGTTTGCACAATGGTAATACAATAATAATGTTACTTAGGGCAAAAAAAACACCCTGTCTACGCGTGAAGGCTGAAACCATGTGCGTTGTTTATAATTGATTTACTTTGTATATATATATAATATTATATATTCATACAGAGAGTACATAAATTATACACCAACGCATGCTCACATCATTAATAATTTATTTATTCTCTGTATGTGTATATAATTATAACATATATATATATATATATATAATATATACATACATACAGAGTAAATAAATTATAAACGACGTGAGCGCACATGGCTGAAACCAGCTACTGGGCTGGCTGGGATGCAATCTCTTTGACAGTGTATATATAGCCAAGGTATTAAACAAGAAACATTTTCAAAAAGCGTGCATGTTGCTATTAAGCATTGACTAGATCGACTTAGTCGTATTACGTTATTAACAATTGTAAAAGTCGCTATTAAACAGTTGTGTAGTTGGCGATAATCAATGGTGTCGTGGGCCCGATTGGACATGGCCAAGATACGACTGCGAATCTGGGCCCGCTGTTGTGTGCAGTTAAAAAGGTGACCACGGACAACAAAACTTCAACATTATGGCATATATTTTTAGAAGAAGACGTAATATGGCTATAATGTTAGTAATCAACACTACTGTATACAGTGTATAGTGTGTAAAAGATATGTCTAATGTTCCTTTTAGCATCTGTCTCCCATATTATTTAGACTTGTTTTGAGAATTTTACTTGAATGTATTATTATTAAAAGTATTTATAAAGCGCCATATCTCCCGGACCAGCCCGTTCATAGGCGCGTACACACATTAGCACATTACAATAAAATGTACATAGAATCATACAAAAATATCTAAAAATGGTATATATACATGTGCATACTGCACAGCTAGGTATAGGATATTGTTTCTAAGATTGGGTAAATATAACTGTTAAGCTAGTTTACGAACTTTCAAGTGTGCCTGATGACACCATTTACACTCACTTTCAAGGCAGAACTAACAATATCTATTGGTTTTGGAAGACCTTTTTTTTTGCTCCTTCATTTTTTACCCCGTCCATCACCCGTCCACCCATATTTCTGCCCGACCATATTCGTTTTTACCCGTCCTAATGACGGGTGGACGGGTCTCTACATAAAGCTATGACGCTCGCGTCGTTTATAAATACAATGTAGTACTGCAAAATAAAATGCAACATTTTATGAGTGAATATTTATTTTTCATAATGACATGACACCTCGAACTCTAATAGACCACCAGACTAATTAACAGGCATGTTTACTACCAGTAGTCAGCCCTTGTCTTTACCAGTGCACCAACTAGTGGGTAGGCAACCCCTGCACTGGAAGAAACCTGGCTTCTTTTGCTCTAACCCAGGATGTTTACACAGCAGGTGACAGCAAGATTCTTTGAAGCACCTTCCCAGTCAAAACCAGCTTTTATGACCATGAATGGTGCCAGTCTCACTGTCTTCTGGTCATTCCTTGATGCTGATGTTTGACCGTCTCACTGTCTCCTGGTCATTCCTTGATGCTGATGTTTGACCACCTCACTGTCTTCTGGTCATTCCTTGATGCTGATGTTTGACCGTCTCACTGTCTCCTGGTCATTCCTTGATGCTGATGTTTGACTGTCTTCTGGTCATTCCTTGATGCTGATGTTTGACCGCCTCACTGTCTTCTGGTCATTCCTTGATGCTGATGTTTGACCGCCTCACTGTCTTCTGGTCATTCCTTGATGCTGATGTTTGACCGCCTCACTGTCTTCTGGTCATTCCTTGATGCTGATGTTTGACCGCCTCACTGTCTTCTGGTCATTCCTTGATGCTGATGTTTGACCGCCTCACTGTCTTCTGGTCATTCCTTGATGCTGGTGTTTGACCACCTCACTGTCTTCTTGTCATTCCTTGATGCTGGTGTTTGACCACCTCACTGTCTTCTGGTCATTCCTTGATGCTGGTGTTTGACCGCCTCACTGTCTTCTGGTCATTCCTTGATGCTGATGTTTGACCGCCTCACTGTCTTCTGGTCATTCCTTGGTGCTGGTGTTTGACCGCCTCACTGTCTTCTGGTCATTCCTTGATGCTGATGTTTGACCGCCTCACTGTCTTCTGGTCATTCCTTGATGCTGATGTTTGACCGCCTCACTGTCTTCTAGTCATTCCTTGACCCTGATGTTTGACCACCTCACTGTCTCCTGGTCATTCCTTGATGCTGATGTTTGACCGCCTCACTGTCTTCTGGTCATTCCTTGATGCTGGTGTTTGACCACCTCACTGTCTTCTGGTCATTCCTTGATGCTGATGTTTGACCACGTCACTGTCTTCTGGTAATTCCTTGATGCTGGTGTTTGACCATCTCACTGTCTTCTGGTCATTCCTTGATGCTGGTGTTTGACCGCCTCACTGTCTTCTGGTCATTCCTTGATGCTGATGTTTGACTGTCTTCTGGTCATTCCTTGATGCTGATGTTTGACCGCCTCACTGTCTCCTGGTCATTCCTTGATGCTGATGTTTGACAGCCTCACTGTCTTCTGGTCATTCCTTGATGCTGATGTTTGACCACCTCACTGTCTTCTGGTCATTCCTTGATGCTGATGTTTGACCACCTCACTGTCTTCTGGTCATTCCTTGATGCTGATGTTTGACCGCCTCACTGTCTCCTGGTCATTCCTTGATGCTGGTGTTTGACTGTCTTCTGGTCATTCCTTGATGCTGATGTTTGACCGCCTCACTGTCTTCTGGTCATTCCTTGACCCTGATGTTTGACCACCTCACTGTCTTCTGGTCATTCCTTGATGCTGATGTTTGACCGCCTCACTGTCTTCTGGTCATTCCTTGATGCTGATGTTTGACCGCCTCACTGTCTTCTGGTCATTCCTTGATGCTGGTGTTTGACCACCTCACTGTCTTCTGGTCATTCCTTGATGCTGATGTTTGACCGCCTCACTGTCTTCTGGTCATTCCTTGATGCTGATGTTTGACCGCCTCACTGTCTTCTGGTCATTCCTTGATGCTGATGTTTGACCGCCTCACTGTCTTCTGGTCATTCCTTGATGCTGATGTTTGACTGTCTTCTGGTCATTCCTTGATGCTGATGTTTGACCGCCTCACTGTCTCCTGGTCATTCCTTGATGCTGATGTTTGACAGCCTCACTGTCTTCTGGTCATTCCTTGATGCTGATGTTTGACCACCTCACTGTCTTCTGGTCATTCCTTGATGCTGATGTTTGACCACCTCACTGTCTTCTGGTCATTCCTTGATGCTGATGTTTGACCGCCTCACTGTCTCCTGGTCATTCCTTGATGCTGGTGTTTGACTGTCTTCTGGTCATTCCTTGATGCTGATGTTTGACCGCCTCACTGTCTTCTGGTCATTCCTTGATGCTGATGTTTGACTGTCTTCTGGTCATTCCTTGATGCTGATGTTTGACCGCCTCACTGTCTCCTGGTCATTCCTTGATGCTGATGTTTGACAGCCTCACTGTCTTCTGGTCATTCCTTGATGCTGATGTTTGACCACCTCACTGTCTTCTGGTCATTCCTTGATGCTGATGTTTGACCACCTCACTGTCTTCTGGTCATTCCTGGATGCTGATGTTTGACCGCCTCACTGTCTCCTGGTCATTCCTTGATGCTGGTGTTTGACTGTCTTCTGGTCATTCCTTGATGCTGATGTTTGACCGCCTCACTGTCTTCTGGTCATTCCTTGACCCTGATGTTTGACCACCTCACTGTCTTCTGGTCATTCCTTGATGCTGATGTTTGACCGCCTCACTGTCTTCTGGTCATTCCTTGATGCTGATGTTTGACCGCCTCACTGTCTTCTGGTCATTCCTTGATGCTGGTGTTTGACCACCTCACTGTCTTCTGGTCATTCCTTGATGCTGATGTTTGACCACCTCACTGTCTTCTGGTCATTCCTTGATGCTGATGTTTGACCACCTCACTGTCTTCTGGTCATTCCTTGATGCTGATGTTTGACCGCCTCACTGTCTTCTGGTCATTCCTTGATGCTGATGTTTGACCGCCTCACTGTCTTCTGGTCATTCCTTGATGCTGATGTTTGACCGCCTCACTGTCTTCTGGTCATTCCTTGATGCTGATGTTTGACTGTCTTCTGGTCATTCCTTGATGCTGATGTTTGACCGCCTCACTGTCTCCTGGTCATTCCTTGATGCTGATGTTTGACAGCCTCACTGTCTTCTGGTCATTCCTTGATGCTGATGTTTGACCACCTCACTGTCTTCTGGTCATTCCTTGATGCTGGTGTTTGACCGCCTCACTGTCTTCTGGTCATTCCTTGATGCTGATGTTTGACTGCCTCACTGTCTTCTGGTCATTCCTTGATGCTGGTGTTTGACCGCCTCACTGTCTTCTGGTCATTCCTTGATGCTGATGTTTGACTGTCTTCTGGTCATTCCTTGATGCTGATGTTTGACCGCCTCACTGTCTTCTGGTCATTCCTTGACCCTGATGTTTGACCACCTCACTGTCTCCTGGTCATTCCTTGATGCTGATGTTTGACCGCCTCACTGTCTCCTGGTCATTCCTTGATGCTGGTGTTTGACCACCTCACTGTCTTCTGGTCATTCCTTGATGCTGATGTTTGACCACGTCACTGTCTTCTGGTCATTCCTTGATGCTGGTGTTTGACCACCTCACTGTCTTCTGGTCATTCCTTGATGCTGGTGTTTGACCACCTCACTGTCTTCTGGTCATTCCTTGATGCTGATGTTTGACCACCTCACTGTCTTCTGGTCATTCCTTGATGCTGATGTTTGACCACCTCACTGTCTTCTGGTCATTCCTTGATGCTGATGTTTGACCACCTCACTGTCTTCTGGTCATTCCTTGATGCTGATGTTTGACCACCTCACTGTCTTCTGGTCATTCCTTGATGCTGATGTTTGACCACCTCACTGTCTTCTGGTCATTCCTTGATGCTGATGTTTGACCACCTCACTGTCTTCTGGTCATTCCTTGATGCTGATGTTTGACCACCTCACTGTCTTCTGGTCATTCCTTGATGCTGATGTTTGACCACCTCACTGTCTTCTGGTCATTCCTTGATGCTGATGTTTGACCACCTCACTGTCTTCTGGTCATTCCTTGATGCTGATGTTTGACCACCTCACTGTCTTCTGGTCATTCCTTGATGCTGATGTTTGACCACCTCACTGTCTTCTGGTCATTCCTTGATGCTGATGTTTGACCACCTCACTGTCTTCTGGTCATTCCTTGATGCTGATGTTTGACCACCTCACTGTCTCCTGGTCATTCCTTGATGCTGATGTTTGACAGCCTCACTGTCTTCTGGTCATTCCTTGATGCTGATGTTTGACCACCTCACTGTCTTCTGGTCATTCCTTGATGCTGATGTTTGACCGCCTCACTGTCTTCTGGTCATTCCTTGATGTTTGACCGCCTCACTGTCTTCTGGTCATTCCTTGATGCTGATGTTTGACCACCTCACTGTCTTCTGGTCATTCCTTGATGCTGATGTTTGACCGCCTCACTGTCTTCTGGTCATTCCTTGATGCTGATGTTTGACCACCTCACTGTCTTCTGGTCATTCCTTGATGCTGGTGTTTGACCGCCTCACTGTCTTCTGGTCATTCCTTGATGCTGATGTTTGACCGCCTCACTGTCTTCTGGTCATTCCATGATGCTGATGTTTGACTGCCTCACTGTCTTCTGGTCATTCCTTGACCCTGATGTTTGACCACCTCACTGTCTCCTGGTCATTCCTTGATGCTGATGTTTGACCGCCTCACTGTCTTCTAGTCATTCCTTGACCCTGATGTTTGACCACCTCACTGTCTTCTGGTCATTCCTTGATGCTGGTGTTTGACCGCCTCACTGTCTTCTGGTCATTCCTTGATGCTGATGTTTGACTGTCTTCTGGTCATTCCTTGATGCTGATGTTTGACCGCCTCACTGTCTCCTGGTCATTCCTTGATGCTGATGTTTGACAGCCTCACTGTCTTCTGGTCATTCCTTGATGCTGATGTTTGACCACCTCACTGTCTTCTGGTCATTCCTTGATGCTGATGTTTGACCACCTCACTGTCTTCTGGTCATTCCTTGATGCTGATGTTTGACCGCCTCACTGTCTCCTGGTCATTCCTTGATGCTGGTGTTTGACTGTCTTCTGGTCATTCCTTGATGCTGATGTTTGACCGCCTCACTGTCTTCTGGTCATTCCTTGACCCTGATGTTTGACCACCTCACTGTCTTCTGGTCATTCCTTGATGCTGATGTTTGACCGCCTCACTGTCTTCTGGTCATTCCTTGATGCTGATGTTTGACCGCCTCACTGTCTTCTGGTCATTCCTTGATGCTGGTGTTTGACCACCTCACTGTCTTCTGGTCATTCCTTGATGCTGATGTTTGACCGCCTCACTGTCTTCTGGTCATTCCTTGATGCTGATGTTTGACCGCCTCACTGTCTTCTGGTCATTCCTTGATGCTGATGTTTGACCGCCTCACTGTCTTCTGGTCATTCCTTGATGCTGATGTTTGACTGTCTTCTGGTCATTCCTTGATGCTGATGTTTGACCGCCTCACTGTCTCCTGGTCATTCCTTGATGCTGATGTTTGACAGCCTCACTGTCTTCTGGTCATTCCTTGATGCTGATGTTTGACCACCTCACTGTCTTCTGGTCATTCCTTGATGCTGATGTTTGACCGCCTCACTGTCTTCTGGTCATTCCTTGATGCTGATGTTTGACAGCCTCACTGTCTTCTGGTCATTCCTTGATGCTGATGTTTGACCGCCTCACTGTCTTCTGGTCATTCCTTGATGCTGATGTTTGACAGCCTCACTGTCTTCTGGTCATTCCTTGATGCTGATGTTTGACCACCTCACTGTCTTCTGGTCATTCCTTGATGCTGATGTTTGACTGTCTTCTGGTCATTCCTTGATGCTGATGTTTGACAGCCTCACTGTCTTCTGGTCATTCCTTGATGCTGATGTTTGACCGCCTCACTGTCTTCTGGTCATTCCTTGATGCTGATGTTTGACCACCTCACTGTCTTCTGGTCATTCCTTGATGCTGATGTTTGACCACCTCACTGTCTTCTGGTCATTCCTTGATGCTGATGTTTGACCACCTCACTGTCTTCTGGTCATTCCTTGATGCTGATGTTTGACAGCCTCACTGTCTTCTGGTCATTCCTTGATGCTGATGTTTGACCACCTCACTGTCTTCTGGTCATTCCTTGATGCTGATGTTTGACAGCCTCACTGTCTTCTGGTCATTCCTTGATGCTGATGTTTGACCACCTCACTGTCTTCTGGTCATTCCTTGATGCTGGTGTTTGACCGCCTCACTGTCTTCTGGTCATTCCTTGATGCTGATGTTTGACCGCCTCACTGTCTTCTGGTCATTCCTTGATGCTGATGTTTGACCGCCTCACTGTCTTCTGGTCATTCCTTGACCCTGATGTTTGACCACCTCACTGTCTCCTGGTCATTCCTTGATGCTGATGTTTGACCGCCTCACTGTCTTCTGGTCATTCCTTGATGCTGATGTTTGACCGCCTCACTGTCTCCTGGTCATTCCTTGATGCTGATGTTTGACCGCCTCACTGTCTCCTGGTCATTCCTTGATGCTGGTGTTTGACCGCCTCACTGTCTTCTGGTCATTCCTTGATGCTGATGTTTGACCGCCTCACTGTCTTCTGGTCATTCCTTGATGCTGATGTTTGACCGCCTCACTGTCTCCTGGTCATTCCTTGATGCTGGTGTTTGACCACCTCACTGTCTTCTGGTCATTCCTTGATGCTGATGTTTGACCACGTCACTGTCTTCTGGTCATTCCTTCATGCTGATGTTTGACCGCCTCACTGTCTTCTGGTCATTCCTTGATGCTGATGTTTGACCACCTCACTGTCTTCTGGTCATTCCTTGATGCTGATGTTTGACCGCCTCACTGTCTTCTGGTCATTCCTTGATGCTGATGTTTGACCACCTCACTGTCTTCTGGTCATTCCTTGATGCTGGTGTTTGACCACCTCACTGTCTTCTGGTCATTCCTTGATGCTGATGTTTGACCACCTCACTGTCTTCTGGTCATTCCTTGATGCTGATGTTTGACCACCTCACTGTCTTCTGGTCATTCCTTGATGCTGATGTTTGACCGCCTCACTGTCTCCTGGTCATTCCTTGATGCTGGTGTTTGACTGTCTTCTGGTCATTCCTTGATGCTGATGTTTGACCGCCTCACTGTCTTCTGGTCATTCCTTGACCCTGATGTTTGACCACCTCACTGTCTTCTGGTCATTCCTTGATGCTGATGTTTGACCGCCTCACTGTCTTCTGGTCATTCCTTGATGCTGATGTTTGACCGCCTCACTGTCTTCTGGTCATTCCTTGATGCTGGTGTTTGACCACCTCACTGTCTTCTGGTCATTCCTTGATGCTGATGTTTGACCGCCTCACTGTCTTCTGGTCATTCCTTGATGCTGATGTTTGACCGCCTCACTGTCTTCTGGTCATTCCTTGATGCTGATGTTTGACCGCCTCACTGTCTTCTGGTCATTCCTTGATGCTGATGTTTGACTGTCTTCTGGTCATTCCTTGATGCTGATGTTTGACCGCCTCACTGTCTCCTGGTCATTCCTTGATGCTGATGTTTGACAGCCTCACTGTCTTCTGGTCATTCCTTGATGCTGATGTTTGACCACCTCACTGTCTTCTGGTCATTCCTTGATGCTGATGTTTGACCGCCTCACTGTCTTCTGGTCATTCCTTGATGCTGATGTTTGACAGCCTCACTGTCTTCTGGTCATTCCTTGATGCTGATGTTTGACCGCCTCACTGTCTTCTGGTCATTCCTTGATGCTGATGTTTGACAGCCTCACTGTCTTCTGGTCATTCCTTGATGCTGATGTTTGACCACCTCACTGTCTTCTGGTCATTCCTTGATGCTGATGTTTGACTGTCTTCTGGTCATTCCTTGATGCTGATGTTTGACCACCTCACTGTCTTCTGGTCATTCCTTGATGCTGATGTTTGACCGCCTCACTGTCTTCTGGTCATTCCTTGATGCTGATGTTTGACAGCCTCACTGTCTTCTGGTCATTCCTTGATGCTGATGTTTGACCGCCTCACTGTCTTCTGGTCATTCCTTGATGCTGATGTTTGACAGCCTCACTGTCTTCTGGTCATTCCTTGATGCTGATGTTTGACCACCTCACTGTCTTCTGGTCATTCCTTGATGCTGATGTTTGACTGTCTTCTGGTCATTCCTTGATGCTGATGTTTGACAGCCTCACTGTCTTCTGGTCATTCCTTGATGCTGATGTTTGACCGCCTCACTGTCTTCTGGTCATTCCTTGATGCTGATGTTTGACCACCTCACTGTCTTCTGGTCATTCCTTGATGCTGATGTTTGACCACCTCACTGTCTTCTGGTCATTCCTTGATGCTGATGTTTGACCACCTCACTGTCTTCTGGTCATTCCTTGATGCTGATGTTTGACAGCCTCACTGTCTTCTGGTCATTCCTTGATGCTGATGTTTGACCACCTCACTGTCTTCTGGTCATTCCTTGATGCTGATGTTTGACAGCCTCACTGTCTTCTGGTCATTCCTTGATGCTGATGTTTGACCACCTCACTGTCTTCTGGTCATTCCTTGATGCTGGTGTTTGACCGCCTCACTGTCTTCTGGTCATTCCTTGATGCTGATGTTTGACCGCCTCACTGTCTTCTGGTCATTCCTTGATGCTGATGTTTGACCGCCTCACTGTCTTCTGGTCATTCCTTGACCCTGATGTTTGACCACCTCACTGTCTCCTGGTCATTCCTTGATGCTGATGTTTGACCGCCTCACTGTCTTCTGGTCATTCCTTGATGCTGATGTTTGACCGCCTCACTGTCTCCTGGTCATTCCTTGATGCTGATGTTTGACCGCCTCACTGTCTCCTGGTCATTCCTTGATGCTGGTGTTTGACCGCCTCACTGTCTTCTGGTCATTCCTTGATGCTGATGTTTGACCGCCTCACTGTCTTCTGGTCATTCCTTGATGCTGATGTTTGACCGCCTCACTGTCTCCTGGTCATTCCTTGATGCTGGTGTTTGACCACCTCACTGTCTTCTGGTCATTCCTTGATGCTGATGTTTGACCACGTCACTGTCTTCTGGTCATTCCTTCATGCTGATGTTTGACCGCCTCACTGTCTTCTGGTCATTCCTTGATGCTGATGTTTGACCACCTCACTGTCTTCTGGTCATTCCTTGATGCTGATGTTTGACCGCCTCACTGTCTTCTGGTCATTCCTTGATGCTGATGTTTGACCACCTCACTGTCTTCTGGTCATTCCTTGATGCTGGTGTTTGACCACCTCACTGTCTTCTGGTCATTCCTTGATGCTGATGTTTGACCACCTCACTGTCTTCTGGTCATTCCTTGATGCTGATGTTTGACCACCTCACTGTCTCCTGGTCATTCCTTGATGCTGATGTTTGACAGCCTCACTGTCTTCTGGTCATTCCTTGATGCTGATGTTTGACCACCTCACTGTCTTCTGGTCATTCCTTGATGCTGATGTTTGACCGCCTCACTGTCTTCTGGTCATTCCTTGATGCTGATGTTTGACCGCCTCACTGTCTTCTGGTCATTCCTTGATGCTGATGTTTGAACACCTCACTGTCTTCTGGTCATTCCTTGATGCTGATGTTTGACCGCCTCACTGTCTTCTGGTCATTCCTTGATGCTGATGTTTGACCGCCTCACTGTCTTCTGGTCATTCCTTGATGCTGGTGTTTGACCACCTCACTGTCTTCTGGTCATTCCTTGATGCTGATGTTTGACCACCTCACTGTCTTCTGGTCATTCCTTGATGCTGATGTTTGACCACCTCACTGTCTTCTGGTCATTCCTTGATGCTGGTGTTTGACCACCTCACTGTCTTCTGGTCATTCCTTGATGCTGATGTTTGACCGCCTCACTGTCTCCTGGTCATTCCTTGATGCTGATGTTTGACCAGCCCCTTCACTTTAGACCAATTTTCTGTGTTGCCTCCAACATTGACCATATCACAAGTGTGGAAAACATTCTGTCTTGATTCTTATAATTAATTAAAAAGGATCCAACCGGATCTAACTGGGAGTTTTTTCTCTCCATTTCTCAAACTTTGCAAGTCAGTGGCAATAAATATATGTCTTAGGAATGTCCGACAGTAAACGGACATTCCTGTCCACATACAGATATTACTTGCAATGGACTGTAAATCAATTTGATACTATTGAGGAATATATACTATATTGAATAAGTATTAGAAGACATAAAATAATCACACAATATTAATAAATAAAGTAGGATAATAAAACTATAAATGGCTTATAATATGTATTATATAAAATTATGACTAATTATAGTGAATACATAGTACAATAAATAACATAATAAAACATAACGTATAAATGTACCTCAAGATTTGTCATTAACATTGCTACTTTATTGAAGCTAAAACTAGCACACAAACAAATAATAAAACATCTTGCAAAATTTACATTCACTAATCCCTAATCTCAATCCTTACATTTCATATGACAATGGTAGCTCATTTATTAGTTGCACTAAGATGATTATGTTTTTTAGTCTGATTTTTCTAGTTTCAGATGACAACAACCAAGAATGGCTGACGTCTCCTGTACGATGACTGAGAGTGTTTCCTCTGATGTGACAGAGACAACAGATACTGGGGACCCTCGAGACAAACTCTATGAATGTGACAGATGTGGGGAATCATTCTCAAAGAAAAGACGGTTAACGTGTCACATGTGTTCACACACTGGAAAGAAACTGTATAAATGTGACAATTGTGGGGAAGAATTTGCAAAGAGAAGACTGCGAAAGGATCACACATGTTCTCAATCTGACGAGAAACTCTACAAATGTGACACTTGTGGGGAAAAGTTTGTAAAGAGAAGACTGCTAAAGGATCACACGTGTTCTCAGTCTGAGGAGAAACTCTACGAATGTGACACTTGTGGGGAAACGTTTGTAAAGAGAAGACTGCTAAAGAATCAAACGTGTTCTCAATCTGAGGAGAAACTCTACAAATGTGACACTTGTGGGGAAGAGTTTGTAAAGAGAAGACTGCTAAAGGATCACACATGTTCTCAATCTGAGGAGAAACTCTACAAATGTGACACTTGTGGGGAAGAGTTTGTAAAGAGAAGACTGCTAAAGGATCACACGTGTTCTCAATCTGAGGAGAAACTCTACAAATGTGACACTTGTGGGGAAGAGTTTGTAAAGAGAAGACGGCTAAAGAATCACACGTGTTCTCAGTCTGAGGAGAAACTCTACAAATGTGACACTTGTGGGGAAGAGTTTGTAAAGAGAAGACGGCTAAAGAATCACACGTGTTCTCAGTCTGAGGTGAAACTCTACAAATGTGACACTTGTGGGGAAGAATTCGAAGAACAATTTCACTTAAACAACCATATTTGCAATATGGGTGAAGGGACATTTAATGAGAATCTTGACAAATGTGATGTGCAGGTTGCAAAAGATGCCAGTTTCTGCTGCAGTGCTACGGATAAATCATCCGTGAGTAGCACGAGCGGGGAACAGAGTTGTGAGTTAATCCACAAAATGTCTACTGACAGTGACACGGCTGAGAAATGCTTCAGATGTGTCATATGCGAGGCAAGTTTACCACAGCATGATGGTCTGAAGAGACACGTGCTCATTCACAATGGAGAGAAACCTTTCAAATGTGACACATCTGGGGCAATGTTTGCAGACAGTAGTATCCTGATGAAAACCCACTTATATATTCACACTGGGGAAAAGCCTTTTAAGTGTGGTAACTGTGATGCAAGATTTGCACATAAATGTAATTTGGAAACCCACTTGCGTATTCACACGGGGGAGAAGCCTTTTAAGTGTGGTAACTGTGATGCAAGATTTGCACATAAATGTAATTTGAAAACCCACTTGCGTATTCACACTGGGGAGAAGCCTTTTAAGTGTGGTAACTGTGATGCAAGATTTGCACATAAATGTCATTTGAAAACCCACTTGCGTATTCACACTGGGGAGAAGCCTTTTAAGTGTGGTAACTGTGACGCAAGATTTGCACATAAAACTACTTTAAAAACCCACTTGCGTATTCACACTGGGGAGAAGCCTTTTAAGTGTGGTAACTGTGACGCAAGATTTGCAAATAAAAATACTTTAAAAAACCACTTATGTATTCACACTGGGGAGAAGCCTTTTAAGTGTGGCAACTGTGATGCAAGATTTGCAGTTAAAGATTATTTGAAAAACCACTTGCGTATTCACACTGGGGAAAAGCCTTATAAGTGTGGTAATTGTGATGCAAGATTTACAGATAAAGCTACTTTGAAAAAGCACTTGCGTATTCACACTGGGGAGAAGCCTTATAAATGTGGTAACTGTGAAGCAAGATTTACACAGATAAGTGCTTTGAAAAGCCACTTGCGTATTCACACTGGGGAGAAGCCTTATAAGTGTGGTAACTGTCATGCAAGATTTGCACATAAAAAATCTTTAAAAAACCACATGCGTATTCACACTGGAGAGAAGCTTTTAAGTGTGGTAACTGTGACGCAAGATTTGCACAGATAAATACTTTGAAAACCCACTTGCGTATTCACGCTGGGAGAAGCCTTTTAAGTGTGGTAACTGTGATGCAAGATTTGCACGTAAAGAGTATTTGAAAAACCACTTTCATATTCACACTGGAGAGAAGCCTTTTAAATGTGGTAACTGTGAAGCAAGATTTGCACAGATAAGTACTTTGAAAACCCACTTGCGTATTCACACTGGGGAGAAGCCTTTTAAACATGGTAACTGTGATGCAAGATCAGCACGGAGTTGTTCTATGAAAACCCACTTGCATATTGACATGATTGAGAAACTGGACAAATGTGAGAAATAGTGGTGCTTTAGAGTTCAGGAATCGGCACCAGAATACACGAAGATGGTGTATCACTTCACTTCGATTACCACGATGATGTCAGTTTAGTTAAATTCGCATTATGTTAAAAGCAAATTTAAACAAAATTCAAAAAAATCTCATTGCAATATTTGACCCCATGTCTGCTGGTATTACAGTTACCTTGGGTTATACTGACAATGGTAGCCATCAACGGTTTTCACAAACATGTATCCATAACTGTAGTCGATAGTGCATTTGTTCTAAGGTCTTTGATGATCAATTAATCATTTGTATGCTAATCCATATGAATGAATATGTATGCAACAATGTATAGTCATCAATTTATATGTTTGAATGTGTTTTATAGCATATGAATGGAAATCTATACATGCATGTTATCAGCAATGTATTTGTTGTAAGGATTAGTCGAGATTAATCAACAAAGTGTTTGTTTAATTAATCATCATGTCATTATAATTAGATAGTAAGCATTAAAATCATTGTCTCTTGAGTCGCAGCGTATGAGTCCTGTTTGTAGATACAGGGAAGCAATTTTAGAAACATAGACCAAAAATAATGACTGGTTTCTCATAAGCACATACAAATGCGCAGTAAAACTTTATTTTTAAAAAACACCGATAATTATTCGTTTAAAATTAAATAATAAATACATGTTCCACCCCATGCAACCAGTGAAACCAACTGAGTACCTGCCCTAAACTTCTAAAGGCCTGTTGGACTGGCGTTAGAAAGATATGCACTCTCAGAATACCAGACTATCCTTTCCGCGAAGTTACGCAGTCGAGTGAGATCAGAACTAAACAAGACCAAGTCTAACGGGAGTATATTAAGCGAGACGCATCAATGTGTAAATCATGATGTTCATATTCTTGGTCTTAAATAATAATACATAGAATGTGGGGACTTAAACATAATACAATAAATGCAAATGATTGTGTCGTGTAATGTTTAATTAATTTCTATACGTTCTGTCACTACTAATGACGTCAGTTACTCGAGTGAATTCTCTCCAATCCGCGGATTGTCAATCGAGGGGACGATGGTTCAATCCTACCTGCCGTGATTTTGAAACTTAGACAATTTCGTTCACCCCACATTTGCCTGTGTCTTTCGGAAGAGACACTAAAAGCCGGTGCCGGTCTGTCTTGACTAGTATTGAGCCAGTCAGACTATGTGAGGCAATGCTTTGCATTGTGTTGTTAAAACGTGTATTTGGTTGTATTTACAAATACTTTCAAATAGGGATCAAATACAAGCACTTTTGTCATTTGCAATACAAATAAACAAAATGTCTTAGTTCCTGTAGCCCCTTCCACTCAGGCGTGGAAATGCGCGGCAAAACCAATAATCAGTGGTTCCACCTAGCGGTAACAATCAAACCAATGTTTTTCAATTTCCAGGCACGTTTTTGTGGTAGGTCTTTTTATTGCAGAAAGGATGCCCTTACGATGGCATAACATGTTAACGTTAATAAGCTGATGCTACTGTTGATTACTATCATATATTCTGGGGTGGTGGTAATAGGGACATTGGCATATAACGTTAAGAAAAACGGAATTAAAACGTGTGGGCGATAATTACTGAGTCTGAGATATCAGTATGGACACCCAGTGGCAGTGAAAATCGGTACGTCTTCTTTACGACTTTAGACTTAGGCCGGGGTAAAGGTTAGCTATAGTGCACTGACCCACACGAAACCATTGACTTTTTATCTAAATTTTCACAAAATAATTATAAATCGAATCAATGAGCTACTAGAGTAGAGAAAATAAGTGAAATAATGTTTTCTTATGTTATGTCTTTCTACTTGGTCTTGGTCTTGGAGACTTCAATTACCCTAAGATTGGTTGGAAAATAATGTGTACATCGGTTCCAAGTATAGAAGACAAAGAGTTTAAATTTATCGAAAAGCTTCAAGATTGTTATCTCATCCAACATATAACTGAGCCCACTAAAGGTAGAGGGACAACAGAGCCATCACTTCTTGACCTAGTAATCACCAGTGAGGATTCCGAAATTGTGTCTATTGAAACAGCCTCAGCACTAGGAAAAAGTGACCACTCCATAATCAAAGTGATTCTTAACTGCACACCAATACATGAGCCGACTAGAAAAACTTTTTATAAATATGACTACCCCAAAATGGAGGACATGTTAAGCATTGATTGGGATGCTGAATTTTTAGAACATGAGAGGGTGATGTGCAAGCCCAATGGGACATTTTTACTATGAAACTTAGAGAAGCTGTAAAACGGTGTATACCTAAAAAGGTGATGTAAGAAAGAAAAGAAAAAACTACCACTAAATATAAAAACAAGATTTAAATTCAGAATAAAAAATAGACTGCACATGGAAGAAATATCTTCTAACTAGAGATGTCCAAGCTTACCAGGAATACTGCAGATTACGCAATCATGTTAGGAGGTTAACAAGAAAGGCATTTATTTGCCATTTTATCGCGTACCCTGGGTAGTCACACAGCACATGTGATGATTAGATTTCCTTTGATATTTACTAATATTTCGAGAGTATGTTGTTTTAGAAATACATGTGTGTAGTGATAAAATTAATGCATGATAGTAGCTATTGTATTTAACACTGCCTGTGTGAAATTATATGATCATAAGTACTTTATGCATTATCTATAATGCAAAGTTCTTATTAAAAAGGTATTCAGTAACTTGGTCTGTGATGGCTATATGAAATGTATGTACTGCCCTTATTGTAATTGTGCTTTTCAGTCGCTGTGGCTGCCACAGAGAATATATTTTGTTATTATTGTATGTTGTATCAGAAGCGTCAAAATATATTTAATACATTTCTCCAACCAGTACCCTATGACACAGTGGGCTGAGAAATATACATATATTGAATAAATCTTATAAGACATACAACAATTACACAATATTAATAAAAAGTAGGATAATAAAACTATAAATAGCTTATAATATGTATATATAAAATTATGACTAATTATAGTGAATTTATAAGTATAATAAATAAATAACATAATGTATAAAATGTACCTCAAAATTTGTCATTATAATTGTTATTGTATTAAAGCTAAAACTAGCACACAAACAAATAATAAAACATCTTGCAAAATTTACATTCGCTAATCACAATCGTTACATTGATTTCATATGACAATGGTAGCTCATTTATTAGTTGCGCTAAGGACATGATTATGTTTTTTAGTAAAATTTTCCAGTTTCAGATGACAACCAAGACTGGCTGACATCTCCTGTACTAGGACTGGGAGTGTTTCCACTGACACAGCAGAGACAACAGTTTCTGATGGCCCTGCAGAGAAACTGTATGAATGTGACACTTGTGGGGAAACGTTTGTAAAGAGGACTGCTAAAGAATCACACATGTTCTCAGTCTGAGGAGAAACTCTACAAATGTGACAATTGTGGGGAAGAGTTTGTAAAGAGAAGACTGCTAAAGAATCACACGTGTTCTCAGTCTGAGGTGAAACTCTACAAATGTGACACTTGTGGGGAAGAGTTTGTAAAGAGAAGACTGCTAAAGAATCACACGTGTTCTCAGTCTGAGGAGAAACTCTACAAATGTGACACTTGTGGGGAAGAGTATGTAAAGAGAAGACTGCTAAAGAATCACACGTGTTCTCAGTCTGAGGAGAACTTTACAAATGTGACATTTGTGAGAAACAGTTTATAGAGAGAAGTGAGCTGAGTAATCACATCTGTTCTCAGAATATGAAGAAACACATGTGAGGGAGTGTTCAAACGAAGTTATGATCTACAGAAGCATATTCTCACTCACACATGAGGAGAGAACCCTTTCAAATGTGACACATGTGAGGCAGTGTTCAAACGAAGTTATGATCTACAGAGGCACATTCGCACTCACACACGAGAGAAGGCTTTCAAATGTGACACGTGTGGGGCAACATTTGTGGACAGTAGTAACTTGAAGAGACATCTGCGCGTCCACACTAGACAGACGTGGTATAAATGTGATACGTGCGAGTTAGCCTTCAAACGAAGTTATGCTCTACAGAGACACAAATTTAACAAGCATCGGACTTTGCATGCTGATCAGAAATGCTACATATGTGACACGTGTGGTAAAAGGTTTGCAGAGAAAGGTGTTTTGACAAGGCCTATGCGCATCCACATGACAGAGAAACCTTTCCGATGTGACACATGTGGCAAGGAATTTATACATAAAAATTCTCTGATGAATCATGTGCGCACTCACACCGAAGAGAAACCTTACGTTTGTGACAGATGTGATGCAAAGTTTGCAACAGCGAAGTATTTAGCAACTCACATGCGCATTCACACAGGTGAGAAACCCTACAAATGTGACCTATGTGGTGCACAGTTTTCGCAGAGTAATCATTTAAAACGCCATTCACTGTGTCATTCCGGGGAGAAACCCTACAAATGTGACACTTGCGATGCAGAGTTTGCAGCAAAGAACGACTTACAAAGGCATCAACGTACTCATGTGGATAAAACTTTCAAATGTGACATCTGTGAAAAACAATTTACACACAAGTCTGCCTTAGCTGGTCACCTGCGCAATCACGCTGGAGAGAAACCGTTCAAATGTGACATTTGTGGGAAAACATATACTCTGAAGAAGTATTTAAGCAACCATATGCTCTCTCATGTGAGGAAAGAAACTTTCAAATGTGAAACTTGTGGGAAAGAATTTATACAGATGAATGCATATACCATGCATCAGCACACTCACAAGAAACCAGTATTGGAATGTGCCACATGTGGGAAAGTCTTTGCACATAAGGCAAATTTAATCATGCATCAGCACAAACACACAGAGAAACCTTTCGAGTGTGACATTTGTGGGAAGAAGTTTGCGTGGAAGACGGCTTTCAGAAGACACCAGTTCGTTCACACAGACGAAAAACCGTTCAAATGCGACGTCTGTGGTAAAGCATTTGCTGTGAAGACAGGGTTGGCTAGACATCAGGTCATTCACATAAACGAAAAACCGTTCAAATGCGACATCTGCGGTAAAGCATTTGATGTGAAGACAGGGTTGGCTAGACATCAGGTCATTCACATAGACGAAAAACCATTCAAATGCGACATCTGTGGTAAATCATTTGCTGTGAAGACTGAGTTGGTGAAACATCAGCTCATTCACACTGGTGTTGAGCCTGACCAGTCCAACGCTTGTCGCGACAGCTTTGCGAGAGATGTCGATTCAAAGCAACAGCACGTCAGTGAGAAATGTTACAAGTGTAACATTTGTGACGCTACGTATGCACGGAAAGGGCGTTTGACACGACACCAACAACAAGCACACATGGGGGAGAAACTGTTCAAGTGTTCTGAGTGTGATAAACAATTCGCGAAGAACTATTACTTAATAGCCCACATGTGCATTCACACAGGAGGGAAACCACACACATGTGAAAGATGTGGACGCCAGTTTGCTCGAAAGAGTAATTTAACTAATCACATGAAGACAAATGTTTGTACAATAACATTTCTTTCCCTCGCATCATAGAAACCGCACAGATGTGAAAGGTGCGGTTGCCAGTTTGCTCGAAAGCGTAATTTAGCTAATCACTTGAAGACAAATGTTTGTACAATAACGTTTCTTTCCCTCGCATCAGGGAAGCACACAAGTGTGAAAGGTGTGGATGCCAGTTTGCTCGAAAGAGTAATTTAGCTAATCACTTGAAGACAAATGTTTGTACAATAACATTTCTTTCCCTCGCATCAGGGAAGCACACAAGTGTGAAAGGTGTGGATGCCAGTTTGCTCGAAAGAGTAATTTAACTAATCATATGAAGACAAATGTTTGTACAATAACATTTCTTTCCCTCGCATCAGAGAAACCGCACAAATGTGAAAGGTGTGGATGCCAGTTTGCTCGAAAGCGTAATTTAGCTAATCATATGAAGACAAATGTTTGTACAATAACATTTCTTTCCCTCGCATCAGGGAAGCACACAAGTGTGAAAGGTGCGGATGCCAGTTTGCTCGAAAGTGTAATTTAGTTAAATCACATGAATACAGATGTTTGTACAATAACATTTCTTTCCCTCGCATCAGGGAAGCACACAAGTGTGAAAGGTGCGGATGCCAGTTTGCCCGAAAGTGTAATTTAGCTAATCACATGAAGACAAATGTTTGTACAATAACATTTCTTTCCCAACTGTGAAAGGTGTGAACGCAAGTTTGCTCGAAAGTGTAATTTAGTTAATCACATGAAGACAAATGTTTGTACAATAACATTTCTTTCCCAACTGTGAAAGGTGTGAACGCAAGTTTGCTCGAAAGTGTAATTTAGTTAATCACATGAAGACAAATGTTTGTACAATAACGTTTCTTTCCCTTACCTCAGGGAAGCACACAAGTGTGAAAGGTGCGGTTGCCAGTTTGCTCGAAAGTGTAATTTAGTTAATCACATAAAGACAGATGTTTGTACAAAAAGTTTCTGTATTTAATGAACTATGACTGTTGTTCCTGACCATACTCACCTATGTTCGAAGGACACAGCAGTGTGGTAGATTCTCTAAAATACTACATCATGAAACCGTGTAGGTATATGTTAAAGACAATGTATTGTATTGTATTTGATGGTCTGAATTGTCACAACCATTCACATTAAGTTAAACGTAGATGTAAAAGTTACACAAATTATAATAAATTGTACAGAAGCCCTTTGCAATGGTGTCGTGTCTATAATAATGATATTACGCTCACCTTAGGTAAAATTGACAATGGCAGACATAATGGATTTGACGAACATACGTATCCAAGACTAAAGTTGAAATTGTATTAATTTGTTCTAAAGTATGATAATAAATTAATGATTTGTATGTTAATCCGCACGAATGAATATATGCATGCAACAATGTAATCATCAATGTATGTCAAAGGATTTTTATAGCTCAATCTATGTGAATGAACATGTATACACGAATGCTGTCAATGATGTATTTGTTGTAAGGGTTAGTCAAGATTAATTAATCATCATGTCATTCATTATAGTATGCATTCAAATAATTGTCTCTTGAGTCATAGTTGTCACAATCTTAGGAACACAAAGTTTGAGTCATAGTTAACTTATAGATACAGGGAAGTTGTCACACTCTTAGGAACATAGACCAAACATTATTCCTACCTTCTCATCAGCACATGCATTTACAAATGTGCTATAAAACTTTATTTTTTAAACGATAAATAGTCGTCTAAAAATACAACTTCCAGCACAGGGTGAAACCTACTGAGTATCGGTCCAACTGCATTTGTGGGACTGGCGTTAGTAAGATATGCATTCTCTAGGCATAGCATGAATTGTGGACTGTTAAGAATAACTCCTTCAGTGGTGGCTAATGTTCACCTGTCTTAACAATGTAAACCTCACTCCTCATTTTTATGAAGTACTGGGTTATTTTATCCTCTGCGTTTGTGACCCTTACCCCAGAATGGGGTGGAGATGCTGATTGGCTCTCAGGACTAAACAAGACTTGGCGTACAGCACATTTGTTTAGTACAGCATAATAACGCACTATTCTGGCGTTGTAATGCCATAACACTGGAGTAGGTTAATGATTAAATCACAGTAATTAGTCATCACATCACTGTAAATTAGAGCGTTATATTGTTGTAAACAAGATATTCAAAAAAGCAAACAGCAAGCTTTGATTCATTAAAAGAAACTCCACGTCCATCAAGAGCTATATGTGTATTAGAGTCTGGTCCGCCCACACCTCGAATACTTCTGCTCAGTATGGGACCCATATACCACCCGAGACATCAACTATCTAGAGAGGGTCCAGCACCAGGCAGCAAGGTTTGTGGTCCATAATTACAGCTCGGAAACATCTGGATCCACCTTGGCCTCTGCCCTCTCCTGGCCAACCCTAGAACAGAGGAGGGCTGAGGCCAGACTTACCACCATGTACAACATATCAAGCAATCTCTTAGACATCAATCCCAACCAATACCTCAAGCCCAGACACAGCCAAACAAGATCCAACCACCCACACAAATACAGACACATCCTCTTCCCACAACTACTACAAAATAAAATACAGTTTCTTTCCACGAACACTAGCCCAGTGGAACACGCTTCCATCTAATGTATTTACCCACAGCAGTCTCGACGCCTTCAAGATGCATTGCAGGACATTAAGTCATTAACTTGACAACTGCACCCTTCATGCACCTCCAATAGACAGCACACACCACCACCCCTGTCCCCTTCCCCCATCACCGACATATACTTTTCCCCATCATCCCCACCCTAATCCCATATTTCCAAGCACAAACGCTCCTATTCCACTTTCGGTTTAACATGAAGCCATCCATCTCGAAACCAACCATCCATACTAGTGCGTGATGCCCCAGAAGAGGTTTTGCACTATAACATCAGAATCATTCGACTTCACATTGAAATATCCACTCAGTGGTGCCATCTGACGGTAACAGTCAAACTACGTGTGGATACTGGCGATGCGCACTAAATTACCACGTGCGAAATGTCCCTACTACTAGGTACGTTTTTGAGGCTCTTTCAATTGCTGCATGCTATAGAATCGTGTCGTTTTCGATTTATACATGGTGGCATATTAACGTATTAATAACCAACGGAGCGAACCATTGTGTCCGTCATGTTTTTTATTGTCTGATTACTTAATATTCGTACGTTGAATTTGAGAGAGCTAGCAGAGCCAGAGGCAGAGCGCAGATATTTTCGAAAACATTTAATTGCTGCATATTAATAAATTGCTCTACAAAAACACCATTTAAGCTCCTTCTCATTCCTGATTACCTTTACAATCTAAATTATCAAAACAACCAAAAAGAACCAGAACTTTTATTTAGTAACTGACGAGGTAATGTGTTTGTTTACTTCCTTTATCGCCCACGCCTCGGGAGTCGGATGAGTGCGGCGTCTCGTATTGCTCGACTGTCACTATTGTATTGGGAAACATCTGTTTTATGATTATTATTGCAAGTAATGGTTACTGCTTTATATGTGTCTACCACTAAAGACGTCAACTGTAGTGCATTTATTTCCCATTTTATCATGTAGTCGCACAGCACAAGTGACAGTGAAGTGACGTTTAGTTTTCCTTTGATAATTACTAATACTAATATTTCGAGAGTATGTTGTTTTAGAAATAGAGATAAATTAATGCATGATAATAGCTATTGTATTTAACATTGCCTATGTCAAATGGTATGATAAGTACTTTGTGCATTATCTATAATGCAAAGTTCTTATTTAAAAAATGTGATATCAACAAGTGCCCATTAATGTGTAATTAATGTTTCTTTTATGAATACAGACTGTAGTATGGATGAAAATTAATATTAAAAATATATTCAGTAACTTGGTATGTGTCTCTGTTATAGCTATATGGAATTTATATAATAAAATATTTGAATGTTAAGATCAACATGTATATTGTTTTTTTGAACCTTAATTTGAATTTAAGTTTACAGTAATGCTATACATAATGTTTACACAATGGTAATACAATAATAATGTTACTTAGGGCAAAAAAACACCCTGTCTATGCGTGAAGGCTGAAACCATGTGCGTTGTTTATAATTGATTTACTTTGTATATATATATATATAATATTACATATTCATACAGAGAGTACATAAATTATACACCAACGCGTGCTCACATCATTAATAATTTATTTACTCTCTGTATGTGTATATAATTATAACATATATATATATAGTATATACATACATACAGAGTAAATAAATTATAAACGACGCGAGCGCACATGGCTGAAACCAGCTACTGGGCTGGCTGGGATGCAATCTCTTTGACAGTGTATATATAGCCGAGGTATTAAACACGAAACATTTTCTAAAACCGTGCATGTTGCTATTAAGCATTGACTAGATTGACTTAGTCGTATTATGTTATTAACAATTGTAAAAGTTGCTATTAAACAGTTGTGTAGTTGGCGATAATCAATGGTGTCGTGGGCCCGATTGGACATGGCCAAGATACGACTCCGTATCTGGGCCTGCTGTTGTGTGCAGTTAAAAAGGTGACCACGGACAACAAAACTTCAACATTATGGCAGATCTTTTTAGAAGAAGACATAATATGGCTATACTGTTAGTAATCAACACTACTGTATAGTGTGTAAAGTATATGTCTAATGTTCCTCTTAGCTTAGAACTGTCTCCTATATTATTTAGACTTGTTTTGTGAATTTTACTTGAATGTAGTACTGCAAAATAAAATGCAACATTTTATGAATGAATATTTATTTTTCATAATGACACCTTGACTAATTAACAGCCATAACAGGCATGTTTACTACCAGTAGTCAGCCCTTGTCTTTACCAGTGTACCAACTAGTGGGTAGGCCTACCCCTGCACTGGAAGACACCTGGCTTCTTTTGCTCTAGCCCAGGATGTTTACACAGCAGGTGACAGCAAGATTCTTTGAAGCACCTTCCCAGTCAAAACCAGCTTTTATGACCTTGGATGGTGCCAGCCTCACTGTCTTCTGGTCATTCCTTGATGCTGATGTTTGACCACCTCACTGTCTTCTGGTCATTCCTTGATGCTGATGTTTGACTGTCTTCTGGTCATTCCTTGATGCTGATGTTTGACCGCCTCACTGTCTTCTGGTCATTCCTTGATGCTGATGTTTGACCGCCTCACTGTCTTCTGGTCATTCCTTGATGCTGATGTTTGACCGCCTCACTGTCTTCTGGTCATTCCTTGATGCTGATGTTTGACTGTCTTCTGGTCATTCCTTGATGCTGATGTTTGACCGCCTCACTGTCTTCTGGTCATTCCTTGATGCAGATGTTTGACCGCCTCACTGTCTTCTGGTCATTCCTTGATGCTGATGTTTGACCACCTCACTGTCTTCTGGTCATTCCTTCATGCTGATGTTTGACCACCTCACTGTCTTCTGGTCATTCCTTGATGCTGATGTTTGACTGTCTTCTGGTCATTCCTTGATGCTGATGTTTGACCGCCTCACTCTCTTCTGGTCATTCCTTGATGCTGATGTTTGACCGCCTCACTGTCTTCTGGTCATTCCTTGATGCTGATGTTTGACCGCCTCACTGTCTTCTGGTCATTCCTTGATGCTGATGTTTGACCGCCTCACTGTCTCCTGGTCATTCCTTGACCCTGATGTTTGACCACCTCACTGTCTTCTGGTCATTCCTTGATGCTGATGTTTGACTGTCTCACTGTCTTCTGGTCATTCCTTGATGCTGATGTTTGACCGCCTCACTGTCTTCTGGTCATTCCTTGACGCTGGTGTTTGACCACCTCACTGTCTTCTGGTCATTCCTTGATGCTGATGTTTGACTGTCTCACTGTCTTCTGGTCATTCCTTGATGCTGGTGTTTGACCGCCTCACTGTCTTCTGGTCATTCCTTGACGCTGGTGTTTGACCACCTCACTGTCTTCTGGTCATTCCTTGATGCTGATGTTTGACCACCTCACTGTCTTCTGGTCATTCCTTGATGCTGATGTTTGACCGCCTCACTGTCTTCTGGTCATTCCTTGATGCTGATGTTTGACCACCTCACTGTCTTCTGGTCATTCCTTGATGCTGATGTTTGACCACCTCACTGTCTTCTGGTCATTCCTTGATGCTGATGTTTGACCACCTCACTGTCTTCTGGTCATTCCTTGATGCTGATGTTTGACTGTCTTCTGGTCATTCCTTGATGCTGATGTTTGACCGCCTCACTGTCTTCTGGTCATTCCTTGATGCTGATGTTTGACCGCCTCACTGTCTTCTGGTCATTCCTTGATGCTGATGTTTGACTGTCTTCTGGTCATTCCTTGATGCTGATGTTTGACCGCCTCACTGTCTTCTGGTCATTCCTTGATGCTGATGTTTGACCGCCTCACTGTCTTCTGGTCATTCCTTGATGCTGGTGTTTGACCGCCTCACTGTCTTCTGGTCATTCCTTGATGCTGGTGTTTGACCGCCTCACTGTCTCCTGGTCATTCCTTGATGCTGATGTTTGACCGCCTCACTGTCTTCTGGTCATTCCTTGATGCTGATGTTTGACCGCCTCACTGTCTTCTGGTCATTCCTTGATGCTGATGTTTGACCGCCTCACTGTCTTCTGGTCATTCCTTGATGCTGATGTTTGACCGCCTCACTGTCTTCTGGTCATTCCTTGATGCTGATGTTTGACTGTCTTCTGGTCATTCCTTGATGCTGATGTTTGACCGCCTCACTGTCTTCTGGTCATTCCTTGATGCTGATGTTTGACCGCCTCACTGTCTTCTGGTCATTCCTTGATGCTGATGTTTGACCGCCTCACTGTCTTCTGGTCATTCCTTGATGCTGATGTTTGACCGCCTCACTGTCTTCTGGTCATTCCTTGATGCTGGTGTTTGACCGCCTCACTGTCTTCTGGTCATTCCTTGATGCTGATGTTTGACCGCCTCACTGTCTCCTGGTCATTCCTTGATGCTGATGTTTGACTGTCTTCTGGTCATTCCTTGATGCTGATGTTTGACCGCCTCACTGTCTTCTGGTCATTCCTTGATGCTGATGTTTGACCACCTCACTGTCTCCTGGTCATTCCTTGATGCTGATGTTTGACTGTCTTCTGGTCATTCCTTGATGCTGATGTTTGACCGCCTCACTGTCTTCTGGTCATTCCTTGATGCTGATGTTTGACCGCCTCACTGTCTTCTGGTCATTCCTTGATGCTGATGTTTGACTGTCTTCTGGTCATTCCTTGATGCTGATGTTTGACCGCCTCACTGTCTCCTGGTCATTCCTTGATGCTGATGTTTGACCGCCTCACTGTCTCCTGGTCATTCCTTGATGCTGATGTTTGACTGTCTTCTGGTCATTCCTTGATGCTGATGTTTGACCGCCTCACTGTCTTCTGGTCATTCCTTGATGCTGATGTTTGACCGCCTCACTGTCTTCTGGTCATTCCTTGATGCTGATGTTTGACTGTCTTCTGGTCATTCCTTGATGCTGATGTTTGACCGCCTCACTGTCTTCTGGTCATTCCTTGATGCTGGTGTTTGACCGCCTCACTGTCTTCTGGTCATTCCTTGATGCTGATGTTTGACCACCTCACTGTCTCCTGGTCATTCCTTGATGCTGATGTTTGACCACCTCACTGTCTTCTGGTCATTCCTTGATGCTGATGTTTGACCACCTCACTGTCTCCTGGTCATTCCTTGATGCTGATGTTTGACTGTCTTCTGGTCATTCCTTGATGCTGATGTTTGACCGCCTCACTGTCTTCTGGTCATTCCTTGATGCTGATGTTTGACCGCCTCACTGTCTCCTGGTCATTCCTTGATGCTGATGTTTGACCGCCTCACTGTCTTCTGGTCATTCCTTGATGCTGATGTTTGACCGCCTCACTGTCTTCTGGTCATTCCTTGATGCTGATGTTTGACCGCCTCACTGTCTCCTGGTCATTCCTTGATGCTGATGTTTGACCGCCTCACTGTCTTCTGGTCATTCCTTGATGCTGATGTTTGACCGCCTCACTGTCTCCTGGTCATTCCTTGATGCTGATGTTTGACCGCCTCACTGTCTTCTGGTCATTCCTTGACGCTGGTGTTTGACCACCTCACTGTCTTCTGGTCATTCCTTGATGCTGATGTTTGACCACCTCACTGTCTTCTGGTCATTCCTTCATGCTGATGTTTGACCGCCTCACTGTCTTCTGGTCATTCCTTGATGCTGATGTTTGACCACCTCACTGTCTTCTGGTCATTCCTTGATGCTGGTGTTTGACCGCCTCACTGTCTTCTGGTCATTCCTTGATGCTGATGTTTGACCGCCTCACTGTCTCCTGGTCATTCCTTGATGCTGATGTTTGACTGTCTTCTGGTCATTCCTTGATGCTGATGTTTGACCGCCTCACTGTCTCCTGGTCATTCCTTGATGCTGATGTTTGACCGCCTCACTGTCTCCTGGTCATTCCTTGATGCTGATGTTTGACTGTCTTCTGGTCATTCCTTGATGCTGATGTTTGACCGCCTCACTGTCTTCTGGTCATTCCTTGATGCTGATGTTTGACCGCCTCACTGTCTTCTGGTCATTCCTTGATGCTGATGTTTGACTGTCTTCTGGTCATTCCTTGATGCTGATGTTTGACCGCCTCACTGTCTCCTGGTCATTCCTTGATGCTGATGTTTGACCGCCTCACTGTCTCCTGGTCATTCCTTGATGCTGATGTTTGACTGTCTTCTGGTCATTCCTTGATGCTGATGTTTGACCGCCTCACTGTCTTCTGGTCATTCCTTGATGCTGATGTTTGACCGCCTCACTGTCTTCTGGTCATTCCTTGATGCTGATGTTTGACTGTCTTCTGGTCATTCCTTGATGCTGATGTTTGACCGCCTCACTGTCTTCTGGTCATTCCTTGATGCTGGTGTTTGACCGCCTCACTGTCTTCTGGTCATTCCTTGATGCTGATGTTTGACCACCTCACTGTCTCCTGGTCATTCCTTGATGCTGATGTTTGACCACCTCACTGTCTTCTGGTCATTCCTTGATGCTGATGTTTGACCACCTCACTGTCTCCTGGTCATTCCTTGATGCTGATGTTTGACTGTCTTCTGGTCATTCCTTGATGCTGATGTTTGACCGCCTCACTGTCTTCTGGTCATTCCTTGATGCTGATGTTTGACCGCCTCACTGTCTCCTGGTCATTCCTTGATGCTGATGTTTGACCGCCTCACTGTCTTCTGGTCATTCCTTGATGCTGATGTTTGACCGCCTCACTGTCTTCTGGTCATTCCTTGATGCTGATGTTTGACCGCCTCACTGTCTCCTGGTCATTCCTTGATGCTGATGTTTGACCGCCTCACTGTCTTCTGGTCATTCCTTGATGCTGATGTTTGACCGCCTCACTGTCTCCTGGTCATTCCTTGATGCTGATGTTTGACCGCCTCACTGTCTTCTGGTCATTCCTTGACGCTGGTGTTTGACCACCTCACTGTCTTCTGGTCATTCCTTGATGCTGATGTTTGACCACCTCACTGTCTTCTGGTCATTCCTTGATGCTGATGTTTGACCGCCTCACTGTCTTCTGGTCATTCCTTGATGCTGATGTTTGACCACCTCACTGTCTTCTGGTCATTCCTTGATGCTGGTGTTTGACCGCCTCACTGTCTTCTGGTCATTCCTTGATGCTGATGTTTGACCGCCTCACTGTCTCCTGGTCATTCCTTGATGCTGATGTTTGACTGTCTTCTGGTCATTCCTTGATGCTGATGTTTGACCGCCTCACTGTCTTCTGGTCATTCCTTGATGCTGATGTTTGACCGCCTCACTGTCTTCTGGTCATTCCTTGATGCTGATGTTTGACTGTCTTCTGGTCATTCCTTGATGCTGATGTTTGACCGCCTCACTGTCTTCTGGTCATTCCTTGATGCTGGTGTTTGACCGCCTCACTGTCTTCTGGTCATTCCTTGATGCTGATGTTTGACCACCTCACTGTCTCCTGGTCATTCCTTGATGCTGATGTTTGACCACCTCACTGTCTTCTGGTCATTCCTTGATGCTGATGTTTGACCACCTCACTGTCTCCTGGTCATTCCTTGATGCTGATGTTTGACTGTCTTCTGGTCATTCCTTGATGCTGATGTTTGACCGCCTCACTGTCTTCTGGTCATTCCTTGATGCTGATGTTTGACCGCCTCACTGTCTTCTGGTCATTCCTTGATGCTGGTGTTTGACCGCCTCACTGTCTTCTGGTCATTCCTTGATGCTGATGTTTGACCGCCTCACTGTCTCCTGGTCATTCCTTGATGCTGATGTTTGACCGCCTCACTGTCTTCTGGTCATTCCTTGATGCTGATGTTTGACCGCCTCACTGTCTTCTGGTCATTCCTTGATGCTGATGTTTGACCGCCTCACTGTCTCCTGGTCATTCCTTGATGCTGATGTTTGACCACCTCACTGTCTTCTGGTCATTCCTTGATGCTGGTGTTTGACCGCCTCACTGTCTTCTGGTCATTCCTTGATGCTGATGTTTGACCGCCTCACTGTCTTCTGGTCATTCCTTGATGCTGGTGTTTGACCACCTCACTGTCTTCTGGTCATTCCTTGATGCTGATGTTTGACCGCCTCACTGTCTTCTGGTCATTCCTTGATGCTGATGTTTGACCGCCTCACTGTCTTCTGGTCATTCCTTGATGCTGATGTTTGACCGCCTCACTGTCTTCTTCATTCCTTGATGCTGATGTTTGACCAGCCCCTTCACTTTAGACCAATTTTCTGTGTTGCCTCCAACATTGACCATATCACAAGTGTGGAAAACATTCTGTCTTGATTCTTATAATTAATTTAAAAGGATCCAACCGGATCTAACTGGGAGTTTTTTCTCTCCATTTCTCAAACTTTGCAAGTCAGTGGCAATAAATATATGTCGTAGGAATGTCCGACAGTAAACGGACATTCCTGTCCACATACAAATATTACTTGCAATGGACTGTAAATCAATTTGATACTATTGAGGAATATATACTATATTGAATAAGTATTAGAACACATAAAATAATCACACAATAAAATAAAGTAGGATAATAAAACTATAAATGGCATATAATATGTATATATAAAATCATGACTAATTATAGTGAATTTATAAGTACAATATATAATAACAATAAAACATAATGTATAAAATGTACCTCAAAGGTTGTCATTAAACTTGATATTTTATTAACGCTAAAACTAACACATAAACACATAATAAAATATCTTGCAAAATTTACATTCGCTAATCCCTAATCTCAATCCTTACATTTCATATGACAATGGTAGCTCATTTATTAGTTGCACTAAGGACATGATTATGTTCAGTCTGATTTTTCCAGTTTCAGATGAATACATCCAGGAATGGCTGGTGTCTCCTCCTGTATGAGGGCTGGGAGTGTTTCCTCTGATGCGACAGAGACAACAGAATCATTCTCAAAGAAAAGACGGTTAAAGTGTCACATTTGTTCACACACTGGAGAGAAACTCTACAAATGTGACACTTGTGGGGAAGAGTTTGTAAAGAGAAGACTGCTAAAGAATCACACATGTTCTCAGTCTGAGGAGAAACTCTACAAATGTGACTCTTGTGGGGAAGAATTTGTTAAGAGAAGACTGCTAAAGAATCACACATGTTCTCAGTCAAAGGAGAAACTCTACAAATGTGACACATGTGGGGAAGAGTTTGTAAAGAGAAGACTGCTAAAGAATCACACATGTTCTCAGTCTGAGGAGAAACTCTACAAATGTGACACTTGTGGGGAAGAATTTGTAAAGAGAAGGCTGCTAAAGAATCACGCATGTTCTCAGTCTGAGGTGAAACTATACAAATGTGACACTTGTGGGGAAGAATTCGAAGAACAATTTCACTTAAACAACCATATTTGCAATATTGGTGAAGGGACATCACATGAGTGTGGTGCGTCTGGGAAACTGTTCACAAAAAGAATTGCTTTTAAAAAGCATGTGCACACTCATCACATTGGGTTGAAAAGTCAAGTGAATATTCAGTTTAATGAGAATCTAAACAAATGTGATATAGCGGTTGCAAAAGATGACAGTTTCTGCTGCAGTGCTACGGATAAATCATCCGTGAGTAGCACAAGTTGGGAACAGAGTTGTGAGTTAATCCACAACATTTCTACTGACAGGGACAGGGCTGAGGAATGCTTCAGATGTGTCATATGCGAGGCAAGTTTCCCATGGCATGATGGTCTGAAGAGACATGTGCTCACTCACACTGGAGAGAAACCTTTCAAATGTGACACATCTGGGGCAATGTTTGCAGACAGTAGTAACCTGGTGAAAACCCACTTGCGTATTGACACTGGGGAGTAGCCTTTTAAGTGTGGTAACTGTGATGCAAGATTTACACTTAAATATAATTTGAAAAGACACTTGCGTATTCACACTGGGGAGAAGCCTTTTAAGTGTGGCAACTGTGATGCAAGATTTGCACTTAAAGATGCTTTAAAAACCCACTTGCGTATTCACACTGGGGAGAAGCCTTTTAAATGTGGTAACTGTGATGCAAGATTTGCACAAAAACATCATCTCAAAACCCACATGTGTATTCACACTGGGGAGAAGCCTTTTAAATGTGATAGCTGTGATGCAAGATTTATACAAAAACATCATCTTAAAAGCCACTGGCGTATTCACATGAGGGAGGAACTGGACAAATGTGAGAAATAGTTGTATAATATATAAACATTGAAATGCTCGCTGTAGTTGACCCTGTGTCTGATATAGCCTATGATATTCAAACTATAGTGCTTAACATTTTGGGTTTTTATTTATAAGTATGTCTATGAAAAAAAAAATTGTGTTGAGTTGTATACAAATTTAACTAATTATCTTTGAAATAAATTGGTAGATACCATATTTATTCATTCACAATTCAATTGTTACGATGTTACTTAATTTTTTAGAAAGCTACATTTACCATTGTTTTGAATGAATTGTATAAGGTTTTATCTAGCATTAATTAAGTTCAGTTTTAATAGTTGATTACTCAAATGATTGATTTACCCAAATTCGGGATACAGTGCCGGTCGTTTTTGTGAGAGACCAGCGTTGTGGCTAACGTGTCTGCTTTATAGTTCAGAAATGGACGCCAGGATACATGAAGATGGTGTATCACTTCACTTCGATGATCAGGATGATGTCCGTTTCATTAAATTTACATTATATTAAAAGCGAATTAATTTTTTTTTTAAATGTGCAAACTAGCTCATTCCAATATGGTGTGGTTTCTATATACTGATATTACAGTTACCTTGGGTGATATTGACAATGGTACCATCAAGGGTTTTCACAAACATGTATCCATAACTGTAGTCGACGATGCATTTGTTTTAAGGTCTTTGGTGATATAATTTATAATCTGTACGCTAATCCAAATGAATGAATATGTATGCAACAATGTAGTCATCAATTTATATGTTCGAAGATGTTTTATAGCTTAATCCATGTGAATGAAAATGTATACATGAAGTTATCAGCAACATATTTGTTGTAAGCGTTAGTCGAGATTAGTCAACAAAATATTTGTTTAATTAATCATCATGTCATTAATTAGATAATATAAGCATTAAAATCATTGTCTCTTGAGAGTCATCGAGTATGAGATATGTTTGTAGATACAGGGAAGTTGTCACAATCTTAGAAACATCGTCAAAAGAAGAAGAATTCTGGTTTCTCATAAGCACAAACACTTACATATGTGCAGTAAAACTTTATTAAAAAAAAACATAATTATTCATCTAAAATAATAAATACATGTTCCACCCCATGCAACCAGTGAAACCAACCGAGTATCTGCCCTGGCTAAAGGCTTGTGTGACTGGCGTTAGTAAGATATGCACTCCCAGAGTACCAGACTATCCTTTCCGTGAAGTTACACAGCCGAGTGAGATCAGAACTAAACAAGACCAAGTCTAAGCCTAAGCGCAGTATATTAAGCGAGACGCATCAATGTGTAAATTATGATGTTCATCTTCTTGGTCTTAAATAATAATACATAGAATGTGGTGACTTAAACAGAATACAATAAATGCATTGTGTCGTGTAATGTTTAATTAATTTCTATACATTCTGTCACTGCTAATGACGCCAGTTACTCGAGTGAATCTTCTCCAAACCGCGGATTGTCAATCGAGGGGACGGTGGTTCAATCCCAGCTGCCGTCATTTTGAAACTTAGACAATTTCGTTCACCCCACATTTGCCTGTGTCTCGGAAAAGACCCTAAAACCCGGTGCATGGGAAGTCGGCCTCTGTCTTGAGTTGACTAGTATTGAGCCAGTCAGACTATGTGAGGCAATGCTTTGCATTGTGTTGGTAAAACGTGTATTTGGTTGTACAGTGTGTATTTGCAAATACTTTCAAATAGGGATCAAATACAAGTCCTTTTGTAATTTGCAATACAAATAAACAAAATGTCTTAGTTCCTGTAGCCCCTCCCTCTCAGGCGTGGAAATGCGCGGGAAAACCAATAACCAGTGGTGCCACCTAACGGTAACAATAAAACCAATGTTTTTCAATTTCCAGGCACGTTTTTGTGGTAGGTCTTTTTATTGCAGAAATGATGCCCTTACGATGGCATAACATGTGAACGTTAATAAGCTTATGCTACTGTTGATTATTATCATATATTTTGGGGGCTAATAGGGACATTAGCATATAACGTTAAGAAAGACGGAATTAAAACGTGTGGGCGATAATTACTGACATATCAGTATGGACACCCGCTGAAAATCGGTACGTCTTCTTTACGACTTTAGACTTAGGCCGGGGTAAAGGCTAGTTATACTATTTTTATAGTGCAATGACACACGAAACCATTGACTTTTTTATCTAAATTTTCACAAAATAATTATAAATCAAAGCAATGATGTAGTCTACTGCTTGTATTTGTTTCATTTATGTACTGTAGCAATTTTTTTACGCCACGAAAATGAGACTTAAATTAGGTTAATTGTCTATAACGACGATGTATATTTCAAAGTTTCTGTTACCAAGAAGTAGAGCATTTAGAAATATGCATCATCGTTAATTATATAATTACCATTTTTTCATTTTTGTCAGAATAAATAATTACTATAACAATAAAAACACAAGCAGTACATCAGTCATTGATTTAAAATGATTCGGTTTATAATTATTATTTAGTGAAAACATAATCAAAAGTGTAAACAAATATTAATGGTTTTGTGTCAGTATCAAAATGTTGTCCTTCCGATTGTAAAAGCGAACGCAACCATAGAACGTGTTTACCAACTGAGCTATGGCTATGCAGCCTTGCACGATTCGGGTCCCGGATTTAAAGTGAACATTACCTTAAACCAGCTACTGGGCCACAATCTCTTTGACAGTGTACATATATAGCCAAGGTATTAAACAAGAAATGTTTTCTAAAAGTGTATTTTAGTACATGTTGCTATTAAGCAGTGACTAGATTGACGTAGACATGTTATGTTATTAACAGTCGTAAAAGTTGCTATTAAACAGTTGTATAGGTGGTGATAACCAATGGTAAACCTACTGCTAACTGTTGTGTAGTGGACCCAAATTGGACTGAGCCGAGATTCAACTCCGAATCTGGGACAGTTGTGTGCAGTTAAAAAAAGGTGACCACGGACGACAAAATTATGGCATATCTTTTTTGAAGAAGACATAATATGGCTATAATGTTAATAATCCACAATACTGTAGTGTGTAAAATTAAAAGTTATGTTTAATGTTCCGGTTAGCTTCTGTCTCCTATATTATTTAGACTTATTTTATTTGACTAGTACTGCAAAAAAGCAACATTTTATGAATATTTATTTTTTATAATAACATGACACCTTGAACTCTAATAGACCACCAGACTAATTAACAGGCATGTTTACTACCAGTAGTCAGCCCTTGTCTTTACCAGTGTACCAACTAGTGGGTAGGCAACCCCTGCATTGGAAGAAACCTGGCTTCTTTTGCTCTAGCCCAGGATGTTTACACAGCAGGTGACAGCAAGATTCTTTGAAGCACCTTCCCAGTCAAAACCAGCTTTTATGACCTTGGATGGTGCCAGCCTCACTGTCTTCTGGTCATTCCTTGATGCTGATGTTTGACCGCCTCACTGTCTTCTGGTCATTCCTTGATGCTGATGTTTGACTGTCTTCTGGTCATTCCTTGATGCTGATGTTTGACCGCCTCACTGTCTCCTGGTCATTCATTGATGCTGATGTTTGACCGCCTCACTGTCTTCTGGTCATTCCTTGATGCTGATGTTTGACCGCCTCACTGTCTCCTGGTCATTCATTGATGCTGATGTTTGACCGCCTCACTGTCTTCTGGTCATTCCTTGATGCTGGTGTTTGACCACCTCACTGTCTTCTGGTCATTCCTTGACGCTGGTGTTTGACAGCCTCACTGTCTTCTGGTCATTCCTTGATGCTGATGTTTGACCGCCTCAATGTCTTCTGGTCATTCCTTGATGCTGATGTTTGACCGCCTCACTGTCTTCTGGTCATTCCTTGATGCTGATGTTTGACCGCCTCACTGTCTTCTGGTCATTCCTTGATGCTGGTGTTTGACCACCTCACTGTCTTCTGGTCATTCCTTGATGCTGGTGTTTGACCGCCTCACTGTCTTCTGGTCATTCCTTGATGCTGATGTTTGACCGCCTCACTGTCTTCTGGTCATTCCTTGATGCTGATGTTTGACCGCCTCACTGTCTTCTGGTCATTCCTTGATGCTGATGATTGACCACCTCACTGTCTTCTGGTCATTCCTTGATGCTGATGTTTGACCGCCTCACTGTCTTCTGGTCATTCCTTGATGCTGGTGTTTGACCGCCTCACTGTCTTCTGGTCATTCCTTGATGCTGATGTTTGACCACCTCACTGTCTTCTGGTCATTCCTTGATGCTGATGTTTGACCGCCTCACTGTCTTCTGGTCATTCCTTGATGCTGATGTTTGACCACCTCACTGTCTTCTGGTCATTCCTTGATGCTGATGTTTGACCGCCTCACTGTCTTCTGGTCATTCCTTGATGCTGATGTTTGACCACCTCACTGTCTTCTGGTCATTCCTTGATGCTGATGTTTGACCACCTCACTGTCTTCAGGTCATTCCTTGATGCTGGTGTTTGACCGCCTCACTGTCTTCTGGTCATTCCTTGATGCTGGTGTTTGACCACCTCACTGTCTTCTGGTCATTCCTTGATGCTGATGTTTGACCGCCTCACTGTCTTCTGGTCATTCCTTGATGCTGATGTTTGACCAGCCCCTTCACTTTAGACCAATTTTCTGTGTTGCCTGCCTAGAATTGACCCTATCACAGGTGTGGAAAACATTCTGTCTGGACTCTTTAAATAATTAAACAGGATCACTGTTCCTATGAGTTGTTTCTCTCCATTTCTCATCACTCTTCCAGTCAGTGGCAATAAATATGTGTCTTACTCTTAGGAATGTCCGGCACTAACTGGACATCCCTATCCACATACGAATATTACTTGCAATGGGCGGACTGTGAATCTTTTTAGCTATTTATTCAATTGATCAATTTGATACTATTTAGATATTTTAATTAGTTATAACTTCACTGATTCATTTGTATTTTTAATAATATACTTTGCTAAATATAATAATAATAATAGCAATAGTTATAATAATAACAAGAAAAAAATAATGTATAAAATGCAACTCCAAATTTGTCATTAAAATTGCTATTTTATTAAAGCTAAAAACACACAAACAAATAACAAAACATCTTGCAAAATTTACATTCGCTTGTCTCAATCGTTACATTTCATATGACAATGGTAGCTCATTTATTAGTTGCAATACGGACATGATTATGTTATTTAGTCAAATTTTTCCAGTTTCAGATTACTACAAACCAGAATGGCTGACGTCTCCTGTACGATGACTAGGAGTGTTTCCACTGACACAGCAGAGACAACAGTTTCTGATGGCCCTGGAGAGAAATTCTATGAATGTGAAATATGTGGGGAATCCTTCTCAAAGAAAAAACGATTAAAGTGTCACATGTGCTCACACGCTGGAGAGAAACTCTACAAATGTGACACTTGTGGGGAAGAATTTGTAAAGAGAAGACTGCTAAAGAATCACACATGTTCTCAGTCTGAGAAGAAACTCTACAAATGTGACATTTGTGGAGAAGAGTTTGATAAGAGAAGACTGCTAAAGAATCACACATGTTCTCAATCTGAGGAGAAACTTTACAAATGTGACATTTGTGAGAAACAGTTTATAGAGAGAAGTGAGCTGAGGAATCACATCTGTTCTCAGAATATGAAGAAACCGTACAAATGTGACACATGTGAGGGAGTGTTCAAAGGAAGTTATGATCTACAGAGGCACATTCTCACTCACACACGAGGAGAGAAACCTTTCAAATGTGACACATGTGAGGCAGCGTTCAAACGAAGTTATGATCTACAGAGGCACATTCGCACTCACACACGAGAGAAGGCTTTCAAATGTGACACGTGCGGGGCAACATTTGCGGACAGTAGTAACTTGAAGAGACATCTGCGCGTCCACACTAGACAGACATGGTATAAATGTGACACGTGTGAGTTAGCCTTCAAACAAAGTTATGCTCTACAGAGACACAAATTTAACAAGCATCAGACTTTGCATGCTGATCAGAAATGCTACACATGTGACACGTGTGGTAAAAGATTTGCAGAGAAAGGTGTTTTGACAAGGCATATACGCATCCACATGACAGAGAAACCTTTCCGATGTGACACATGTGGCAAGGAATTTATACATAGAAATTCTCTGATGAATCATGTGCGCACTCACACCGAAGAGAAACCTTACGTTTGTGACAGATGTGATGCAAAGTTTGCAACAGCGAAGTATTTAGCAACTCACATGCGCATTCACACAGGTGAGAAACCCTACAAATGTGACCTATGTGGTGCACAGTTTTCGCAGAGTAATCATTTAAAACGCCATTCACTGTGTCATTCCGGGGAGAAACCCTACAAATGTGACACTTGCGATGCAGAGTTTGCAGCAAAGAACGACTTACAAAGGCATCAACGTACTCATGTGGATAAAACTTTCAAATGTGACATCTGTGAAAAACAATTTACACACAAGTCTGCCTTAGCTGGTCACCTGCGCAATCACGCTGGCGAGAAACCGTTCAAATGTGACATTTGTGGGAAAACATATACTCTGAAGAAGTATTTAAGCAACCATATGCTCTCTCACGTGAGGAAAGAAACTTTCAAATGTGAAACTTGTGGGAAAGAATTTATACAGATGAATGCATATACCATGCATCAGCGCACTCACAAGAAACCAGTATTGGAATGTGCCACATGTGGGAAAGTCTTTGCACATAAGGCAAATTTAATCATGCATCAGCACAAACACACAGGGAAACCTTTCGAGTGTGACATTTGTGGGAAGAAGTTTGCGTGGAAGACGGCTTTCATAAGACACCAGTTCGTTCACACAGACGAAAAACCGTTCAAATGCGACGTCTGTGGTAAAGCATTTGCTGTGAAGACAGGGTTGGCTAGACATCAGGTCATTCACATAGACGAAAAACCGTTCAAATGCGACATCTGCGGTAAAGCATTTGCTGTGAAGACAGGGTTGGCTAGACATCAGGTCATTCACACAGATGAAAAACCATTCAAATGCGACATCTGTGGTAAATCATTTGCTGTGAAGACTGAGTTGGCGAAACATCAGCTCATTCACACTGGTGTTGAGCCTGACCAGTCCAACGCTTGTCGCGACAGCTTTGCGAGAGATGTCGATTTAAAGCAACAGCACGTCAGTGAGAAATGTTACAAGTGTAACATTTGTGACGCTACGTATGCACGGAAAGGGCGTTTGACACGACACCAACAACAAACACACACGGGGGAGAAACTGTTCAAGTGTTCTGTGTGTGATAAACAATTCGCGAAGAACTATTACTTAATAGCCCACATGTGCATTCACACAGGAGGGAAACCACACACATGTGAAAGATGTGGACGCCAGTTTGCTCGAAAGAGTAATTTAACTAATCACATGAAGACAAATGTTTGTACAATAACATTTCTTTCCCTCGCATCATAGAAACCGCACAAATGTGAAAGGTGTGGATGCCAGTTTGCTCGAAAGAGTAATTTAACTAATCACATGAAGACAAATGTTTGTACAATAACATTTCTTTCCCTCGCATCATAGAAACCGCACAAATGTGAAAGGTGTGGATGCCAGTTTCCTCGAAAGCGTAATTTAGCTAATCACATGAAGACAAATGTTTGTACAATAACATTTCTTTCCCTCACATCAGGGAAGCACACAAGTGTGAAAGGTGTGGATGCCAGTTTGCTCGAAAGTGTAATTTAGCTAATCACTTGAAGACAAATGTTTGTACAATAACATTTCTTTCCCTCACATCAGGGAAGCACACAAGTGTGAAAGGTGCTGACGCCAGTTTGCTCGAAAGCGTAATTTAGTTAATCACATGAAGACGGATGTTTGTACAAAAAGTTTCTGTATTTAATGAACTATGACTGTTGTTCCTGACCATACTCACCTATGTTCGATGGACACAGCAGTGTGGTAGATTCTCTAAAATACTATATCATGAAACCCTGTATGCAAATGTTAAAAGACATTGTATTGTATTTGATGGTCTGAATTGTCACAACCATTCACATTATGTGAAGAGTAGATGTAAAAGTTACCAAAAATGTAAACAAATTATAATAAATTGTTCGCAAGCCCATTGCAATGGTGCCGTTTCTATAATAATTGTTCAGTTGACAATGGTAGACATAAAGGGATTTGACCAATATACCTATCATTGACTATAGTTGAAATTGTATTAATTTTGTCCTCAAGTATGATAATCAATTAATGATTTGTATGTTAATCCGCACGAATGAATATATGCATGCAACAATGTAATCATAAATGTATGTTATAAGGATTTTTATAGCTCAATCTATGTGAATGAACATGTATACACGAATGCTGTCAATGATGTATTTGTTGTAAGGGTTAGTCAAGATTAATTAATCATCATGTCATTAATTATAGTATGCAGTCAAATAATTGTCTCTTGAGACATAGTTGTCACAATCTTAGGAACATAAAGTCTGAGTCATAGTTAACTTATAGATACATGGAAGTTGTCACACTCTTAGGAACATAGACCAAACATTATTCCTGGTTTCTCATCAGCACATGCATTTACAAATGTGCTATAACACTTTATTTTTTAAACGATAATTAGTCGTCTAAAAATACAATTTCCAGCACAGGGTGAAACCTACCGAGTACCGGTCCAAATGCATTTGTGGGACTGGCGTTAATAACAAGATTTAACAAGATTGCCACCTAGAGAATCAACTCTAGATGGCAGGTGGACAAGGAAGCCCTTTGGCTTATCGAGAGTCCAACCTATCTAACTAAATGTACCCAGCCTTTCTTAGGTACATGTCAATTTTATTTTTAAACATATTAACACTACTAGCACCTACACAATCAGCCGATAATATGTTCCATTCATTTGCTGTTCTTTGTGAAAATAAAAAATTTCTCTAGTCCTTCTCTCTTCCTTAACATAGAAAAAAAAATTCTGTCAATATTTTCATACCCATTCAATATTTTAAAAACTATCTGATCTCGTCTCAATCTCCTGGTTTCTAGTGTTAATAATCCACATTCTTTTAGATGCATTTCATAACTAATATTCCTGAGTTTTTGTATCATTTTGGTTGCTCTTCTTTGTACTCTTTCTAGTATATCAATATCCTTCTTGCGATATGGCCTCCATGCCTGTATGCAATATTCTAAATGAGGCCTAACTATTGTTTTGTACAGCGGTATTATTAGTTCTTTTTCCTTGTACACTATATTTCGCCTAATTAATCCAACAATTTGGTTTCCCTTTGCTGCTGCAATTGCACACTGTTCTGATACCTTCATATCAGCACTAATAGTTAACCCTAAGTCCTTTTCCTTTATGGTAATATTTAGTACAGTATCACCCATTGTATATTGTGCGTCTTCATTTCCATGTCCTGTGTGGAGGCACTTACACTTCCCATAATTAAACAGCATTTGCCACTTATCAGACCATTCGTTCAACTTATTTAGATCATCTTGTAATTGCTGTCTATCTGCATCACTTTCAATTTTTCTAAACACTTTTGTATCGTCAGCAAACTTCAACCTACTACTAGCCTACTAGGTACATTTTTGAGGTTCTTTCAATTGCTGCATGTTATAGAATCGTGTCGTTTTCGATTTATACATGGTGGCATATTAACGTATTAATAACCAACGAAGCGAACCATTGTATCCGTGGGAAAGGCTATAAAAGCCCTAGTTTTCGAGAACATCCGTTGAAATGACCTCTCAGTGGCGTCATCTACCGGCAACAGTCAAACTACGGATGAAGTACGCTCGTGGATGTAACCGGCTGCACACTAAAATGCAGTCTCTGACGGCATAACCATGGTATTAAAACAAATAAAACGTATTCGGAAAGTGCGTTTTAGTGCCGGTTGCGATTACGCATTGACTAGTTCAATGTAGTATATTAGTAACAATCGTAAAAATTACAGTGTAGTTGGGCGATAATCAATGGGAAACCATGGTATCGTCGTACCAGCCACTCGGACGAGCTAGCCTAGACCTAGTGAGTAGTGACAGTCACAATGTGTCGTGACAGCAGTTCATCTTCATCCATTTGGCGGGCACAGTCATTTAATGCTGTCGCTTGGTTTGACTATTTGTTTTAATATAACTTTATTTACTTAAACTTTAAAGATTATATAATTTAATTCGACATTTGATGCCACGTTTTTATTATGTTTCAATTTAAAAACATCTAATAAATAAATAAATGATAAATAATTAAAAAGAATCACTTCCAATAAAATCTAACTATACTATACAGGTTCTGGACATGTTAGCAGTTCTGGCAGCCACAGCTGTGCCAGGCAGTTCATTCCTGTCTTCATTCCTTAGAGAGGAAGGAATTAAGTCTATTTGGTAGTGCACTGTATCTGGCTGAGCTGCTGTGTGTGTCCTCTTCTATGTCTGGTTGGAGCATGGAGTGGTGTCCGTTTATTGACATTTGCATAGATCACCTATTCATCAGTGGAGTTGATGACAGTTGTGTTCAGTAGAATGGCTGTGTACACTGGTCTCCTGGTTGATGTTAGAAGTGTCCACTACAGGGGTACCACGAATTTATAAATGTTTGAAAATGTTAATCTCAATCCTTACATTTCATATAACAACAGCTGTACTTTTATATATTACACTAAGGACTTTTCCTCTTTTAGATGACACCAACATTCCAGCTATAGATGGCTGCACAAGTCAGAACTGTTCAACATAACCCAGAATGGCCGACGTCTCCTGTATGACGACTGGGAGTGTTTCCTCTGACGCGGCAGAGATAACACTTTCTGAAAGCCCTGGAGAGAGACTCTATGAATGTGACAGATGCGGGGAATCATTCTCAAAGAAAAGACGATTAAAGGCTCACTTATCTTCTCATGTCGGAAAGATACCCCTCCAGTGTGACACTTGTGGGGAAACGTTTGTAAGGAGAAGACTGCTAGAGAATCACACATGTTCTCAGTCTGAAGAGAAACTTTTCAAATGTGACATTTGTGAGAAACAGTTTATAGAGAGAAGTGAGCTGAGGGATCACATCTGTTCTCAGAATATGAAGAAACCGTACAAATGTGACACATGTGAGGGAGTGTTCAAACGAAGTTATGATCTACAGAGGCACATTCTCACTCACACACGAGGAGAGAAACCTTTCAAATGTGACAAGTGTGGGGCAGCATTCAAGCGAAGTAATGATCTACAGAGGCACATTCGCACTCACATACAGGAAGAATTTTTCAAATGTGACACGTGTGGGGCAACATTTGCGGACAGAAGTAACCTGAAGAGACATCTGCGCATCCACACTAAACAGATATGTTATAAATGTGACAAATGTGAAGAAGAGTTTTCAAAGAACTCCGCTTTAAAGATTCATATGCGGACTCACACAACAGACAAACCATATGCATGTGAAATATGTAATGCAAAGTTTCCACGGAAGAGGTATTTAAAAATACACGTGCATGCTCACACAGGGAAGAAACCGTACAAATGCAACACATGTGGAAAGCGGTTCTTGCTGAAAGATTATTTAAAACTGCACATGCTCATTCACACTGGAGAGAAACCACACAGGTGTGACATCTGTGGGGCAAAGTTGACCACAAGACGTGATTTGACTCGGCATCAATACACCCACACTGGGGAGAAGCCATTCGAGTGTGATATTTGTGGGGCACGGTTTGTCCAGATCGCAACTTTACAAAGGCATCGTCGCACTCACGGAGAAAAAGATTTTGAATGTGATGTATGTGGGGTAAAATTTTCTCGGGCGGGTTACTTACGGCAACATGCACGTATTCATACAGGGGAGAAACCTTTCAAATGTGACACATGTGGAGCAGCATTTGCACAGAAGGGTGCATGCAGTAGACACATGCGCACTCACACAGCGGAGAAACATTTCAAATGTGAAACGTGTGGGAAAAAGTATATGACTTTGGAGTCGGTAAACAGGCATCAAAGCACCCACACAGGAGAGAGAGCTTATAAGTGTGGTGTTTGTCAGGCAGAGTTTATGCAAAAGATTGATTTAAAGAGACATGGAAGCATGCACTCAGGCGAGAGACCTTTTAAATGTGATAATTGTGGTGCAAGATTTGCACGGAGATGCTATTTGAAAGTGCACGTGCGCACTCACACGGGAGAAAAACCATATAAATGTGACACATGTGGAAGGCAATTTGCACAAAACAGTGGTTTATATAAACACAGAAAGACTCGATGTAGGTGACCATATGACATTGATCACTGTGGTATTTAAGCATTAATGTTCTCCTTTTTTATTTGTAAATGGCTTTTTAAACAAATTGAAGAGTTGTATTCAAATGTAACTAATTATCGTTGAAATAAATGCTATTCCATAATTGTTCATTCACACTTGCTACCATCTTACTTCACTTGTTAGAAAGGTAAATTTGCCATTGTTTTTAATGAATTGTATACATTTTTATACCATTGTTTAGTTTTAGTTGTTGATTTAATGTAATTGGGTACCCAAATTCTGGGCCAGTCTTCGCAAGAAAACAGTGGTGTGATATGGAATATATCGTTCATGGCTCCAGGATATGGATATGTTGTAAGAAATTAACTTGCTTTTGAGCATATCTTTTGAAATGTACAACGTTTTGACCCATCAGCTTGGTCACGTACTGGTGTCATGTGTGCTCAGGTTTTAATGGAATCCATAGATATAAATAGAACACTGGGAAAAACTCTGGTGGAATCTGTAGAATTGAGGGCTGAAAAGTGCAGCCACCTCACAGAGTCTGGTTAATCGAGGCTAAATCCAACTGAATAACGATGATGATGATTACGGAGATAGACCCCTTATAAATAATTTAAATAAAATAATCGGTTGTTCAGTGTGTAAATTGTGATGTTGATCTTGGTCTTAAATAATACATAGAATGTGGTGACTTAAACATAATAATAGCAATATTATGCTTTGCATTTGTGTTGGTAAAACTTGTATTTGGTTGTATTTGCAAATACCTTCAAATACAGATCAAATACAGATACAAGCACTTGTAATTTACAAGACAAATACACAAAATATCGGAGTTCCAGTAGCCCCCTCCCTCCCTCTTAGGCGTGAAAATGCGCGGCAAAAGCAATAATCGGTGGTGCCATCTAACGGCAATAATCAAACCAACGTTTTACAATTTCCAGGCACGGTTTTGTGGTAGGTCTTTTTACTGCGGAAAGGATGCCCTTGTGAGGGCATAACATGGGAACATTTGATCCTACTGTTGATTACTACCATATATTCTGGGGCAATGTAGGGAAATTAACATCATAGCGTTAAGTATGACAGACGTATTTGGTCACGAAGCTGGCTCAGTCAGTCATCAGCGCAATCATACCGTGGCGTCGGGAAACCTTTCAAATGTGACATTTGTGGGACACAATTTTCCATGGAGTGGATTTTAAACAGCCATATGCAGACTCACATGAAGAAAGAAATTTTCAAATGTGAAACTTGTGGGAGAGAATTTACCCACAAGAATACATATACCATGCATCAACGCACTCACAAGGAACCATTTATCGAATGCGACACATGTGGGAAAGTCTTTGCACATAAGGCGCATTTAACCACGCATCAAAAGAATACACAAGGAGAAACCTTTCGAGTGTAATATCTGTGGGAAGAAGTTTGTGTTCACAACGGCTTTCAGAAGACACCAGTCCGTTCACATAGACAAAAAAACGTTCAAATGCGACATCTGTCGTAAATCATTTGCTGTGAAGACTGAGTTGGCCGTACATCAGCTCAGTCACGATTTAAAGCAACAGCTCGTCGGTGAGACATTTTACAAGTGTAACATTTGTGAGGCTGTCTATGCACGGAAGGCGCACTTGAAACGACACCATCGTCAAAAGCACACTGCGGAGAAACTGTTCTGAATGTGATAAAGAATTTGCGAAGAACTATTACTTAACAGCCCACGTGTGCATTCACACAGGAGAGGACACAAGTGTGAAAATATGGAAGCCAGTTTGCACGAAAGAGTAATTTAGCTGATCATATGAAGACAAATGTATGTAGACAAAAGTGTGACAGTTTATGAATACCTGGCTGTTGTTCCTGACCATACTCACCTACCAGGTCTGTTCGATAGACACTGCAGTGTAGTGTGTGGTCTAAAATACTTCTATATCAGTTGAAACCCTGTATTCAGGGATTTCAGGTACATGCAAATGAACCCTCAAAACCATTCACTTTATATATGTAAACATATATTAACAGTTACTAAAATAAATAATTTAAACAAGCTTAAACAAATTATAATAAAATAGTATAAGCTCATTATCATGGTGTCGTTTCTGAATAATGGCATCAAATTGGTCAGTTGATTATTTCTATGTTAATCCACATGAATGGATATCTATGCAACAATGTAGTCATCAATGTATTTGTTCTAAGGTTTGTTATAGCTTAATTTACATGAATGAACATGTATGCATGATGATTTCAACAATGTGTTAATTTTATTCTAAGGGTTTATCATAAGTTTATATGTTAATATACTTGAATGAACCTGTGTGCAAAACTTAATTAATTTGATATTAAAAATCATTGTCTCTTGATGGATGGTCTAAATACTTCTATATCAGGTGAAACCATGTATTCAGGTACATGCAAATGTTAAATGTCATGCCAAGATGCATTTGATGGTCTGAACCATCTCGACCATTCACTTTATAAGTTAAAAAAATTAAAACAAGTTTGATCAAATTATAATAAAACAAAATTAATGTGGGCAAGCTCGCTGCAATTTGTATGTTTATCCACAGGAATGAATGTATTTGTTCTAAGTTTTTTATAGCTTTTTTATTAATTATGAAACAAGTTTTATCAAATTATAATACAATGTGGACAAGCTCACTGCAATAATGTTGTTTCTGTATAATATAATGTTTACCTTGGGCTAATTTGCCAATGGTAGCCATGAGGGGATTTCACAAACATGTATCAATGACGGTAGTTTATAGTGTATTTGTTCTAAGGTTTTTGATAAACAGTTAATTATCTGTATGCCAATCTACATGAATGAATATGTATGCAACAGTGTAGTCATCAGTGTATTTGTTCTAAGTTCTTTTTAGTGCAATCTTCAAGGTTTTTGTAGCTTTTTTTTATTAATTATGAAATACGTTTTATCAAATTATAATAAAATGTGGACAAGCTCGCTGCAATGGTGTTGTTTCTGTATAATGATATGTTTACCTTGGGCTCAATTGGCAATGATAGCCATGAGTGGATTTCACAAACATGTATCCATGACGGTAGTTGATAGGGTATTGGTTCTAAGGTCTTCGATGATCAGTTAATTATTTGTATGCTAATCACATGTATGCAACAATGTAGTCATCAATGTATTTGTTCTAAGTTCTTTTTTAGTGCAATCTTCGTGAACATGAATGGTGTCAATAATGTGTTTGTTCTCGGTGTTTATCAATTTGAATGAATATCTATGCAACAAGTTTTTTGTAGCTTTTTTTACTACATGTAATTATGAAATAAGTGTTATCAAATTATAATAAAATGTGGACAAACTCACTGCAATGGTCTTGTTTCTGTATAATGATATTACACTTACCTTGGACCAAATTGGCAATGGTAGCCATGAGGGTATTTGACAAACATGTATCCATGACAGTAGTTGATAGGGTATTGGTTCTAAGGCCTTTGATGATCAGTTAATTGTTTGTATGTCAATCTACATGAATGAATATGTATGCAACAATGTAGTCATGAGTGTATTTGTTCTAAGTTCTTTTTAGTGCAGTCTTCGTGAACCTGAATGGCGTCAACAATGTATTTGTTCTCAGGGTTTATAATCAATTTGAATGTTAATCCACATGGATGAATAATTTTTCTATGCAACAATTTGTTTATAGCTTTTTTTATTAATAATGAAACAAGTTTTATCAAATTATAATAAAATGTGGACAAACTCACTGCAATAATGTTGTTTCTGTATAATGATATTATGTCTACCTTGGGCTAACTTGGCAATAGTAGCCATGAAGCGATTTCACAAACATGTATCCATGATGGTAGTTGATAGGGTATTGGTTCTAAGGTCTTTGATGATCAGTTAATTATTTGTATGTTAATCTACATGAATAAGTATGCAACAGGGTAGTCTTAACTTTAATGTATTTGTTCTAAGGTTGAACATGTATGCAGAAATGCTGTCAACAATGTATTAACTTTATATGTTAATCTACATGAATAAACCTATGCGCAAGACTAGTCAACAATGTGTTCGTTCAATTAATTGATTGAAAGTGATTCTTATTTGTAGATAGAGGGAAGTTGTTATACTAAAATAATTCCTGGTTTCTCATCAGCACATGCACTTACAAATGTGCTATAAAACTTTATTTTTAACATGATTATTCGTCAAATACATGCTCCAGCAAAACCAGTGAAACATACAGAGTATCGGCTTAAAGCATTTGTGGGACAGAATAACTTGTTGACCGTTATGAATAATCCGTTTGCTGTGCCTAACACCTGCATAGTCTAAAGAATGCAAACCTCACTTATTTATTTTTAATGGAGTTCTGATTGGAAACCAGGAATTATGTTTAACGAGTCCTAATCTGGACAGACATACATCAATAACACATTCTTAGAAATTAACTTTATTCAAAAACCAACTGGTATATATACGTGGCAAAGCAGTGATCATTTAGCAGTATTACTGTCCGTAACAATCCTGTGTGCCTGCCAACTGGAACAGCTGCAACCACTGCTGTCATCGCAATAATAGAGTGTTCTCTACGCCTAGTCTTCTAGTTCTAGGTGGCGCCACATGCAATTAGTGTTTCATTAGTCCACCGTGTGGCGCCACATGTACCATGCTGATGGCCACACCATTAGTGGTCTCCAACATTTATATTTATTTTCTCCAGTCAGTAGATGTTTGACAAATTTTTGTTTGTGCAACAATTTAGACAAACTTCATGTTTGTCTTGCTGAATAGTGTTAGCATCAAAGATGGCGGCACCTGTCATAGATATAATGACGATAGTTGATTCACATGGCACACATGAGTACTTGGTGCCAACAAACTGACATGGCATCAAGTTGTATAAAAGCATCAGAGAACACTCTAATTATTGCTATTATGTAATAAATATCTGCCTACTATTAGAACGATACGATTGATGTTTCTGCGCTCTACGGCTAAATAGCTCACCCACAAAAACAAGTCAAGCAGTATGTCACTAATTCATGCTATAATGCACGTGATGTAAATATGTGATTTATCAGCAGTATTGTTGACGAAACAAACATCCAAAAATATATTACTCTGACTATAATGGTCAGACATATACGCCGGACATTGTCAGGGTATCAAGCAATTTCACAATGAAGCCGATTCACCAATGAAATGGCTAGAAAAGTATACCTTTTCATGAGTTCACGCTGATGAAAACGCAACGTTCAAATCTGGCAATAACGGTTTCGTGCAGCTTGCCCATGAAATGCCCCTTGGCAAAAAAACACAGTTGGACAAAACTGTTTTGACCAACACTGAAGCCACACCGTGAATATGCAGAATAAGAGCTAAGAAACAGCCTTGTTAAAATATGACATAAACGAGCATTGCAAACTAACATACACAGGACATTCAGCAGTATTGTATTTGCAATGACTGTCACATCAATCAAAGCATTCTCCCGTCTCTACGACGGCAAGTAGGGCCTACTTGCTCAAATAGGACCTACCTGCCTCACAACAATTACTGACCAGTTAGTTTATATTTCTGCAGCACCGTGCAGCGATATCAGAACGTCCACTTCAGAGATTCGTAACAAGGCAGATTAAGCAATATCTATATGCATCGAAATCACAACATAACATGCTTTGTGTAAAATACAGTATTACCAACAGACGATGCAACAAAACGACCAATTGCATGATCACTTATTAATAACACATCTCAGTGTGATTTGGTGAACACGATCCTAGCAGAAAAGGAAAACTGTTGATGTAATAATTCGAGGTATTGTCAATTAATAAACCAACATATTTCATTGCAAGAGTAAATTTTATAGAAAGATCTTCACATGATTACAAAAACAAATTTTGCTAGATATTACAAGCTCAATGTTAACACATAGACGTGTGGAGTACTCACAAAAGCTAAATATGATGTACACAACAACATTAAAACAACATGAACTGATAAACAATATGCCAGTGTCCATATAAACTGTTATATCAACAAAACCTTTGTAACAACAAACTATGTACAACATCCCGACGAGAGTCGATGAGCCGTGACAAGTCTCAGGCTCCGTACCGACAATGTTCGACACATCACCGGCACTGCGAAACGCTCTCTGTGGTCTCTCTGCCCGTCTAACTCTCCACCTTGTATTGCAACTAATATGGCATCAACTACGATAAATGCACACTAGCAGCAGCACCAGTCTCCTCTATAACTGCCGCCCCTGTGGTGATTATGATTAAGTTTATCAACAGAACATCATGCTGAAAGTTGGACTGCCAAGGTCCCCTAAATGCCACTTTCGAAGCAGTTTGAAATCTTCCAGGGATCAGATGTTTAAACACGGGTCTCTGGACAAATCTTTAGCCTCCACGCTACCGTCACATTATATCAATCATGTGACCTCGGTCACGTACACAACATCTGTCATGTGACCTTGATCACCCAACGTCCAGTTTAAAACAACTACAATTTAGAAGTGACGACCTGGTTCCCATACACCGTCTGTCAACACTTCCCCATAATTGTGAAATATCTATAAATACATTCCTTTCTACAAACGTAATTTTTTTGCGTGTCAGAAACTGCTTACCTTGCCCACAATTCGACCGTGTCGCTCGCACACCAGTAGCGCATGAAAGCCATGAAATGATACTAACAATGAGAGATGATGCACTTTGTACAAAGATAAGCAATTCTGCAGTTCTCATGGGCGAACATTCTGATGCATGTCAATGCAGCCGATGGGTATTGTATTACGCCAAACTTGTGGTGATCGAAGTTACGAAACTGACGTCTTGATGATCCGGCCAGGGCCAATGAGGACCTTGGCTACAAAGTTGACAATGGCCGAGGCTGGCTGGTCTGGGTCAAGCTCGGCGAAGATGTGACACGCATTGTCCGTGCTGCTGCCAGACTTCCTGGCCACAAAGCCAAATATGGTGCCACTGCAACATAAACAACATACGTTATTGCCACAAAGCCAAATATGGTGCCACTGCAACATAAACAACATACGTTATTGCCACAAAGCCATATATGGTGCCACTGCAACATAAACAACATACGTTACTGCCACAAAGCCAAATATGGCGTGGTGCAACTATAACACTGAAATGTTGCATTAGCATAAAGCCAAATACTGTGCCAGAATAGCACAAGCAATAAACTCCATTGCTACTCAATGTCACAACACAATTATTATATTTCTACTGCCATAAGGTAAAATATTGTGCCATTACAATAACAAATAATACAACCTGTGTTTTGTCTCATTTGCATGACAGTGGTGAAGGATGAACATGTGATTAGGACACATTAAAATACAGACTTGGGCATGACATAGAGACATGATACTGCATGAATCTGGAACAACGTTTTTCCCAATAAGGGAAATTTTCTTTCATCTTAATTAACGTGACAACTTTTACAAACTGCAAAAATATGGATGAAAATAATTTAACAGTTTGTCCTGTGATTTAATTATACCTAAATAATATACACATATAAAACACAGACAAGGGCACATTGTAGTGGATACATACAACCAAGGTAGATATGTTTAATTTTTCATAACATTATTCTAAAACAAAAATGATAAACTAAGGAAATCGAACCGAGGAAGGAGATTTAGCATGAAAGAAATACATTCCCACAGGTTGCAGTCACACATGTGGTTTAATGTGTTATATAGGGTGTATATGTGTAGTGTGTGTATAGTACTGTATACTCACTTAGTGTTGCCACTGAAGCCTGTGTCGTCCGGCTTCTGTGTCCATCTGTTGAGAGAAGAGGTCATTTATAGAGTGGACAAGTCTTACTGACCATTCATTGTAAAACATACAACTGACCGGCAGTGAGCCAACATCAAATCAACAACAAGCAGCAATCACATCTTTAAACATTACATGTTCTTCCCTCCAATCAAGATAACTGATATCTCACAAATAAGATAAACTGCTGCACCAGTCAAAGGTCGTCTTTGTCATGCCTGTAGAGTGGATGTTAAAACAAAACTAATAGCTACGTTACCAGGCAGGACGTGAAGATTTTTTTAAACAATTGTCATTTTTTTGCCTGCAATGTGCTGCTTTGGAGAGTAAACCAACTAACTGATGTGAAATCTGTCAGGTGCATCACAGGGTGGTGGGTTTGTGAAACTGTATAGTATGTGCCCGTGACAGAAGTGGCCAGTCTACTCACCTTCTGCTCTCTGGGTCCTTGCCACAGAACGTGATTGTGTTGACAGGATAGTGTCGACGGAAGAACAGTCTACAACAACACAAGTCAACGTTACTGCCTCGTACATTGTCAACCATTTCTTTACTACAACCCCAGAAGCTGTGATTGAAGAATGCTGCATTCCCAGTGACGTGACATGAAATTGAAATGCATCAAGTCAAATCAACATTTTGAGAAAAATTATGGCACGATAAAATGATTAGCGCTATTGAAATGCTAAGGCATCAGCATTAAAGATATATGACACGAGCCTTCATATAGCAGATGATTATTTTAAAAGTGGACATTGTCACAGTAACTTTTGTGGCCTGTCATACTGTAGCGTCACAGGCCACATGGCTGCTTTTGCTTGTCGTACAAAAATGGTGAGAAAGTAAGTTCTTATGTATCAAAGTATGCAGTCCTCAGAACGCCCCTTCAAAGTGCTCTACACTTTACTCCCTGGTAGACCTGTTTATTCACACACCAGCTCAACTTTACTCCCTGACAGACCTGTTTATTCACATACCAGCTCAACTCTACTCCCTGGCAGACCTGCTTATTCATACACCAGCTCAACTTCTCTGGGATGTTTTCAGCCATCAAACAATTACTTCAAAGACTTAGGTCAAGCATATCCAATCAACCACCACTGATTATAGCTATGAACTCATTGGTAAACACCATCGTTTTATAAGATACATAAATGTACCAGAACCCAGTTGGAAATACACTCTGTCATTCTATGTCCAGACCAGTGTGGTGGTCACCGGTCAAAGGTACTCACTTCCTCTTGTTGTCGGTCAGCGTGATCCCCTGAGAGGACACTTTGAAGTGGACGACGGTCGTCTTGGGCGGCTGAGCTCGTCCAGCGATCGTGTCCGATATGGCTTTGGCCACCGCCTGCGGACCGGTCAGACTCTCCATGTCTGCCGAGTTGATGTACAGCACATTGCAGGCTGCAACAGGACAGTGGTCATCTGGTCAGTGTGGACTAAGACAGTAGTAATCTGGTCAGTGTGGACTAAGACAGTGGTCATCTGGTCAGTGTGGACTAAAACAGTAGTAATCTGGTCAGTGCGGACTAAGACAGTGGTCATCTGGTCAGTGTGGACTAACAGACAGTGGTCATCTGGTCAGTGTGGACTAAGACAGTGGTCATCTGGTCAGTGTGGACTAAGACAGTGGTCATCTGGTCAGTGTGGACTAAGACAGTGGTCATCTGGTCAGTGTGGACTAACAGACAGTGGTCATCTGGTCAGTGTTGACTAACAGTGGTCATTTGGTCAGCATATGCTAATAGTGATCATCTATTCAGGGTGGCCTAACAGTGGTCATTTGGTCAGCATATGCTAATAGTGGTCATCTATTCAGGGTGGGCTAACAGACAGTGGTCATCTAGTCAGCATGGGCTAACACTGGTCACCTGGTCCACATGAGATAACAGTGGTCATCTGGTCAGTATGGAATAACTGGTCAGTGTGAACATATAATACAGAAAAGCACATTGGATTGCATTCTGCCTGGCAACACACACTCAAGGGCAAGTTGCATTACTAATGTATGACGTCACAACATATTATTTATATCACTTTATCAAGTGTAGTTGCTGAGTTGTCCAATTTTTTTTAACTTTATCTGATCACACATAAGGAATAAAGGTATTCCACCTTCCATTTTTCCAATAGCACACTCCTACCTGCACCTTGAGCCAGCAGTTGGGAGGCGGAGTTGGGGGTCTCGACTCTCGCGTCAACCACGTCGACGTCAGGTGTATCTGAAACAGTCACCACGTCACCATCGTCACTGACAGGCCTTTGTGAAAAACGTCACACAGGACGGAACAGTCCTGTCTTCAGCAGCCTGTTTCTACAGTTATGTACGGGCGATAACTTTATAAATTTAATGCCAATTGTGAGACATTGACAGGATCACAGTCACCTAGTAGATATTAATATGATTGATGTGTTCGGCCATCATCACTGATGAGAAATGGTCACGGCATTAACATTTAAGAGATGCAACAAATGTGTAGTAATTTCTGAAGGTGAGGTAACACACTCACTCTCACTCTCACTCTCTCTGTTTCTGTCTCTCACCGACCGACCGACCGACCGACCGACCGACCGACCGACCGACCGACCGACCGACCGACCGACCGACCGACCGACCGACACTCACTCACTCACTCACTCACATAAACAGTCACTCACACATACACCCACACACAAATGCACTCATTAATTCACACACAAACACACACAAATACACTCATTCATTCACACACAAACACGTACACTCACACGCACGCACGCACGCAAGCACACACACAAATACACTCATCATCTCACTATGTACGCACACACGCACACACGCACGCACGCACGCACGCACGCACGCACGCACGCACACTGGTGAGACTGACCTGACTGAGGGAGACTGAGCTTGCAGGGCAGGGCGAGGGGGGTGATGGAGTGCTGGTAGACCAGAGCAGCCAGACTTCCTGCAACAGTCAGCACACATGGTCAGCAGTTGTCAGCATAGTCACGTTAGCAAAGATCTGACCAATCAACTCTAATGTCAGTTTTTGTCATCCCATATTAACACAAGTGTCAGCAGTCAACATTGCATCAGCAGTGTCAGCATTTAGCATATTGTCAGCAGCTGTCAGCAGTCAAAAGCAATTTACAATAAACAAAAATAACGATACTGCTTGACTTCAGATAAGTGAATAGAACAGTAAATCTTATCCAGAACTTATCGACAATATCTCGCATCTAAATGAAGACACAATATGCGAGTGTACAATTAGTAGAGTGACCCCCACCCCGTATGTGACTGCAGTGACCCCACTACACAAGAGGATGTAGAAGGTCCTTACCAAAGACGGGCTCGTTGCTGCAGCCCTTCAGTCTGACGCCCTTCGAGGTGGGCTCAATGAGGAAGTGACGGACCAACTCCGCCTGCGGGTCTCCTGGAACACACACACGGACAGGTGAGACGGAGGACAGGTGTGAGGACAGACAGGACACAGCAGGATACAGCAGGACAGGATGACAGGACACACTGGGACACTGACAGGACACAGGAAGACATACCAATGACAGGACAGGATGACAGGACACACAGGACACTGACAGGACACAGCAGGACAGGACACTGACAGGACACAGCAGGACAGGACACTGACAGGACACAGCAGGACAGGACACTGACAGGACACAGCAGGACAGGACACTGACAGGACACGGTTAGACAGGCAGGACACGGGAGGGTAGGACAATGACAGGACAGGATACTGTGAGGACAAGATGCTGAAAGGAGTCATAGGACACTCTGATAGGACACTGTATTGACATTAGACGACAAGACACTGCATCACAGGACAGGAAAATGATAGGATAAAAATGATAAACTAATAGAGCAGGATAAGACAGGAGACTGACAGTGATACCAATCACTAGGACAGTTGTCAGAGTTTCATGTAAGATACCAGCTATTTTTATATTAAAGTACGGTTGCCAGCTGCTTGGTTTAATTTTTCTTTTAATATTACGTTCTTATGACTACAACATGCAAGTTGAATATTTAGTGCCAGCCAATTTGTGTTTAGTTATTTTAGTAAACTTGGACCAATGTTCCCAATTTGAAAGGTTCCACCTGCAACATGTTGAAATGGTAAACAAAACATCCAGTTTCAAAACAAAATTTATTGGCAAAAACGCCAAGGCAAGCAGAGTTAACTGCAATACCCTTTGATGTTTAACTTTCCCACGTTCTAGACAGCTGACTTCCCGTTACAAATTCCTGCCCGGCCAATTCTGGGCAGAGGAGATGGCATCTTCCCTTTAACTTTTTCCACAGTGAATAAGATCTACTTATAACTGGTGACAAATGAAATTTAACAGAACAAACCACTCATTAATATGACGGCACACAACAATGAGACAAACTTGTTATTTTTATAGCACGGTTGCCAAGTAACAAGCATGACATCACATAGTAAGATTGTAGCTATCCCTGAGATTGTCACAATATATATGTACGTGTGAGAGTTACATAGACTGGATGACTGGAGCGAGTTTGAGAGGGAGACACACGTACCCCCTTTAGGCATGACGTTGGCGGGCACCTGCTGAACCTTGAGGGCGAGCCCAAATGCCCCTGGGAAGGAGTTGCTGTCCCGCACCACGAATGTGCCGGGCGCCTTGTCCTTCAGGAAGAGTATCGCTGCAATCACAGTCATGCCAAACCCGTCAAACGTGTCACACAATACAAAGGTGTAGTAGTTAAAGACATGTAACAAATAAAAATTACAACACAAAAAGTGAAAAAATACAACAATGTAATTATTATACATACATTTTTTATTGATTTGCGGAATTTAACAAATACTGGCATTTTGGACAGAATGTAAAATTACCTTACTTGACCTTCATTATTCAAGTGCTAAAATCCGTAAAAAAATAAGTCTGACTTTGTTTGTGATGTATATCACCTGAAAAATATTTTTGCTGTTACTGTGACTGTATTTATGCCAACAAATGTACCTTATTTCTTATGACCATATTAGGTAGACACGGATAACCAGCAATGAGGCATTAAGCGAATGCTTCAACATTGTTTTAATCAAACACGTAATGCATGACGGCAGATAATGTATCAAATCTTTGCAAATTAAATAGTCCTCCCTCGATGCTACAGCATAAGATGGCGTAAGACCACCAAAATGTGCACGTCCGCCATTGCCCGACCGCAGAGTACCTTAAAAAAGCAGCATTATGCACGTTGTCTGGATTTCTGTGAGCACATATGTAGTGTGGAGTGATTATAAATGACGTTTTTGTGCAGCGTGACATCAGAACTGTCAAATTACGACAGCTGTCATTCGGTGCATTTCTGCGTATTAATACATTTGTCATTTTGCTTGGTGATGTAATCAGGGGCAATCTGTGGGTGGCTCAAGCAGAAATGGAGGGGTGTAAGGTTTGTACATTTTACTGTAATGTGTGTACGCGCCTATGAACGGGCTGGTCCCGGAGATATGGCGCTTTATAAATGCTTGTAATAATAATAATAATAAGGTTTGAATGAACTTTGTGGGAGCCTGAGGTATTAAAAGTTCACGAATTTTCCACTGAACCTCTGTCTGTGGAGGGTAAACATGCTGTGAAATTGTCAATAAGAGAGCTGATCAAGATTAACAGGAAATGAAGGAAACGTTATAATGGTCGCCTATGGAAAATGCAAATGTGGTCTTAGGCCAGATGCTAAGACCAGTGACTGAGTGGAACGTTTTCCCACACATATGACTTGCGAGACATATGATCACACTCAGTAAACTGTACCATCTGTTACACATGATCTACTGACACCTGGGCTGCTACTTCAGTCTTAAGTATCAGTCCATGAAGCTTACATAGCGCTGAGGATGACAGGAGGTTAGGGATGCACTCAAAACACTGAGGACAACGCTGAGGTTAGGGGTAATCTCAAAAACACCGGGAACTACTGAGATTAGGGATAATGTCAAAATATTGAGTAAGTGACTGCAAGGGTAGGGATGGTATCAAAATAATGAGGAAATTATTGAGTGATGAAGTATAATCTTGAAATTATGATAGGTGTAAAATTAAGGATGATATTAAAAAAACAATGAAAATGAACAAATTTGGGGAGCTCAAAACACTGAGGAAATTACTCTGAGAGTAGGGATGATTAAAAAACACTGAGGAAATTATTTCGAACTATGCAGATCTTCACCAAAGTTTTGCAGTGTGAGCTTATATAAAATTGTTCATTTGACATCTCCAAAATATTTATTTTATAATCACAATTTACACAATACTGATCGAAATCGAATATACAAAGGAAGAACTTTTTACATCACAATAAATTAATAAGGTGTCTGCGTTAAATTGCATCCATTACCCGTAGCGTTATAAATCTACATTCTGATATCCCTTGTAAAAAGCACACAATGCTTTCTGCTTTATTCAGGGTAAACTGCAACACATATGCTAATAAAATTTATGAAACAAATTTGTATTACAACATGATTGCCCCTATGAAAAACCCACTTGGTGGAACATCAAAAAGAACACGCAAACTACCAGGGTACTGTTGAACATAATCAATCACTATTTTTATAGCGTGGTGCAGGGTAAAGACCCCAGAACAATTAACAGGATGGAACTCTGCAGGAAGTCAGACAAAAAGACAGGTCTTTATGGTGGGACTATAAATGATTCAGTGTGCTTTGAAATACCAAGTCCTCTTAAGGACAACACTTGCCGACCCCAGCCAGTGTCAGACAAATGGCTGGTGTTGCAATCCTCACCAAGATGTAGTTAATCAACCATCCATCAACACTCAACACTTGTGTCTAGGCTGGAGGTTTTATGGCAAGGGTGGATCTGGTTTCTGAGCTGGGTTGTTGCCATAAGCTGCGTTTAGATGGATTCATGTCCCACTTCTGACACCAATAGTTACAGTAGGCAATGTCACTTGGAACATCCACATTGGTGTTGATGTTACTCATAGTTCTGGCAATTTAGACACTAGCTGATTGAGCCAACATTAAGTGAAGGAATATATTGAAATGAAGGAAGCTGTACGTTGACAGTGATAGGCTGGAAACTGACACAGAATGAGAAGATTGATGACAAAGAGGGTATGGAACCAGTAAGGCTATGGGATAAGGAGATGAAGAAGATGAAGACCAAAACACATATTAAGAGCTTTCTTTGGAATATAACAGGGGAGATAATGATAATCAAGAATGGCAGAGGACCCTTGGTATATAGAAACACCGGGTAGAGTAATGGAACAAAACCTGGTGAGCTCCCACTACATGGAAAGGGGTGAGGGAAAGACACTGAAGGAACACAAATATAACTTGCATAAAAATAACATCTTCACTTCTAAAACCTAATATCAACCTGGTAGGGTTACATCCGATGATAGCGTTATTTACACATTTCACTGAATAAAAAGACAACCCCTGGAAAGAGGCAAAGTTTCAAGAAGCACGTAGAACTGAGTCGAGAGTGTGACGCTGGGAGACTCACCTTCCTCCCGGCTGATGCCAGGCTTATACCAGTACTTGGACGTATCTCGCACAAACCGCGGGGTGGAGTGAAACACCTCGACTCCATCTGTAACAGAAGGACTCCATCAGAACACGAGCCAGGCACAAGGACTTCCCCTGATTCATTCTTGGTGATTTTAAAGTAAAGGCAATTTCTTATACAGCGCAGTATCCAGTCCTCAGGACTGTTCAAAGCGCTTTACACTTTACTTCCCTGACAGACCTGTTCACTCAGACACCATCTCGGCTTCTCTGGGAAGCATCCAGTCATTTGCTACAATTAATAGGTGAAGGCTGCTCATACACATATCCACCACTGTCTATAGCCAGGTACTCATTTATACAGCTGAGTGAACTGGAACAATGTAGAGATAAAAAACTTGCCCGAGGCCCGAGGTTTTAACACCGCAGCACGGGAATCGAACCAGGGTTCTCGTACCCGAGAGTCCGAAGCTCTACCCCTGAGCCATGATTAAGAAGTTGAATAATTTTGTTAGAGATTTTAATATTTTTTTATGAATGACAACAAATATGTATATTGTTAAAGATATTTAATATACAGTACAGGCATAGTCATGGGAACAACAAGAAAAACTGACACTGACATTTTTCATGTTCTCAGCAACTATATAGAGTTCCGTTTGCATGTAGGTAAATTATTTCTTGATGTGACGATACAGCCACCATTCCTCACTATACTGCTAACAATAAACAGTAAATTAATAGTTTTGTAAATATTTCAATATCAAACATGAAAAATGTCAATTTGTCTTGCTGTTCCTATGACTTTTTATCATTACTGTATGAAGAACCACTGCGCTGTTAACTGCATAGGATTCACTCAACCACGACAGTCAGCACTGATGCGTGACAGTATCTCTTGAAGTTGTCACACTGCTGAAATATAGAGCCACCGGCACTGACTTATAACATACTATAGGGGTTATTATCTTGACTACGTGGCTTTCACCTCACCCTCTCTGCTTTTAACATAAAACAGTTAATGGCTCCATACATAAGAAACCCCTAGGGAATGCTATTCCAATTGAGCTTTGAATAGAACAAGATTCTGGGTGTTTTAGGTTATAACTGAAAACGTCATGGTTAACTTTAATACAATTTCTATCAATTTTATTTTATGTAATATATCCCTCATGTTTATATTGTCTTTATTATTTTAACTTTTGTAATATGCATGGTGTCCAACAACTGTATCCACTCATGTGATGTTTCATATTAACTGTGAACACTCCAAAATTGTCTTTTGGCAAATAGATTAAATTGTATAAATAAATTACTAATTTATATTTCTTTACATTTTCAAAACTACACACAAACAAGATATACAATTCACATACTAAGGAGCATATGAGTACATCTCACCCCCATCACTGTGGGATATTACCTTGATTATTAATGTTATGATAATGAAGATCAGGAATTCTCCAAGTTTTTCATTCAGTAGTACACACATCAACCCACAAAACAAACTGTTGGCCCAGGTTTCACTGAAGTCACAGGATTGGCTGCTATAAATGTATTTTTGGGAGAGATTGGCTACAGACCCATGTAACTAGCCTGGGCCAAATTGGGACCACAGCTATTTTTGCCATCTGTCTACGATTTGACTTGTACAACCCAACAGCTGCCGAACCAGTTACCATACAGTACAGGTAACACTCCCTGCATAGCCCTGGTGTGTAATCACTAACCAGTAACAACACAGGTAAACAACATCCTTGCATACTGGGTTAACACCTTGTGATCAACGCCTTAATATCACTAACGTGCTCTTGCATAACACAGACAAATAACATATCATATCGTCCGTTGCAACTTATCACCGAAACCCACTTCCCAATTAAAAATAGGTTTTTGCTTGAGTTAGAATAATTACAAAAAAATAGACTGTTATCGACATATTAGTGTATTGGTGAAAGTGAGTTGTTTAGTTTTGATTACATTATCACATAAACTATTACATTATCTTTCACTGGTCTCTGACGAAACTTGGCAAGAAATGGCAAAGGTTTTCCAGCTGTATATGTCATAACATAACGCCATTCAGAACGTGGCATTTTATCTGATCTATGCATTATTATAGTGCATCAATCCTAAATATAACAATGGAACTCATAGTCTCATACTAATCCAAGTTTAAACATAGCTCAAACAATTCATGTCAAAATTATCAACATAAATGATGTGATGATTATAGTTTGTGGGTGGACCAATTTGTGGTAAGCTAAATGAATTGCAGAGGAGGCGGTTATAATATATTACTCATGTCCTTTTCATCGATGTATTGAAGTGAACTTCATACTTTCATACAAGAGAACCACAAATGTTAACATTTAGCCAATGACACTTAATAATACATTCTAGTACTGCAATCAATTTGCACTTCAAGATAGGATATTCAAACAGGTATGCACTGCTGGCAAACCTTTGGATGACTTCATCAGTGACTTGACATAACTCATAGAGAAACATACAAATGGACATTAGCTGACCACTAGACATAGGGTAATGTGCACATGAATAATTAGACACATCAGAATGATGTCTGTATTGCACATTAGCAGTATTTGGAAACTATATCTTCAGGTGTGAATACATTAACGTCAACTTGAACAGTAAGTTATTTGTTTTGATGGCATTATCTTAAATCAAATGTTGACATATAAACTTACCACATCAACATAATAATATTATCATCTCCAACCAAGATGTTTATATTGTACTTATTTCAACAACATTTTTAATGTATTTAAATTATTATTTTGTCTAATACATTTCTAATTTGAGATAAGTGTCACCCCTCTTACAACTATAATTATCATAAGTGAGCATTCCTCAAATCTCCAAGCCATAAATAGTAGCTCTCAAAACAACCAACTCAAAAGACAGTGTTCTTAAACTTGTCATGTGCAGAGACAGAGCCATGGCAGATGTACAACATATCAACCATGCTAAATATAGGGAAGGCTATTACAACAAAATTCAGTTCAAGTAACTCAGGAGGGAAGCAAAATGCCAGTCAATCTGTCTGTGGATTACACACGGCAATACACAGCACACATCACTGTCACTACACAGGCCTGTAGCCCCATCTGATCACTGTCAGACCGACCTTGATGTTCTCCATACACCTTTTTTATGGAGTTCCTTCCTCTCTCCCAGGCTCCGGCTCCCATGTGGCTGTCTTGTAAACACCCCACCCCCACTATCAAGACAGCAACTTAACCCCTACACCCACAGCTACCCCAGCAGGAGTTGCAGGGTGTTTTTCACTTATACACCCACACTATAAACCACCCTCTGGTGACTGCAGTGTGCTAAAGGGGTGATTTCAGAAGACAGAAATATCACAAGAAGGGAGTTAGTAGTAAGAGCCTCCAGAAGTGAGGATTGCAACTCACATGTTCAAAGTGTATTACTGCCGACATTTATTTATCTCACATTTGACTAAATATCTTACTTTTATACATAATATAATATGTATTGTTTTGACTGTATGCATTAATATTTATGTATTTATGCGTGCATAGATTGTGTGATATGCATGAAATCGAGTAATAATTACTCTAAATTATTATTTATCTAATTTTTATTATTTATCGTGTTTAATTAATAGTTTTAATACAACTAATTTAAAAAAATCACGTTTTTATCTAAACGTTATTTTTTTAGTCTTTATAACACACAATGAGTAGCTTGATTTTTATATGATTATTATTGTTGTACAGCCCTTTGAGCATAGCAGATATTGCACTTTATATATAATAAATAAATATTATTAATTTTAACACTCATTTATCCACTGGAATGACAGGAAGACCACCTCTAGCCTGCCCTGGTGCATCCAGCCTCTGTAGCCTGTCCATAGCTGTGATCCTGCCTCACACTGGGCACTTGAACTGTCACTGATAGCCCATCTCAGGTTACACATTAACCCCACTTGTGGGGTCTATTACTACCCCAGTGTGTACTGCAAAAGGGAGAGCAGAGACACTGGGCTTTTATTGTCTCATCATGGACACATTTCACCCTGCCACCAGTATGACAATTAAACTCCAGTAAATTGTTATGTCCACAGCTTCTGGGTGGCCTGTTGTGCTGTTGACCAGTGCTTTGACCCCAAGATCAGGTAATGAGGCAACCGCCACAACTGTCCCCTCACACGAGAAGTTGTCAACTGTCCCCTCCCACGAGAACTTGTGTGACACTCCCCGTGACAAGGACGGTGTATGGCGGAGAAGGTAAAAAGTGCACCAGTACACAAGGCTATACATCACGTAGGACTAGAGCCAGTCTCTGTCACGTGTCACCTGTGTGTACATGTCAATGGTGTCCTAGTCACTTCATCGTCACCCATGTGTGACACTTGGTTGACAATGACAGGGTTGTGTACTGGGGACACATGGTTGTGTATTGCAGTTTGTCAATCACCAGTGGCACATGGTTTGGCACTGGTTCAACCAGTGTCACAAATCTTTGCAATTTCATTCACCCTACATTACCTGTGTCTTTTAGAAACATTGGTCCCTTCTTTCTCGTGTCAGGGGAAGTAAAAGATTCCATGCAGGGATAAACCTATTGGACTTCTCCTAAACGAGGCCTATCCTAAAATACTCTACAACTGTATAATCAACAAATAACAGCTGTCGTACAACAGGAAGAGGAACATGATTACTTCACCCCATCCCACAGAGTCTATGCCCCATCCCCTCCTCCTCCCCACCCTTCCTCCTCCCTGCACCCACCTGCACTCCCCGTACTGTACTGCCGTCTATATCCAGGAGACACTGGTGATGTGGCTGTGATCAGGTCGCCAAGAGCCGACTCTAGATCCAGATTCAATCCCTGTAGATCCCCCATGCTGTCCACACCGCTCACTGTCCCATCCTACTCAATGTCCACTACTAGTGTGGTCAGTAGCAGCTGGCCACAAGCTGTGTCCACTACAGTCCGCTGGCCACACACACTTATGATCGCGGGATCCAATTCGCTATCCGCAAATGTCACTCCAGTCCAAAGGTACAAAATCCACGACGGTTGGTAAATAAATCCACGAGTGGGTGTGAGACGTCAACAACACTGGCACGTGCCCGGCACATTCCCCGGCACATACTTCCTACAGTAACACTGTAACGACTGTAACCATCCAGCTACAACTGTAACAAGCCTGGACCAGCCACCGCTGCAGCTTACACTGACACCAGAGAGAGTCTAGTGTGAGTGACGGCCCCACCAATAAGTCAAGCACCTGTCACTTCACTTCCACGGCTGTGCTGTGCTGTAAACTAGCTGACCTAGAGAAAAACTCTCTCTAGATAACTGTTGCGATCAGCCAGCTATGACTGCTTGAAGGCGATGTGCCTCCACCACTAGGACTTGGCTGTCACTGATGCCTCAAGACCCAGGCTTGGCTGCTTTATAAGTGGGCTAATGAACCACTAAGCGGGTCAACAAAACAGTGTTAAGTGGTCGCACCACGAGCCCATGTTTACCTGCCTGAGGATCAAGGATTTATTAATCAAACCCGTGCTTCATCTTCAAATATTTGCACAGGCTTCTGCCTTTAATATGGCATTCAAATATTATCACTGTGTGTAGCCGATGACGGGATCTGATAAAGAAACCCATTGTGCAAACATAGACTGAAGGGGTATTTATGCACAAATAGCCTGCAGTGATTGGCTGGTGTATTGGCTTTTCAACTGACCTGTCAGATCACTGCAATGTATTCATTTGGTCTTATGAAATCTCGCTCTAATCACATTGAAATCACAGGAAAGGCATGTGATGTTTTCTTGATTGATTGTTCACTGAAGCAGAAAGTGCCAAAAGTTTCACAAAGTGAACGAACACAAAGTGACTCGGTTACATACTTGAGACACACAATTTGTTTCTTAGATTATTATTATTTTTTCATGAATTATTAGCTTTTTTCATGAATTTTAGTAGTATATATAATTAAGGAAAATACGCACTGTTGCTTAATTCCAATTGTTACATCGTGTAATGTACTTAGTTATTTAATTATTACTTTACTGTTGTTGAGCACCTACATGTACATTATATATATATATTTATGTGGGACAACGCTACCATCTAAATTTGTGACACAGAGACGTGGCTAGTTTGCTGAAAACACAAGTCAGATATATGTTTGTATGCGAGCTTAAAAGTAAGCCAACTCTTTATGTATAACTAGCACAAAATAATTCCAATACACTAGTACACAATGTCATCACCGTTATAAAAAACACATAGATTGACAGCAAAGGTGGGGGAACCGACCACACGCAGGTGTTGGAAACCCACCATATCAATTATTCAAACAAAGTATGCATGTTATAGGTTGACCAAGGGGAACGCGTTAGGAACATGAGCACATGTCCTCGCCCTAAAACCCCTTGAAAGTACACTCATATTAGACAAGTATATAACCCATCGAGGTGCCAGGTTATGGGGTCATAATCTTATGCGGTACATATTACGTACAACAGAATGTGGGAACATTATAAATCCATAAATTTAATAGCTAAATGTGGCAAGACGTAAACTTTGCAACTGAACTGCTAAGTGAAGCACAAGAAAGTTAAAGAAACATCAAATCATCACATCAATTGGCAGCAAAATCATGTACGCAACAGTTTAAAATCCTGTAAACGCAAAAGCAACAGAAATATGAAGAGTTCTCACAGACTGATCAGGAAGCACGCCCTGTGGCTGCTATGTTTAGCAGTATTTATTTCACTGATAAGACAAGGCTCAGGCCAACATAAATCAACATAACCCACTATCAGAGTCTTGACCCAATTTAGCTTAGTTTTAACCCTTTCCACCCTCTGAACAAAGAGTGAGTCGTATCAAATGATCAGTAATTCAGACAAGATTGAGTGAGCTAATTGATTAGTTAATTGATTAGATCACTCCAACAGGAAACCAGAAAACTGAGCTGAGATCTCACAGCGGGCACCGGCCCTTCCCTTGTGGTACACCCAAAAGGTATTAATTATCCCATTTCCTATGTGCCCAACTCAACGCCCATGATTATGCTATGTGCCATAGCATACACACGTGTGCAGCATGTATTTCTCTTATTCTAAAACAGTGTTTCTCTGTGAGTTTGTCTATCTGTCTGTAACCTAAAATCCACAGATGCTTAGCATGTTTTAGGCTGAAATAGATTTCGGAAATTTCTGCATACTTTTTAAACTGTTGACACCTGAAAATCGTAATTAAACAGGCACCAACTTTGCCTGTCACAAGTTAGCATTTTGTTATGTTGTACTTATAAGCATGTGATTTTAACTGATTTACAATAATTTCTGGGACATGTTGTCATGAAACAATGTAATTCACTTTTCAAATGTATTAGCGCAGGTGAATGCCTTTTCTAACCCCCAAACGTTGCTGGGGAACTTGACTAGTATATATTATATAGTAGTATATACATACACTTTGAAAGTTACTGAATACGTATTTATTATACAAGAGCTATATAATTCATACACTTATTAATTTGTGCAGACATTAATGCTTGGAATGCCAACAAACATAGGTAAAGTAATACACAAATTGGGGAGTTATATCACTAACTTTCAGATTCCCTCCCTGCAAGGCAGGGTCATTTAGAACCCTTTAAACGGTTCCAAACGTCTGAACAGTTTTATCAACCACATCTCTTTGAGACTTAGCTGCACTGACTGAAGACAATATCTCACGAACAGATAACCGCAGTAAAAAAGAACCATTGAAAAAGGAACCCTAGCGTTTATCTAATCAAGACGGGTGCCATATTGCCAGTCATTTACTCAGAAAAACCCGCTTTAAGTTAAATAGTCCTGAAACTTGATTCTCTGTCATCAGCAAACCGGCACGCTGCCAGAAGATATCAAGTCACACAAGGTCAAATTTCAGGTAACTATTTCTGTCGAACCCAAACTGTGACCTAGACACTACACTACGCGTGTCCTGTGAGGCAAAATCTGTATCTGAAGATCTTTTTCGAGAAGGATGACACTGATACCGCTGAAATCTAGACTATCGCCTGACAGAAAACACCCACACAGTATCACTTGATACGGAGATATATCTTACAGAGATATATCTTACGGAGATATATCTTCCGAAGATATATCTTACGGAGATATATCTTACAGGACACAGCAACACAGGGCAGCCAAATCAAGTGGAAACCCATTTGACTACAGGAAGTACTCAATGGAGCGAAACATCGGCAGTCGATTATTTTCTCATCACATATTATATGGGGTGAGGTCATCCGATTTTGAAAATGCTATCTTTATGCACTGTCTCAAGTGTAGATGTTTTAAAATGATTACTTTTAGTATTGGAAGTAATCACTGTCCACATATATATATTCCTTTTTCCATTCTATTCTTCCCTCTAGCTGATTCTTTGGTTACCTATTGCCAAAAACCTACCAGATGGACTATGTATTGGCACTTAGCAGCCATGAAATGGCATCATCTGAGGTGATTCCAATGACCCTGCCACTGGGCCCACTTCTATTTAGATAACAAATAGCATAACTCAGTTTTTAGCCATTTCAAACCTATCAACAAGTCACTGAAACCTCCACATATCTATTCCACAGCCGGAGCACCGAGTGCTTACAGAATCTTCCGCAATGCTCCAGAATAACCTCTGCCTCACGCCAGGGTTCCATTTCCAAGTTATGGAATGTTATCTCTTCTCCCGTCTTTCCGAGTGGAATATCAAATGTCACAACATATAATCACTACAAGACCTTTCAACTGTTCATCTTACGGTGTTTCACTTTAAGTTCTTTGGTTTATCGTGATGGGGTAACATTTCTGGCGTCTCTGGTATATTACGACAACGCTGTCTGGCAAAATTCATGGTGCCTCACAGATTCAGCACATGGATGACTGAACCTAACTTACAGCAATCTGGGTTTTGTACTTATATGAAAACAACAATGCTAGTAACAAACACATTTACAATAATCTCCACTACAATGCAGTACTTGCCACCTGGGTCAGACGGGGTGGGACTGACCATGAAGTTTTGGGACTGGCAGAATTCTATTTGTGGCCTCAACAAAACAGTTTTCAGTCTGGGAACTAAATAAAAGTGATTCAGAAATAACTTGTTAGGCAAAGGTGCACAGAATACTGCATTTCATGTGAGGTAGCCTACTAGACTTGGCATTGCTCACTGATGATTCAGTAATAACAAGACCCAATAATCCTGTTAATGTTCTCGTCTTAGATGTATGTCACAAGTACTCGTAAATACAATCGTTAGAATTTATTACTCAGATTTGTGTTGTAAATAAAAGAAAGTTGGTTGGTGGTGAATACGCGTCATTCTATTTCTAGCAGTGCGGAGGAGTGACAACTATTATAACTGAATGACTAGTCTGTAAGTCAATGCCCAGTCGATGTCCGGTTCAATGACCGGTCAATGTCCCAATTTCTTAAATCCAGTACACTAATTTTTTGACACAATGCTTTCTCCATTATGGGTAACAAACTCAGTCTAAGTGCATTAAGGGCACAATACTGATCGTCACAAAATTCATAATAAAAGTAACCGTGTTTATGTTTTCCTACAGCCTCCTTGATTACCAAACTGCTGGGAGGCAATCACCCTGAATACAATCAGCCCCAGACTGTGAACAAGAAATACAATTTCGCTAGTTCATTGCCGGTTTCCAAGAAATGTGAACCCAAAAATGCACAGCAGCAGAATTCTAGGAACAGCTGGGGCAGCTGTGGTAATGCACAGGTAGGGCAACGTACGTTCCATGAAGTCGTTATAGGCTAAGTGTACGTACTTGTCGCCATAGCAACATAATATACTGCCTAAAATTGGCGTGCCATGATGCTTAGTGGCACAGCAGGGATTCATGTTTAGTCGCGAAAAAAAGCAACATGATTTATTATTTTAGGGAAAAGTTAAAAAAGTTTATATTAAGTTATTATCTGACAATATAAATAAAGATACTTATATGAACATGCCTTAAACACAAATATGATAACACTAGAATCTGTACCAGAAACAAAACTAAATGTGTATTTCTCAGACATATAATCATACCGACACTTGAACACAACTAGTCTCTGTTACCCAGGCTCCACAAGGTGGCAGCACTTTTACCCCTTGCATCCACCTGGTGGCGTAAGACCACCAAAATGTGCACATCCGCCATTGCCCGACCGCAGAGTACCTTATAAAAGCAGCATTATGCACGTTGTCTGGATTTCTGTGAGCACATATGTAGTGTGGAGTGATTATAAATGACGTTTTTGTGCAGCGTGACATCAGAGCTGTCAAATTACGACAGCTGTCATTCGGTGCATTTCTGCGTATTAATGCATTTGTCATTTTGCTTGGTGATGTAATCAGGGGCAATCCGTGGGTGGCTCAAGCAGAAATGGAGGGGTGTAAGGTTTGAATGAACTTTGTGGGAGCCTGAGGTATTAAAAGTTCACAAATTTTTCACTGAACCTCTGTCTGTGGAGCGTAAACATGCTGTGAAATTGTCAATAAGAGAGCTGATCAAGATTAATAGGAAATGAAGGAAACGTTATAATGGTCGCCTATGGAAAATGCAAATGTGGTCTTAGGCCTGGTAGTGTTATGCTCTGCCAATGTTGCCACCAGGGCGGTCTTACCCCAGAATGAGGTAGAGACGTTGACTGGTTCAGGCTGAATTTGAAATAACAAATTAAAGAAGGATACCTTTTTATCAGAAACTACTATAATATAAAAACTATTTAAATTAAACTTATATTAACACACAAGTAAACAAATACAAATTTGCAGTTGTTTGTGAAGCAGGAATTATGGCTGGATTAGCTTCGATAATCCAGGAGCTATGAGGTGGCAGCACTTTACATATATAGCATCTAAGAGCTGGCAAATTAACCAGACTATCTCTTCGGCAAAGTTGCGCAGCCGAGTGAGTTGGCTAAATGAGACTAGAACACAACTGAACTCATCTAGACAGATGTAACAACTTACAAACTTGTTGATGGTACGGTGCGAGATCTTCAGATTACTCATCAAGGACGGCTTTCTTGGGAAGTTATATAAAAGCTACACCAGCTATTTGTCTGTCTCACACTGTGAGATATGATGGATCTGTCAGACCAAGGTTAACAGAATAGCTGCACATTTGGGAAGAGGATATAATCATATTGATTAAAGGAATGGAAAGCCATATTGCCTAATGGAAGGAGGATAATCATGTTACTTAGAAGAATGGATAATTTTATTGTTTAACTTGCTTAAAGGATGGAGATAATCACATTGCTTAAAGGAAGGGGGTTAATTATGTTGCTTAACTCTTTACTGGGTAGACAGTCTTCTTATTTTACATCCTGCTGTGGGCAGACAATTTTAAGATGGCAGCCAATCTGGGTACCTATGAATTATGCTGAATGTTGCTAGCATTAACATTTTGATAACTCTGTGAAATTATTGTGTGAATAGAATATACTATTAAAATGTCCATGTTGCATTTTAGATCTTGAAGCAAACTTCAACAATTATGATGACAAAATAAAATGGCAATTTCCACATGCTATATAATAATTTCTTTGTATCTCAACAATGAAAAGTAGAAAGTCCTAGGAACTGTGAATTTTCTGGTGGGTTTTGGCCGCTCTGCACATAGGAGGGGTTGGCCAGTTTTGGTTGCTCTATATAGTAAAGAGGTAAAGAATTTAGATAATCATGTTACTTAAGGGAATGGAATATTTCTTAAAGAAGTGCTGCTTAAATGAAGGGGATAATCACATCACTTTATGGAAAGAGAAAACAATTTGCTTAAAATGTTGTGGTATTATCTAAGACAATAAATAAAGAACATGGTTCAATTCTTTTGGAGGAAATTCACTGTGAAGACACCCACAGAACTGAGCCATGTATGATGTCAGCGGTCACTCTGTGTCCACTGGGAACTGACCTGTGATGGAGGAGAAACTGCCCCTGCGAGACTGGCCGAAGTAGACACTTGGTGAACTTTGACCTGTCATCACATACTGCGATGACATCTGGCCGCGAAAAGTGCCCCCTGGTGACAAACTGCAACAACAGAAAACGATCTCAGTAGCGGCTTTAGAAAAACTCACCACCAGTGAACTTGGTGCATAACTAGTATACTTAGTGCATATCTAGTATCCTTGGTGCATATCTAGTATACTTGGTGCATATCTAGTATTATTTGGTCCATATCTAGTATGGTTGGTGCTTATCTAGTATACCTGGTGCATATCTAGTAAATTTGGTGTGTATCTAGTATACTTGGTGCATATCTAGTAAATTTGGTGTGTATCTAGTATACTTGGTGCATATCTAGTAAATTTGGTGTGTATCTAGTATACTTGGTGCATATCTAGTAAATTTGGTGTGTATCTAGTATACTTGGTGCATATCTAGTAAATTTGGTGTGTATCTAGTATACTTGGTGCATATCTAGTAAATTTGGTGTGTATCTAGTATACTTGGTGCATATCTAGTATCCTTGGTGCATATCTAGTATACTTGGTGCATATCTAGTATTATTTGGTCCATATCTAGTATGGTTGGTGCTTATCTAGTATACCTGGTGCATATCTAGTAAATTTGGTGTGTATCTAGTATACTTGGTGCATATCTAGTAAATTTGGTGTGTATCTAGTATACTTGGTGCATATCTAGTAAATTTGGTGTGTATCTAGTATACTTGGTGCATATCTAGTAAATTTGGTGTGTATCTAGTATACTTGGTGCATATCTAGTAAATTTGGTGTGTATCTAGTATACTTGGTGCATATCTAGTAAATTTGGTGTGTATCTAGTATACTTGGTGCATATCTAGTAAATTTGGTGTGTATCTAGTATACTTGGTGCATATCTAGTAAATTTGGTGTGTATCTAGTATACTTGGTGCATATCTAGTAAATTTGGTGTGTATCTAGTATACTTGGTGCATATCTAGTAAATTTGGTGTGTATCTAGTATACTTGGTGCATATCTAGTAAATTTGGTGTGTATCTAGTATGGTTGGTGCTTATCTAGTATACCTGGTGCATATCTAGTAAATTTGGTGTGTATCTAGTATACTTGGTGCATATCTAGTAAATTTGGTGTGTATCTAGTATACTTGGTGCATATCTAGTATACTTGGTGCATATCTAGTATCCTTGATGCATATATAGTATACTTGGTGCATATCTAATATACTTGGTGCATATCTAGTATCCTTTGAGCATATATAGTATACTTGGTGCATATCTAGTAAACTTTGTGCATATCTTGTATACTTGGTGCATACACTATAGTGCTAATGTTATTGTCCACATTGATTTAACTATTTTAAGTGCAATTATTTACAGTGTGTACTTTACACTGTCATTTCCTGCAATATAAGTGATACTATCTGAAATAATGAAGACACTTTCAAAATCGCATTTTATTGTAGCAGCAGTTTCTATTTCTTGGTGTTCTCCCATAAGATAAATATACAATCATCCCATCAAATGAGTACATGTCTGTCACCACTGATTGTCATAGCAAAATGCCTATGATTGACAGTGCAGAAGTCACCAACATAGGCACCACGTGCTGCCATCTAGGGATTACTCACAGCAACAATAACAACAAAAACATGCTATAAAATAACAAAGCTTTGAACCACTGTAATCATATCCTCTCAGCCGCCCAGGTCTACTTGCCTATTTCTGTTGTTCCTTTAGTATCTTGGACCACTGGATTTTGGTCTGGACAATACATTTGGGAAAAACACACATAAAGATGGTTATTTTGAAGTTTACTTTTTCAGCTGTCAATCATTCCCCAGGTGGCACCACGTGACTGATGTTAACATCATGATCAACGGCATGCAGCCAGCATGAGAGGGAGCAGAAACAATAGTTTTGGGAGTGAATTACTTAGACTACTGTCATGATGACACTTGCTGTCCTTGGTCTGACGCTCCAAGGCAGCTGTAGGCATGCAGACATTCTAGCTCTAGTTGTTTCCTGCACTCAGCAGGGTTGTATTAACTGACTAATCTGTACCTATTGCAGTTACTATGGTATGGTCTTATGAGGTATCACTGAACTAGCCAGTCTTTTCCAGAACATTTACGTCAAGCCAACCTTTCTCTGCTGGCACTGAGGGTGGTCACTGCCAGGGTGCTTGTCATCCTCAGTGGTTCTTTCACGTTTTAAATTGAGACGGGACCAACATTAACATGATTCTCCAACTGCCGAGGGACACACAGTCCCCAATGTTGAGAGCCAGGTGTTTAACACTAAATATACCATGCCTGCCATGACTGGATATTAAACCCTGGGCGCTACCCACTACACTATCCGCGCTTCTCTATATCATTTTGCGATAACAACCAGTGGTGACAGAACTATGCTGACTTGATGGGATCATCGTACATTTATTTTATGGGAAAACGTAAAGAAAAAGAAACTGAATATACGTGAACATGTTCACAAGTGCCCTACCTGCCCATCGAGTTGGGACTCTTCGGAAGGCCCGGAGAGAGCATCCTTGGGCTCGTGTCCACCGTCAGTGTCCCAGAATCCACTGGGAAGCCGTTCTGTACAACAGCGCCCCCTTGCTGCTGGCCGTACGTGATGACTCGGGTCTGTTTCGTGACGGTCTGGTACTGCTGCTGCTGCTGCTGTTGGCTCAGCTGCTGCTGCTGTATCTGCTGCTGTTGCTGCAGCTGCTGCAGTTGTTGCTGCTGCTGTTGCTGCAGCAGCTGCTGCTGCATCTGCTGCTGTTGAATCATCTGCTGCTTCTGCTGTTCGGCAAGCAGCTGCTTCTGCTGTTCGGCAAGCAGCTGCTTCTGCTGTTCGGCAAGCAGCTGTTGCTTCTGTTGTTCGGCGAGCAGCTGTTGCTTCTGCTGTTCGACAAGCAGCTGTTGCTTCTGCTGTTCGACAAGCAGCTGTTGCTTCTGTTGTTCGGCAAGCAGCTGTTGCTGCTGTTGTTCGGCGAGCAGCTGTTGCTGCTGTACACCGGTCTGGTGTGTACTGTACTGCTGTACGTGATGTACCTGTTGTACATTTCTTGCCTGTACACCTGTTGGCTGCACAACAGTGACCGTTGGTTCTATCGCGTGTACACCGCCGGTCTGCTGAGTGACGATACGCGTGTGTTGTACACCCGACTGTACACCGCCGTATGCCGGCTGTACAGGGAAGGTGCCCGTCTGCTGTACAGTTGGTACAACGCCCGTCTGTGTCTCGACCGTCGCCTGCGAGCCGTGCGCCCCGACCTGCATGGCGCCCCCTACAGCTTGACCACCGGTCAGCTGGCTGGATGTCTGACCGGTCTGGGCAGCGCCTGACTGCTGGCTCGAGAACGTCTGGTACGATGTCTGGTGTGTACTGAATTGCTGCTGTTGTTGCTGCTGCTGTTGAAGCTGCTGTTGCTGAAGCTGCTGCTGCAACAGCTGCTGCTGTTGTTGCTGCTGAACCTGAAACACGACAGCTTAGCTTTTAGAAGTGAACTTGTACACAATGCTGCTCACTGTAATCTAACCACAGAACTCTCCTACATGGGAGATAGACTAAAAAAGCACTTCCTGTCTGAGCAGTTACATACTCACCAAATATCAATATTCCTTTTTAGTTTCAGTTTTTACGATATATACTAAACAGAAATCATATGAAACAATAAGATTCTTAAGGAAAACTCCTCTTTAAACAAAATCTGTTAACTTAAATTATTTTAATCACAACGGAAATCTCCATTCCCGTATTACCAAGGACGCTATTTCCATGACACACCAGTGACAATGCCTCCACTGTCTCATCATGGTGTTGACAGTTTTCAGATATTCAAGATCTCTTTAAGGACCAAAATTTATTTTAATGTGCAAAATTGGTTAGTGAAATGGACCCCACGTTCACTCAATGGACATCTGTGCACAAACAGTCTTAGTGCATTAATTGCAGCGTGGCTGAAACACTTCTCACGACAGCCGAGATGGTGACCTATTGAACAGTTAGGAGGAGCGTTGGTCGCACGGTAGAGTGCCGGAGTGAATCGAGGGGACGGTGGTTCAATCCCACCTACCACTGTTTCGAAACTTAGGCAATTTCGTTCACCGTGGTCCCGTCTATCTGGTGTCGATGCCAGGGGAAGTAAAAGATCCCACACAGGGGGTAAATGTGTAACCTGTAGTGGACTCACTAATTCTACAGAAGGACAACTCTAAAAACCAAGCTCGACAATGCTCTAGTCACAAACATGTGGCTAACATAGAGTGATGAGCTAACGCTAAGAAGAAGACGATGAGGAGTTAATGGAGTAAATGCGGCGTACTCACCTCAAAGGGTTGGGTGACGGTGACGGAAGGCTGGGAGAGTTGACGCGGCAGTGTCTGGGAGCCCGACGTCATCCTCTGCTGCTGCACGTACTGACGCTGCAGCGTCTGCGTTGTGTAGGCCTGCTGGCCACCACCAGGTGGAGCCACTGCCTGCGTCGACTGGGGCTGGAGCGTACTGTAGCCCTGTCATGACACAGACATGAAATCAGCGTCAGTCTTCGCTTTGTAGCCTTATCATTTGTCATTTGGATGGGTGGAGTTAATTTTGGATGGAACAAATCAGACATGGAGCCAAATACCTTGAAATGCATTTAAATACAAATACGTTCTTGAAGGACTCAAATACAAATACTTTTATATTCAAATGTATTTAAATACAAATACTCTGGAAAGTATTTCAAATACTTTTTTTAATTTTGTCAAAATATTATTATATAGGTAAAAAATGCCAAAGGGTACATTACAATTGGTTTACTTTTAAAAATTCAACCAAGAATAATTGCAAATTATTAATAATCTTGTCTACTAATACTTTACTAAATTATCTGAAATACCAAATAGCGGAGTAGCACAAATAATTATACTTAATAGCTGGCAGAGTAGCACAAATAATTGTACTCAATAGCTGGCAGAGTAGCACAAATAATTGTACTCAATAGCTGGCAGAGTAGCTCAAATAATTATACTCAATAGCTGGCAGAGTAGCACAAATAATTGTACTCAATAGCTGGCAGAGTAGCACAAATAATTGTACTCAATAGCTGGCAGAGTAGCACAAATAATTGTACTCAATAGCTGGCAGAGTAGCACAAATAATTGTACTCAATAGCTGGCAGAGTAGCACAAATAATTGTACTCAATAGCTGGCAGAGTAGCACAAATAATTGTACTCAATAGCTGGCAGAGTAGCTCAAATAATTATACTCAATAGCTGGCAGAGTAGCACAAATAATTGTACTCAATAGCTGGCAGAGTAGCACAAATAATTGTACTCAATAGCTGCCAGAGTAGCACAAATAATTGTACTCAATAGCTGGCAGAGTAGCACAAATAATTGTACTCAATAGCTGGCAGAGTAGCTCAAATAATTATACTCAATAGCTGGCAGAGTAGCTCAAATAATTATACTCAATAGCTGGCAGAGTAGCACAAATAATTGTACTCAATAGCTGGCAGAGTAGCTCAAATAATTATACTCATTAGCTGGCAGAGTAGCACAAATAATTGTACTCAATAGCTGGCAGAGTAGCTCAAATAATTATACTCATAAGCTGGCAGAGTAGCACAAATAATTGTACTAAATAGCTGGCAGAGTAGCTCAAATAAATGTATTCAATGGGTGATGGGCGGACTGATCGTGTAGCACAAATAATCGTAATCAATGAGTGGTGGAGTAGTACAAATAATCGTAATCAATGGGTGGTGGAGTAGTACAAATAATCATAATCAATGAGTGGTGGAGTAGTACAAATAATCGTAATCAATGAGTGGTGGAGTAGTACAAATAATCGTAATCAATGAGTGGTGGAGTAGTACAAATAATCATAATCAATGGGTGGTGGAGTAGTACAAATAATCATAATCAATGAGTGGTGGAGTAGTACAAATAATCATAATCAATGAGTGGTGGAGTAGTACAAATAATCGTAATCAATGAGTGGTGGAGTAGTACAAATAATCATAATCAATGAGTGGTGGAGTAGTACAAATAATCGTAATCAATGAGTGGTGGAGTAGTACAAATAATCGTAATCAATGGGTGGTGGAGTAGTACAAATAATCATAATCAATGAGTGGTGGAGTAGTACAAATAATCGTAATCAATGGGTGGTGGAGTAGTACAAATAATCATAATCAATGAGTGGTGGAGTAGTACAAATAATCGTAATCAATGGGTGGTGGAGTAGTACAAATAATCGTAATCAATGAGTGGTGGAGTAGTACAAATAATCGTAATCAATGGGTGGTGGAGTAGTACAAATAATCATAATCAATGGGTGGTGGAGTAGTACAAATAATCATAATCAATGGGTGGTGGAGTAGTACAAATAATCATAATCAATGGGTGGTGGAGTAGTACAAATAATCATAATCAATGGGTGGTGGAGTAGTACAAATAATCATAATCAATGGGTGGTGGAGTAGTACAAATAATCGTAATCAATGGGTGGTGGAGTAGTACAAATAATCATAATCAATGGGTGGTGGAGTAGTACAAATAATCATAATCAATGGGTGGTGGAGTAGTACAAATAATCATAATCAATGGGTGGTGGAGTAGTACAAATAATCGTAATCAATGAGTGGTGGAGTAGCACAAATAATCATAATCAATGGGTGGTGGAGTAGTACAAATAATCGTAATCAATGGGTGGTGGAGTAGTACAAATAATCATAATCAATGAGTGGTGGAGTAGTACAAATAATCATAATCAATGGGTGGTGGAGTAGTACAAATAATCGTAATCAATGAGTGGTGGAGTAGTACAAATAATCATAATCAATGGGTGGTGGAGTAGTACAAATAATCGTAATCAATGGGTGGTGGAGTAGTACAAATAATCATAATCAATGAGTGGTGGAGTAGTACAAATAATCATAATCAATGGGTGGTGGAGTAGTACAAATAATCGTAATCAATGAGTGGTGGAGTAGTACAAATAATCATAATCAATGAGTGGTGGAGTAGCACAAATAATCATAATCAATGAGTGGTGGAGTAGCACAAATAATCATAATCAATGAGTGGTGGAGTAGCACAAATAATCATAATCAATGAGTGGTGGAGTAGTACAAATAATCATAATCAATGAGTGGTGGAGTAGTACAAATAATCATAATCAATGAGTGGTGGAGTAGTACAAATAATCATAATCAATGAGTGGTGGAGTAGTACATATAATCATAATCAATGAGTGGTGGAGTAGTACAAATAATCATAATCAATGAGTGGTGGAGTAGTACAAATAATCATAATCAATGAGTGGTGGAGTAGTACAAATAATCATAATCAATAAGTGGTGGAGTAGTACAAATAATCATAATCAATGAGTGGTGGAGTAGTACAAATAATCATAATCAATGAGTGGTGGAGTAGTACAAATAATCATAATCAATGAGTGGTGGAGTAGTACATATAATCGTAATCAATGGGTGGTGGAGTAGTACAAATAATCATAATCAATGAGTGGTGGAGTAGTACAAATAATCATAATCAATGAGTGGTGGAGTAGTACAAATAATCATAATCAATGGGTGGTGGAGTAGTACAAATAATCATAATCAATGGGTGGTGGAGTAGTACAAATAATCATAATCAATGAGTGGTGGAGTAGTACAAATAATCATAATCAATGAGTGGTGGAGTAGTACATATAATCGTAATCAATGGGTGGTGGAGTAGTACAAATAATCATAATCAATGAGTGGTGGAGTAGTACAAATAATCATAATCAATGAGTGGTGGAGTAGTACAAATAATCGTAATCAATGGGTGGTGGAGTAGTACAAATAATCATAATCAATGAGTGGTGGAGTAGTACAAATAATCATAATCAATGAGTGGTGGAGTAGTACAAATAATCATAATCAATGAGTGGTGGAGTAGTACAAATAATCATAATCAATGAGTGGTGGAGTAGTACAAATAATCATAATCAATGAGTGGTGGAGTAGTACAAATAATCATAATCAATGGGTGGTGGAGTAGTACAAATAATCATAATCAATGAGTGGTGGAGTAGTACAAATAATCATAATCAATGAGTGGTGGAGTAGTACAAATAATCATAATCAATGGGTGGTGGAGTAGTACAAATAATCATAATCAATGGGTGGTGGAGTAGTACAAATAATCATAATCAATGAGTGGTGGAGTAGTACAAATAATCATAATCAATGAGTGGTGGAGTAGTACAAATAATCATAATCAATGGGTGGTGGAGTAGTACAAATAATCATAATCAATGAGTGGTGGAGTAGTACAAATAATCATAATCAATGGGTGGTGGAGTAGTACAAATAATCATAATCAATGAGTGGTGGAGTAGTACAAATAATCATAATCAATGGGTGGTGGAGTAGTACAAATAATCATAATCAATGGGTGGTGGAGTAGTACAAATAATCATAATCAATGAGTGGTGGAGTAGTACAAATAATCATAATCAATGAGTGGTGGAGTAGTACAAATAATCATAATCAATGGGTGGTGGAGTAGTACAAATAATCATAATCAATGGGTGGTGGAGTAGTACAAATAATCATAATCAATGAGTGGTGGAGTAGTACAAATAATCATAATCAATGGGTGGTGGAGTAGTACAAATAATCATAATCAATGAGTGGTGGAGTAGTACAAATAATCATAATCAATGGGTGGTGGAGTAGTACAAATAATCATAATCAATGAGTGGTGGAGTAGTACAAATAATCATAATCAATGGGTGGTGGAGTAGTACAAATAATCATAATCAATGAGTGGTGGAGTAGTACAAATAATCATAATCAATGGGTGGTGGAGTAGTACAAATAATCATAATCAATGAGTGGTGGAGTAGTACAAATAATCATAATCAATGGGTGGTGGAGTAGTACAAATAATCATAATCAATGAGTGGTGGAGTAGTACAAATAATCATAATCAATGGGTGGTGGAGTAGTACAAATAATCATAATCAATGAGTGGTGGAGTAGTACAAATAATCATAATCAATGGGTGGTGGAGTAGTACAAATAATCATAATCAATGAGTGGTGGAGTAGTACAAATAATCATAATCAATGAGTGGTGGAGTAGTACAAATAATCATAATCAATGGGTGGTGGAGTAGTACAAATAATCATAATCAATGAGTGGTGGAGTAGTACAAATAATCATAATCAATGGGTGGTGGAGTAGTACAAATAATCATAATCAATGAGTGGTGGAGTAGTACAAATAATCATAATCAATGAGTGGTGGAGTAGTACAAATAATCGTAATCAATGGGTGGTGGAGTAGTACAAATAATCATAATCAATGGGTGGTGGAGTAGTACAAATAATCATAATCAATGAGTGGTGGAGTAGTACAAATAATCATAATCAATGGGTGGTGGAGTAGTACAAATAATCATAATCAATGAGTGGTGGAGTAGTACAAATAATCATAATCAATGAGTGGTGGAGTAGTACAAATAATCATAATCAATGGGTGGTGGAGTAGTACAAATAATCATAATCAATGAGTGGTGGAGTAGTACAAATAATCATAATCAATGGGTGGTGGAGTAGTACAAATAATCATAATCAATGAGTGGTGGAGTAGTACAAATAATCATAATCAATGAGTGGTGGAGTAGTACAAATAATCGTAATCAATGGGTGGTGGAGTAGTACAAATAATCATAATCAATGGGTGGTGGAGTAGTACAAATAATCGTAATTAATGGGTGGTGGAGTAGTACAAATAATCATAATCAATGGGTGGTGGAGTAGTACAAATAATCATAATCAATGAGTGGTGGAGTAGTACAAATAATCGTAATCAATGGGTGGTGGAGTAGTACAAATAATCATAATCAATGAGTGGTGGAGTAGTACAAATAATCATAATCAATGGGTGGTGGAGTAGTACAAATAATCGTAATCAATGGGTGGTGGAGTAGTACAAATAATCGTAATCAATGAGTGGTGGAGTAGTACAAATAATCGTAATCAATGGGTGGTGGAGTAGTACAAATAATCATAATCAATGAGTGGTGGAGTAGTACAAATAATCATAATCAATGGGTGGTGGAGTAGTACAAATAATCATAATCAATGGGTGGTGGAGTAGTACAAATAATCATAATCAATGAGTGGTGGAGTAGTACAAATAATCATAATCAATGGGTGGTGGAGTAGTACAAATAATCATAATCAATGAGTGGTGGAGTAGTACAAATAATCATAATCAATGGGTGGTGGAGTAGTACAAATAATCATAATCAATGAGTGGTGGAGTAGTACAAATAATCATAATCAATGGGTGGTGGAGTAGTACAAATAATCATAATCAATGAGTGGTGGAGTAGTACAAATAATCATAATCAATGGGTGGTGGAGTAGTACAAATAATCATAATCAATGAGTGGTGGAGTAGTACAAATAATCATAATCAATGGGTGGTGGAGTAGTACAAATAATCATAATCAATGAGTGGTGGAGTAGTACAAATAATCATAATCAATGAGTGGTGGAGTAGTACAAATAATCATAATCAATGAGTGGTGGAGTAGTACAAATAATCATAATCAATGAGTGGTGGAGTAGTACAAATAATCATAATCAATGGGTGGTGGAGTAGTACAAATAATCATAATCAATGGGTGGTGGAGTAGTACAAATAATCATAATCAATGAGTGGTGGAGTAGTACAAATAATCATAATCAATGAGTGGTGGAGTAGTACAAATAATCATAATCAATGAGTGGTGGAGTAGTACAAATAATCATAATCAATGGGTGGTGGAGTAGTACAAATAATCATAATCAATGAGTGGTGGAGTAGTACAAATAATCATAATCAATGGGTGGTGGAGTAGTACAAATAATCATAATCAATGAGTGGTGGAGTAGTACAAATAATCATAATCAATGGGTGGTGGAGTAGTACAAATAATCATAATCAATGGGTGGTGGAGTAGTACAAATAATCGTAATCAATGAGTGGTGGAGTAGTACAAATAATCATAATCAATGGGTGGTGGAGTAGTACAAATAATCATAATCAATGGGTGGTGGAGTAGTACAAATAATCATAATCAATGGGTGGTGGAGTAGTACAAATAATCATAATCAATGGGTGGTGGAGTAGTACAAATAATCATAATCAATGGGTGGTGGAGTAGTACAAATAATCATAATCAATGGGTGGTGGAGTAGTACAAATAATCATAATCAATGGGTGGTGGAGTAGTACAAATAATCGTAATCAATGAGTGGTGGAGTAGTACAAATAATCATAATCAATGGGTGGTGGAGTAGTACAAATAATCATAATCAATGGGTGGTGGAGTAGTACAAATAATCGTAATCAATGAGTGGTGGAGTAGTACAAATAATCATAATCAATGGGTGGTGGAGTAGTACAAATAATCATAATCAATGGGTGGTGGAGTAGTACAAATAATCGTAATCAATGGGTGGTGGAGTAGTACAAATAATCATAATCAATGAGTGGTGGAGTAGTACAAATAATCATAATCAATGGGTGGTGGAGTAGTACAAATAATCGTAATCAATGAGTGGTGGAGTAGTACAAATAATCGTAATCAATGAGTGGTGGAGTAGTACAAATAATCATAATCAATGGGTGGTGGAGTAGTACAAATAATCGTAATCAATGAGTGGTGGAGTAGTACAAATAATCATAATCAATGGGTGGTGGAGTAGTACAAATAATCGTAATCAATGAGTGGTGGAGTAGCACAAATAATCATAATCAATGAGTGGTGGAGTAGTACAAATAATCATAATCAATGAGTGGTGGAGTAGTACAAATAATCATAATCAATGGGTGGTGGAGTAGTACAAATAATCATAATCAATGGGTGGTGGAGTAGTACAAATAATCGTAATCAATGAGTGGTGGAGTAGTACAAATAATCATAATCAATGGGTGGTGGAGTAGTACAAATAATCGTAATCAATGAGTGGTGGAGTAGCACAAATAATCATAATCAATGAGTGGTGGAGTAGTACAAATAATCATAATCAATGAGTGGTGGAGTAGTACAAATAATCATAATCAATGAGTGGTGGAGTAGTACAAATAATCATAATCAATGGGTGGTGGAGTAGTACAAATAATCATAATCAATGGGTGGTGGAGTAGTACAAATAATCGTAATCAATGGGTGGTGGAGTAGTACAAATAATCGTAATCAATGAGTGGTGGAGTAGTACAAATAATCATAATCAATGGGTGGTGGAGTAGTACAAATAATCATAATCAATGGGTGGTGGAGTAGTACAAATAATCATAATCAATGGGTGGTGGAGTAGTACAAATAATCGTAATCAATGGGTGGTGGAGTAGTACAAATAATCATAATCAATGAGTGGTGGAGTAGTACAAATAATCATAATCAATGGGTGGTGGAGTAGTACAAATAATCGTAATCAATGAGTGGTGGAGTAGTACAAATAATCGTAATCAATGAGTGGTGGAGTAGTACAAATAATCGTAATCAATGAGTGGTGGAGTAGTACAAATAATCATAATCAATGGGTGGTGGAGTAGTACAAATAATCGTAATCAATGAGTGGTGGAGTAGTACAAATAATCATAATCAATGGGTGGTGGAGTAGTACAAATAATCGTAATCAATGAGTGGTGGAGTAGCACAAATAATCATAATCAATGAGTGGTGGAGTAGTACAAATAATCATAATCAATGAGTGGTGGAGTAGTACAAATAATCATAATCAATGAGTGGTGGAGTAGTACAAATAATCATAATCAATGGGTGGTGGAGTAGTACAAATAATCATAATCAATGAGTGGTGGAGTAGTACAAATAATCATAATCAATGAGTGGTGGAGTAGTACAAATAATCATAATCAATGGGTGGTGGAGTAGTACAAATAATCATAATCAATGGGTGGTGGAGTAGTACAAATAATCATAATCAATGAGTGGTGGAGTAGTACAAATAATCATAATCAATGGGTGGTGGAGTAGTACAAATAATCGTAATCAATGGGTGGTGGAGTAGTACAAATAATCATAATCAATGGGTGATGGAGTAGTACAAATAATCATAATCAATGGGTGGTGGAGTAGTACAAATAATCATAATCAATGGGTGGTGGAGTAGTACAAATAATCATAATCAATGAGTGGTGGAGTAGTACAAATAATCATAATCAATGAGTGGTGGAGTAGTACAAATAATCGTAATCAATGGGTGGTGGAGTAGTACAAATAATCATAATCAATGAGTGGTGGAGTAGTACAAATAATCATAATCAATGGGTGGTGGAGTAGTACAAATAATCGTAATCAATGGGTGGTGGAGTAGTACAAATAATCATAATCAATGAGTGGTGGAGTAGTACAAATAATCGTAATCAATGGGTGGTGGAGTAGTACAAATAATCATAATCAATGAGTGGTGGAGTAGTACAAATAATCATAATCAATGAGTGGTGGAGTAGTACAAATAATCATAATCAATGGGTGGTGGAGTAGTACAAATAATCATAATCAATGGGTGGTGGAGTAGTACAAATAATCATAATCAATGAGTGGTGGAGTAGTACAAATAATCATAATCAATGAGTGGTGGAGTAGTACAAATAATCATAATCAATGAGTGGTGGAGTAGTACAAATAATCATAATCAATGAGTGGTGGAGTAGTACAAATAATCATAATCAATGAGTGGTGGAGTAGTACAAATAATCATAATCAATGAGTGGTGGAGTAGTACAAATAATCATAATCAATGAGTGGTGGAGTAGTACATATAATCGTAATCAATGGGTGGTGGAGTAGTACAAATAATCATAATCAATGAGTGGTGGAGTAGTACAAATAATCGTAATCAATGGGTGGTGGAGTAGTACAAATAATCATAATCAATGAGTGGTGGAGTAGTACAAATAATCATAATCAATGGGTGGTGGAGTAGTACAAATAATCATAATCAATGAGTGGTGGAGTAGTACAAATAATCATAATCAATGAGTGGTGGAGTAGTACAAATAATCATAATCAATGAGTGGTGGAGTAGTACAAATAATCATAATCAATGAGTGGTGGAGTAGTACAAATAATCATAATCAATGAGTGGTGGAGTAGTACAAATAATCATAATCAATGAGTGGTGGAGTAGTACAAATAATCATAATCAATGAGTGGTGGAGTAGTACATATAATCGTAATCAATGGGTGGTGGAGTAGTACAAATAATCATAATCAATGGGTGGTGGAGTAGTACAAATAATCATAATCAATGGGTGGTGGAGTAGTACAAATAATCATAATCAATGAGTGGTGGAGTAGTACAAATAATCATAATCAATGGGTGGTGGAGTAGTACAAATAATCATAATCAATGGGTGGTGGAGTAGTACAAATAATCGTAATCAATGGGTGGTGGAGTAGTACAAATAATCATAATCAATGAGTGGTGGAGTAGTACAAATAATCATAATCAATGGGTGGTGGAGTAGTACAAATAATCGTAATCAATGAGTGGTGGAGTAGTACAAATAATCGTAATCAATGAGTGGTGGAGTAGTACAAATAATCGTAATCAATGAGTGGTGGAGTAGTACAAATAATCATAATCAATGGGTGGTGGAGTAGTACAAATAATCGTAATCAATGAGTGGTGGAGTAGTACAAATAATCATAATCAATGGGTGGTGGAGTAGTACAAATAATCGTAATCAATGAGTGGTGGAGTAGCACAAATAATCATAATCAATGAGTGGTGGAGTAGTACAAATAATCATAATCAATGAGTGGTGGAGTAGTACAAATAATCATAATCAATGAGTGGTGGAGTAGTACAAATAATCATAATCAATGGGTGGTGGAGTAGTACAAATAATCATAATCAATGAGTGGTGGAGTAGTACAAATAATCATAATCAATGAGTGGTGGAGTAGTACAAATAATCATAATCAATGGGTGGTGGAGTAGTACAAATAATCATAATCAATGGGTGGTGGAGTAGTACAAATAATCATAATCAATGAGTGGTGGAGTAGTACAAATAATCATAATCAATGGGTGGTGGAGTAGTACAAATAATCGTAATCAATGGGTGGTGGAGTAGTACAAATAATCATAATCAATGGGTGATGGAGTAGTACAAATAATCATAATCAATGGGTGGTGGAGTAGTACAAATAATCATAATCAATGGGTGGTGGAGTAGTACAAATAATCATAATCAATGAGTGGTGGAGTAGTACAAATAATCATAATCAATGAGTGGTGGAGTAGTACAAATAATCATAATCAATGAGTGGTGGAGTAGTACAAATAATCGTAATCAATGGGTGGTGGAGTAGTACAAATAATCATAATCAATGGGTGGTGGAGTAGTACAAATAATCGTAATTAATGGCTGGCGAAATAGCACAAATAATCGCTATCAATGGCTAGCGGAGTAGCACAAACAATAGTATTCCCTGGTTAGTGGAGTAGCACAAATAATTGTACTCGGTGGTTGGCAGAGTAGTACAAATTATCAAACTTAACACAAGGCCATATCCAATTACTTACACTACAACGCCAGATTATCAGTCAACTCATGGAAGATGCAATATCACTGTGCACAATATCCCACACTACTAGTTAGTTACCTGTAAGGGCATGGGGCGGGTGTCTATCAGGGGGGCAGAGTTCTGGCGTGTGAGGGTGCGGTTATAGCCCTGCTGGGGCAGGGTGCCGCCGTCGACCTGTGACCCCGTCCCGTACTGACGCGTCACTGTCTGTGTCGTGTAGCCCTGCTGCGGCGCCACTGTGGCCTGCTGGCCGTACTGACGCTGGACACAGGACACAGTGGGTCACATGACACTCAAACACAGACAGAACACAGAGGGTGACACACATACACGACACTCAAACACAAACAGTGAACACAAATTATTACGTACACTGTATATCATATATTTATTTGCCATATTTCATTTTATTATATATGTATAATATATATAGGCACTATGTGAGTCAATGCCAGACTACATTCCAATTTAACATGTAATGCATGTTGAAAGTGGCAATAAAGCTTTATTATTATTACTGTCGATACACAATACGTAACAAATGAAAGAATTAGACAATTATTATTATAATAAAAAAAATTATATGTAGGTGTGTGTATATATATATATACACACATATATATATATACATATATATGTATATAAATGTATATATATATATGTATATATATGTATGTATATATATATATATGTATATATATATATAATATATATATATATATATATATATATATATATGTATATATATATATATATATATATATATATATATATATATATATATATATAGCACAGTCAATAACACAATCACAAATGCTAATTTCTGAGTGATGCCATGACATGGAGTCTAAACGAGTCAATTTCTTGAACGATGAATCTATCAATGACCTCTGACGTTGTCAATAATAATTGGTACTAGGGTGGTAAATAAATAAAAATTCAACACTATCACATCGACTAGTGTGTGTAGCTAGTGCTGCCACCTACCTGCATGGTGCTGGAGGTGGAGTAGCTCCGGGTCAGTGTGCCATTTGGACCTTGGGTATCGCCTGTCACAATGTTGCGCTGCAGAGTCGAGCCTGGAGTCACCATAAAGGACAACTCTTAAGAAGGAGTCCATTGAGTTTGAAGCGCCACATTTTATACTGACATTGTTAGGCAATATTTAGAATGAATATCATGTTTTTAGAGACGACTCTGTCAAATAATATATTATATAAAGCCAGCATTTAGCGTGGAATAATTCAACGTGTGGTAGTTTTTGAGAAATGAAAAAAATACACAGCTGGTGCACTTTTAGACAAATCATTCACAATACGAAATAGCTGTTTAATGTCTGCATGCACATCTTCTTTCAAGTAACATCTTATCAACTTCATCTACAAAATCTTCTGAAAAGAATCCAACCGTATTTGTCCAGACTGCATTAAAGCCTTAACATCAACTGTGTTTATTAAAATACCATAAAAATGCATCCTTCAAGCTTCAAAGCCTCAGTGAGTCAGGCTTCACAACAGGCCTACTTTCAGAAATTGTTTCATTTACCAAAGCTTGCCCAAAGCCTGCTTCACAAAAGCCTACTTTCAGCATTTGGTTTATTTACCAAACCTTCCCATAAGCCTACTTCCAGCATTAAGCCTCACTCTGCCAAGCTATAAAATGCCCGTTTCACCACCACTGATCATCAAAGCTTTGTGGAAAGGCAAATTTAGCTGCAACCAACTCCGAGAAGAAAACAAAAACATCACTTAATAGTGTCTCCTGTACAACATTTGTACACAAACCAGTGGAGTAGAATGTGTGCGAGTGTGCATACAACACACGAACCACACTGTGACAAGAAACATCAAACACGTGTACACTTGTGAGAGAAGTAGTCGTATCATGCAGTAGTGTTAGACACTAAGTACCACATGTCATGCCTTGGAGCACTGCCAGCCACTATATCATGCAAAGTCAGTTTTGCCAAATTATGTTTTTGTTCAGAAATGTTACTAACGATTTAAATCAGAATTTTTTTACATAAGGGTAACTCAAACCAAACACAGCTCGAGTATAATGGCGGCAACCACATTCAAAGATGTCCTGGTTTGAATTTTGTTTAACATACCATGACTCCAGTTTTTTATTCGATAGAAATAAATCTGAAATCTTTTTTATTTTAAGATATCTCTAGTTTATGCAAGTTGTGTGTTGAGATTATTATTAACCCGTTTGACATATGGCACCATTTGTAAACCTTAATTATATGTCCTGTGCTTTACGTGTACTTGTTGTGGAAGATTTTGAGTTTGCACTGTTTGTTAACTTTCCAAGCTTTATATTGGAAGAACAAATCCTTGAAATAGCCTCATATAAAGTATAAACTGTTTGTTAACTTTCTAAGCTTTATATTGGAAGAACAAATCCCTGAAATAGCCTCATATAAAGTATAAACTGTTTGCTAACTTTCCAAGCTTTATATTGGAAGAACAAATCCTTGAAATAGCCTCATATAAAGTGTAAACTGTTTGTTAACTTTCCAGGCTTTATATTGGAAGAACAAATCCTTGAAATAGCCTCATATAAAGTGTAAACTGTTTGTTAACTTTCCAGGCTTTATATTGGAAGAACAAATCCTTGAAATAGCCTCACATACAGTAGAAACTGTTTGTTAACTTTCCAAGCTTTACACTGGAAGATTCTGAGTCAACAGTATTTTTTTTTTTCTATTAACGTCACAGAGAACCATTGGCACATTATTATGTTTAAAAGAGTTTTTATTACTACCACGTATCGACAGACGATGGAATACCAAGAAATGTGGTGTATATTACATTTTACACGAGTCTGTGGCCATGGTGCAGTGGACCATGGACTGGTGCAGTGGACCGTGGCCGTGGTGCGGTGGTGGACGTGGCTGTCATTGCATCAAGACAGACACGTGACAGGGTTAGTAGACTACCTCTAGTGCACCGCGGCACCGGCACCAAGATCCCGTCAGTGAGGGTACAGTATATGGGCTCGTAGGGCTCACCAGGGGCGCCACTGGTGGTGACCTTCGACCTGGGTTCCTTGGGGGTACTGGTGTAGCCTGGGGCGGGGGAAGTGGCTGGACAGAGGTCAGCGACACGGTCAGTATAGTATTAGTCGTAATAATAATGTAATAACTCAGTTCTGTTGCAATCGTGATTTAATCAAAAACAGGCCAAAAAAATCATTAAAATTAACATTCAGTAAAATGTTAGGCATAGAGTTTAGGCTCCAAAATGTTTAAAAGAATCATACATATATATATTATACATAATGATGTATATGTATGTATATATGTATATATATATATATCATAAAATTTATTTCATAAAGATAATCTGAAAAAGGTACTTTAAAATTACTAAATTAAATTTAAAAAATTAAATGTTAAAAAATAAACTGTATTGGATCAATTACACAAAAAGTTTACTTCATGGTATGGTGAAATAACTTTCCCACACTAATATAGGTAACTGGCAATCCTTTTAAAAAGACAACAGTTTTCAGTTGTTTTTTTAATTTGCAAAAAGTGAAGTTAATCATTGTATATGGAACTGCGTGAATTCAGCAGTGTGATGACGGTTCATTCTGAATCCACACACGTATGACAGCTTCATTTACAAAATGTTTCAATTAGGAAGGTTGCTACTTTCATCTGAGTTATTAAAATAGTATCATCACATTGCCTACAGAATGTCGAGTTAATCCCCCACTGTGTGGTGCTGGGTATACTCCCTGTATACGGGGTGTACACAATTGTGGTTATGGGCTTAATATTTTAAATATACTTGATGTGCCAGTAACACATTCAACATCGTAGCGGGTGTCAGCCAGAAACTGGATAAAATAATCCTAACATAAACGACTGGTGCCAGTTAATAAGAGATTAAGACATTAGTATAGTATCAATGATGAAAGAAGTCAGAAGAAAGAAGGTAGTAAGAGTCAGAGTAACTACATCTCCTACACATCTAGGAGCATATCACATGCTATAACTAGTCATGAGTTGACAGTTAAATAAATTATTTATGAGTAAGTAGTTAAAGGTAATGAAGTTAACACCTGGGATCAACGAACCAACATAACACCAGTAGACAACAAGTCAACGAAACAAATGACAGTTGGTCTACTCTGTTAACATATCTACACAATTTAGCATTTTTACACTTAAAAACCTCTCGGCCAGATGTGGCTACTGTAATATCCACCAAATGGTGAGTCTTTACACTGATTTGTTGAGTGAAAATTTATCTTCTGCAAGGTTTTTGTTAGATTTTTCTTATTCACCCTACATCTTTGTCATAGTTAGCTCATTTGAGCACAATATTTGGAGTGGAACATTACAACAAAGTGCAATATTTAATAAAATAAAAAGGGTCACATTTGCCATACAATGATTCTTCAGACCTACCAAGAATTCATGGTAGATTTTCGAATAAAACATTGTTTGATCCTGGTGATGACAGAATTAACAGACAATGTATACGTTTGTTGCAATGCTATTTTATGATAACGTATTTGATGTTTGTCTTACACCGGACAATCATTCTATGTTCTAAGTTGATCCCAGGTGTCAATGTTAACATGTAACTGACATGCATGCACAGACTAGGTGAGCAGTGGTCAGAGCAGCTTGACCATAGAGTGGACATACCTGCTGCGTTGTCATAAGGTGTTCGTGGCAGGACTGGACTGCCTGCAAGATGACGACACGAAGACATGAACACATGTGACCAATGTAAGATAACTACAGGTCTTTAAGGTTAGGACAAATATGGAATACCATTCGAATCGAACGTCTCTGAAAGGTAGCATGAATATGGAATTTAATTTGGATCAAATATTGAATATCTCAGAAAATTTGAATCCAAATTGAACATGGTAAAATAAAAAAATTCAGTGGCTTCGAATTTGATCAGAATTCAGGGTATATGGAATGAACTGACTGATGAGGTATCAGATTTAGCGCTTTAAGCGTAAAATTTAAATCTTTTATCCATGGCTTTTTGCATTTGCGATATGGTCAGTTCGCTCGAACGAATGTCATGTGTGGCAGGACAGACAATTTTACTATGATCCAAATGTCATAGTTGTTGTAGTGGACAGACACTGACCGACGGGGAAGGCGGGTGTGGTTGGTCGTCGCAGGGTGTTGGTGTTGTCGGGTTCCACGCACTGGAAGCCCTGTCCCACGGGCTGGAGCGAAATCACCTCATCCTCCGCATTGGGATCTTCGTCCCAGTCTGGCCGGTCCGCAGGCTGCACACATGACACGTCATGTGACCAGGCCATGTGACATAATGTATTTTTGCTAACATATATTTGTATTGATGCGCCTCTGAGCTTGGTTTCTACAGATTTTGGCGCAACAGAAGTTACCTAATTATTATTGTTATTTTATACATAAATCTCGTAATATTTGTAAAGTTAACAACATGTATGAATTAACATTGTTTCTATTTCCAGAAATAATTGCCACAGCAAATTACCAGTAATTTTATTAATTAATCAATTGGCAAGTCTGTCTTGTCTCTCGCTTTGAGCAGTCCTGAGGCGTTATATAAGAACTTATCTTTACTTTTTTACTGTCTAAACCTAGTGACACTCGTGTCAACCGTGCGTCACTCACCGCAGTCTTGTCCCAGTCTGGTGACAGACTCGCGGTGTCAAAGCTGCTCTGTGTGACGCGGGAGTCGAAGCTCGTCTCGCGCCCACGGATGAACGCATCGTCGGACTCGTAGCCGGAGTTGTAGCTACGCATGCGCCGCCTGGGGGTGGTCGGGGACGACATCTTCAGCACTTCCTGGATGTTTCGTTCCAGCTCATTCAGCTTACTGTCTGCCCCTGCTCATGACACGTCAACGTCATATGTCACCAAACATGTTAATTTTTCCCATACATATGTTGTCATATGTCACCAAACACGCATGACATGTTAATTTTTTCCATAATATTATATGTTTATATTTTAATCTCTTATATTCATATTATTGCATTTAAATGTCACCAAACATGAATTATATGTTAATATTTTCTCATATATATATATATATGTTGATATTTTAATATATTATATTCATATTTCTGTTTTCATTTTGAAATAAATAATCGTTTCCAATGTGTTTATAAACAATAATTTCAACAATTAATTTTAACTGTATATTACTTTGAAGAGTAATCAAATAAATGTGAAAGATGTGTTGTGAAATAATAACATATTTTAACAAATATAATCATGCTTAGCATAATATAATACATATCTACAGTATCTTCAATTTTTTCAACGGGTAAATGTAATGACATAATTTCTTTTTTCATAATATATGCAGGCACGAGTTAACCACTACATACTACGCACATGATTAATGAGACAAACATACAATACATTTAAAAGAAAATAAAGGAAAATAATACATATAAATGGTACATTGAACACATTTGGGAGCAGTAACTTAAAACAGACTGTCTTCGCCACAGGAAAACATGTAAATTCAGCCATTTTGTGATTCTGGTCATATCTATCTCTATAGGACACATTCTTAATATGTATTTATCTGTTAACAAACAGTTTTATATACTAATTAGTATTTAAAAACTCTTTGCTGTTTATGTGTCTTCACAACATATTTCTCTATAGTGAGCAGTCTGGTGATCAAAGTTTAAAAAAATTATTATTTTGTCAAATAAAAAGAACATCTTTCGCTGTGGATTAGACAATCTGTTTTAAGTTTCAGTATTCAACTCAAACTTTGAGTTGATATGGGTGGAGGTGAAGGGTCAGGTCAAGGTCAGAGGGGTCATTAGACTCCAGGACAAGGTCAGAGAGGTAGGACATTATAACTCTAGGGGGCAAGGTCAGATAGGTGGGACATTATAACTCTAGGGGGCAAGGTCATGGCCGGTTGTAACTTCAGGTGGGTTATTATAGACTGGAACCACCTGAATGGTCCTGCTGAAACATTCTGGTTAATATGAAGCTGGTGCTTCACTTATGAGCCACTTACTTCAGTGGAGGTGTCAGTGATGTTCGTCTGTGTCTGAGCCAAACTCTTTCTAAACCCTCAGATATGCCTAGAATATTTTCTCACATGTTAAAACCGTACCTTTTTATACTAAGTAGAAAAGTAAAGAACGCTTGCAGGCCAGCAGGGATCGAGGAAAACTACGAGGTTGTTTGTGTGCCTTGTCTATGCAGCAGGAGGTGGACACTAGATAGCGAGCTGGCGAGTAGGAACCATTGGATACACCGAGGCATCTCCTCTGGGAATGGTCACCTCCTGTGACCTACGCACACACACACGTGCACGCGCGCACACGCACACACACACACGTGTGCGCACACACACACACACACACAGACACACACACACACACACCCAGACACACTCACACAGACCAGACACACACACACACTCACACAGATAAACACAAACACACACACCACACACACACACACCAAACAACACTCTCACACACACACACACACACACACACACACACACACACACACACACACACACACACACACACACACACACACACACACACACACACACACACACACACACACACACACACACACACACACACACACACACACACACACACACACACACACACACACACACACACACACACACACACACACACACACACACACACACACACACACACACACACACACCTCTGAAGACCTTGTATCTTTGGTAAAATACCACCCTCGTTAGTGTAAGTTACCAATCCCACGACAGCACACATTAATCCAGGGGCCACGTGTCAGATTCAACACCATCGAAACTGTGACAATTATTTAAAAACTCAAAAACCATTATTGATGAGCAGGTAATTGTTGGGGTCTCCAGCGAGGAACGGAAGGCAGAAACGATTATAAAATTAAACGAAATATGTTAACATAATGGCACATACAAACACGCACACACTTGTTAAGTTTGTAAACACCCTTGGCACACAACATGCAAATGAGATCCACAAAATAATTCATGCAAATTACAATTTTAAGCAGTTGCTGTTTTTTGCAAAATAAACGTATAAGCGTTGTTTTGACTGTTATCACCAACTCTCCGTGCGGTGTAATCATGCGCATGGGAACATGCGCATGATTACGTGATAAAACTGGAGTTACGCATGTTAGGGACAAACAGAATATGTCAGTGTTGGTTGTTACAGACAATACACATGACACCCCGATCTTTGAATCCAAGTACTCAACAACAGACGGTGGATTGAACGATTCTCTAGACGCGACATAGAGCTCTCTACGCGTGGAGGTGGAAATATTGCGACGCGGGAGAGAGCGTGAAGCCATGCACACCGACACACCCATACTAGGACGCCTAACAGCGGAGTTACCTTCTATCTTACGGCTCACTACGGCCTTGACGATGGGCTCCTCGACCACCTCGGGTGATTTAGGCAGGGGCGCCTGCAGCTCGGCGCTCACCTGCGGGGTATCTACAGAGGGCGTGGTAGTCGTTTGCTCGGACAGGAATTGGGACAAGGACAGGGCGACGGAGGCGGATGGGGTTAGGGGGTCATTACCATTCTGGTAGTCGTGGGTGGAGACGGTGCGAGTGCGCACCACGGCGTCATGACTGCTGCTGCCGCGCACCGGCACTATGGGCGAGCTGGGCGTGCTGTAGCGGCCGACGGGCGGCTTCGCGCTGCCCGACTGCGGCGGGCTCACGCTGAACGTGTACTTCGTCTGGTGGGTGGTGAATGGCGGCCGCTCGATGCCGGACACGAAATAGTTCTTCTCCGTGCGCTCCTTGCGTTCGACGCGTGGGCTCGTCGGCGACGGCGTGATCGCGTACGTCGGGCCGTTCTGGGCGAAGACGTTCCGGTCGGTCTTCGCGTACTGCTGGACAACCGCGTCCTCCTCAGCCTCACTTTGAGCCCGCCGTCGAGTGAGCGTCGACTGCGCCGACTTTAGCTCGGCGACCAGCTTCCTCTCCTGTTCCCCGCGACGGGGCATGTCTCGGTTGTCCTTCATCGACTGTAGCTTCTGTTGCTGCTCTTGAAGCCACGACTGCTCCCCGTCGGTGAGGTATTCGAAGGTCTGGTAGCCTCCGATACGTGCGGGGGAGAAGCGCGACGGTGACAACACCCGCTGGTTCGACGACGTCTGCGTTCGCCGCGACTCCTCATAATGGCTGGTCGAGTGCGCGCCGTACGACGAAAACGCGTCCTTCGCGACCTTCGGGGGGTCGCCGCTTGAGCGCTGCATCGAGTACGACGACGTCGTGAAGCTGCGTTGCGGCGCAGACTGCGCCGTCTGCCAGCTCACGATCGTCCGACTGTTGCCGCTGTGCGTCGTGATGCTCCCCTCGTTCATGCCGACTTTCTGACGCGTCAACGTCGACGACGTGTCGTTGCCCTGTTCGCCCAGCAACTCCTTCAGGATGTCGTCGAGCTGGCTGCTGTCGTCGAGGAAGTTGTGGCAACGGGGTGGCGCCACTACTGAGTGACTCATACTGCTCATGCTAGAGGGCGCAGCACCAGTGTAACCTGGCAACAGTTAAACACACACTGATTTATATGTTATTCAACATGAAAATTACCATAAAAATTCCAAATAATTGCAAAAACGTGCAGCTGTGTTTACATAATAGTAAAACTTGTTTGTATATAGTATTTATAGAAATATAATACTGCCATAACAGGGAGACAATTGTTTGCTAAGGAGGGTTTCACTGTACTAAATCACTCAACTTAATTATACAACATAAATCCACAGCAGAAATTCGTAAACTATTTTTTATATTGACAAGTTACATATCACTTCAGAGTAAGGAAAGAATATATTAATTCCTTGAATGGATGGAATGTCTAGTTTCTTTATCATTATTTCCATACATAAATACCTCTTGTAATCGCTAAATAGTTATGTATATTTATTTTATGAATAAAAATTAGATCTCAACGACAGCGACTACACTTATGTGTTGACAGTCTTCATGCAATTACCCCCCTCCCCGTAGTCTTCGAAGACTGCTGTGAAATAACAATTTTGAATATCTATTTTCGGCGATCTGCGTCAATAAAAATAATCGAACAATGCCTCCACAACAGGCACGGGAAACAGAAAAGACAACCGGTGAACTAAAAATTACTTGACCATGTTAGTTATTCACTTCCTGACGGAAGGAAGCACGTATACTACTCAAAATTTGCTAAGGATCACATAATGTTTGTACTGGAACAATCTTGAAATGACAGCCATCCAGAGACTCATTGGAAGCATGAGACGCCGTTGCCAGGCTGTGATTGCATCACGTGGGTCACACACAAGCTACTGACAGTTGTTGCTGCTGGTAATTGAACTGTTTGGGACATTTTCATGACTTGGAGTAACATTCTGAAACGTCCATTTTTGGGGGTCTGGGGAAAACGTCCATTTTTTGGGGGTCTGCTTCTTGGATGACAGAACGTGTGTTACCTATTGTTTACATTTGGTATATAGCAATGAAATTCAGGAAATAAACATGTCCTCGAATACATGCCGTTTTTAGTTTTTGTGTGATACTCATGCCGTAAAATATAATACCGCCCTAAATAGTGAACCTTAGCAAAATGTGAGTAGTATAGTTACGCACCATTCGTGAGGGTGGTTTCCCGCGATGTCTCGGTGGGTCGGGTGCGCGGAGACTTCACCTGAGCGTACACACTGCCGTCGAGTGGGCCCTGCGTGTGTTGCACGTGCATCACCCGCACGCGACTCTCACAGCCGAGGTCACCGTTTACTGTCAACCGACCCCACAAGTTGTCAAGAAATGTTTCTCTAACGGTGATCCGGAAAATTGTAAATCTCGTCATGAGTTAGCGTTTAATTTTATCACAAATACCTTCATTTGGAAAGTTTGCCTTTTTTATAACAATTATTTTGCACAAATGGATTGTGATATCTTGTGCAAACTAGCCAATCGTGGTTTTATAAGTCAATGTTGTGCTATGAAAGTAATCATGTTTTATCTATTAAATTGTGATTAATTAACAACAAATTTCAGTTTGAGACCCATAAAATACTTGGATTATATTAACCTAAAAAATTGAATTATTTTAAATTAGTTTTAGTAACTAATAATAATTTTTTGTTACTGAGGCTGAAGCACTCACAGTCACACGTCGAGAGGTCCTGGGTGATGTTGTTGAAATCCTCGTAGGAGTCCCACCGTTCTAGAGGGTCTGACGCTTCTACCGGCAGGCTCTGGTCACGACTCAAGTCATACACTGCAACAGACACAAGACTGAAGTCATACACTGCAACAGACACATGACTGAAGTCATACACTGCAACAAACACAAGACTGAAGTCATACACTGCAACAAACACATGACTCAAGTCATACACTGCAACAGACACATGACTGAAGTCATACACTGCAACAGACACATGACTGGAGTCATACACTGCAACAACACAAGACTGAAGTCATACACTGCAACAGACACATGACTCAAGTCATACACTGCAACAGACACATGACTGAAGTCATACACTGCAACAGACACATGACTCAAGTCATACACTGCAACAGGCACATGACTGGAGTCATACACTGCAAAGACACATGACTGAAGTCATACACTGCAACAAACACATGACTGAAGTCATACACTACAACAAACACATGACTGAAGTCATACACTGCAACAGACACATGACTGAAGTCATACACTGCAACATACACATGACTGGAGTCATATACTGCAACAAACACAAGACTGAAGTCATACACTGCAACAGACACATGACTGGAGTCATACACTACAACAAACACATGACTGAAGTCATACACTGCAACAAACACATGACTGAAGTCATACACTGCAACAGACACATGACTGAAGTCATACACTGCAACAAACACATGACTGAAGTCATACACTGCAACAGACACATGACTGGAGTCATACACGGCAACAGACACATGACTGGAGTCATACACTGCAACATACACATGACTGAAGTCATACACTGCAACAGACACAAGACTGAAGTCATACACTGCAACAGACACATGACTGAAGTCATACACTGCAACAGACACATTACTGGAGTCATACACTGCAACAAACACAAGACTGAAGTCATACACTGCAACAGACACATGACTGAAGTCATACACTGCAACAGACACACGACTGGAGTCATACACTGCAACAGACACATGACTGAAGTCATACACTGCAACAAGCACATGACTCAAGTCATACACTGCAACAGACACATGACTGGAGTCATACACTGCAACAGACACATGACTCAAGTCATACACTGCAACACACACACGACTGAAGTCATACACTGCAACAAACACATGACTCAAGTCATACACTGCAACAAACACATGACTCAAGTCATACACTGCAACAAACACAATTGAAGACAGACTGCATCAAACATGACTGACAATGCAACATACACATGACTGAAGTCATACACTATAACACAAAGATGACTAAAGTCATACACTCGGCAACAAACACATGACTAAGCTATGAAATGAGGAAGAGGTAGAAAAAGAAGACTGAAATCTAGGAATGGGGTCAAGGGCAGCCTCACCCTGGTGACAGGGAACCAGCTGGGAAACAACAGCAAAAAACCCTGGTCACACCCATAGATCTAACTCTGTGGTCACCACGCACTCCCAGTTCCCCAACATGACTGGCTCAATACTTCACCCAGCCCCATATTTCAGTCTTCACTGTGACAGCCAGCAGCACAGAGTCATAGATCTGTCACTCCTGGTGACTGGTGACAGCTCCCCCCCCCCAGGAGTCTGCCCTGTGTCCTGCCTGTCCTGGCTAGGACATTGTTCACTGTCTGATGTCTGGCCCTAACCCTATTAGTACTAATGCCTTCATCACTGTCCATTGCGAACATTCCTCTTGCTTGTCACTATACAAGTACACATATTGAAAGGTCAGTGGTAATCACAAACACAGGTCCATAACTCACTTGAATGCCACACACATACTTGCAGGCATTCATCACTGCTTTTAACGGTCCTGGTGAGCCTTAGGACTAAACATTCAAGTCTTAACATAAAACATTTTTGAACACAAATTTTATTTGCCCAATTATTTATTTATATATATATATATATATATATATATATATATATATACTTTTCACTCACCATAGCAGTTGAGATATGGAATAGCACAAGCAAAACACATGTGATTTAGTTAATCACATTTGCACCGCGAAAGTTCAAATAATAAATAACAAGTCCTGGACAGCAGTTTTCTATATATACATCCATTTTTTGTTAATGAAAATGTCTACCCAAAGTAGCAATTTATCTGAGTGACAGTGATCAATCTCTCCTGGCAATGAGAACCGGGTGGGCTGTATTAAAAATAACACATTCTGGCTATTAATTACTGGGTGGTTGACACAGAGGGCGTGGCTCCCAAAGCAGGGGTGGGAGGGAGGGGTGGGAGGGAGGGAGGGGTGGGAGGGAGGGGTGGGAGGGGTGGGAGGGAGGGGTAGGAGGGAGGGACCCAGCCTGAGCCCGGAGGAAGGTGGGAGTCAACCCACACAGTGGATGTGGCTTTGGTGGTCCAGATATGACACCATCCATAGTGGGCCATAATTGCCAGTGATTATGCCTGCCCCAGGGGTGTGAATCCTGACACCAACTGTGTATAAGTAACTGCTACAGTGGTGTTGACCGTGCTACTGTCAGTCTCTGAGTCTGCCTCAATTAAACCTCTCTGATGGATGCTGCTCCATCACTGTGTGGGACTGGGTAGAGTCCCGCTGTCTCTCACATAGAGTAAACACATTTACCTGTCTCCACTCTAGCACAACTGGATGTGTCTGATCTCTGGTTATGACCGACAGATAGATACTATATTCTGACTCACAACTGAGATTAAGAAAATATTTAACTGTAACAAAAATCATTTTGTGACTCAGTCTGTCTTCTGTTAATCATGCATGACTAAGTGAGCTGCAAAGTAACTGAGGAAATGTGGTTAATGGTTATGAAGATGTGTTTACACGGCTATCACTGCATGGGGAAAGGGGACTGTAACCCAACCAGATTCTATGAAATGATACCTTTGTTTATAACCAAAAAAAAACAGCTAAAACAGTCAAAATCTGATTTATTTAGAATAACCATTAGAGGTCGTAAAACCAGAAACAACCATATGGGGTCAGCTGTCAAGAGTTCTTACAGATGCTGACATTTATTGTAAAATTCTAAGAAGATCAGAAAGACATATTCCAAAAAAAGCACACTAAAAATCAGATTTAAAAAACCGAGATCAGACAGACTGAATAGCTTAAAATCAAATAAAAGATTTCACATCAAACTAGGCTTGAGGTGAAGATAAAAATGCAGATTTCAGAAGCACTCCCATGTGATCTAAGCTGACCGACAGAAGGAATTGATCTCACTTCTGCATTAATACGGTATATTCCGTGACACTCATTAAACGCTCAGGAGCTATAAATAACAAATACTCTACTGCCAAAAATAATGTGTACCCTGATAGCTGGGGTTTAATACCACGACTCCTGTACATCATATCAAGGTATATGTTGCAGCGGTGAACCCCACAAGTCCGTGGCATTCTGGTGGTGTGACTAGTACTGACTATACCAAGAGTCATTAATATCTATGTCAGTGCAAAGCTGCCAAGTTCAAATAAACTGAACTACCGGTATTCAAGAAACTGCCTGGTTTGGAATGGAAGACAGATTTGTCTGGGAGTCTGCCAACAAAACCACGTCTAATAGTGTTATCGGTGTGGTTGTGGCACATTTTATTTAAATATGTCCAAATTAAAACCAGTTTGCTTATTACACAACTAATAAATTTAGACTCGCACCAATGTTTCAACCACCATCAGTGGCCTTAATCTTATAGTTGAAATGTTGATGTGAATCAAAACTTATTAGTTATCTGATATGGAATCTTGTTTTAGTATAGTATTCTTCCTACTTGATAAACATTTCATAAACATGTCCACATTTACTATTTTTGTACTGATGCCTTCCAAACGATAGATGTACTTCTATAACTGTAGGAACCTTCTACACCTGGCCTGGTTTTGATGCAGTTTAATTTTGGGACGTCCCACATGATCTTTTTTCGACAAATAACAAATTGATTAACATCCAACAGGTGGATAAATGAATAGGCAACATTGTTGAAATACTTAAAGTAAAGTTACCAATGGGAAAACCATACCTGCTATTGATCTATCCCCCCACTTGGTATATACTATTCTAAGGCAAAGCTTACTCATGGGGCAAGTTCCTTTTACCAGCTTCAGACAACGCTGACTGAAATACTTAGGCAAGTCGATCTTTATGGTTACTACCCCACATTCTTTTCCGACTCCAGCCAAAACATTCACCCACACACATCGTAGCGGTGCGTCATGTTTGGGAGGGTCTATAGTTCTAGAGTCACCGTCAAGTAGTATACAGCCATTTAATACACGAACCTGGCCTACGAGCTCCAATATCAACATCACTACTGTACCATAGAAGTTATTAATAACATTCTTCCGTTCATTTTATAGCTACAATAAATACGCTGTATGTGTGTTATGTGGAATCTAAGTAGACAGGCGGCAGAAATAAAAGGTAAAGGATAAGTTATGTAGGGAAATGTCTAGTTCTAAGTATTGCTCAAATACATATGCTATAAACTGGCAGGGAAGAAATCAGCCACACTGATTACTGCACGAATACTATCTGTACACGCTTGTCCACCACTGTCTACAGCCAGGTACCCATTCACACAGCTGAATGAACTGGAGCAATGTCGGGTGAACAAATACACCCAGGTGTCCATAATTAAAACCCAAAATTTCTCAATTAAGAATCTAATCTTCTGGCAGCTGCTATATCCAATAGACATACATATTCATACCATACACACACACACGCACGCACGCACGCACGCACGCACGCACGCACGCACGCACGCACACACACACACACACGCCCACAAACACACAATCCAATCTGTTTAAAAGTAAAACCACTGAAAATCTCCCACACTGAAACACTAACCTTTCCGAAAGAGACGAAATAGACCAAGTTATCAGCACAGTGAGATCTTGTTCAGTGCCCGATACATCAGGAATGGAAGCCACCACCTACTCCAAACTCCCCCTGAACACTACTGGATACTTCCCAACTCCCATAGTGCTCCTTGGCCATTTATCAAGCACTACCTTCGTGTGGGAGATAACACGTGTTGACTGGACGCTTCCGGCTGGAGAACCCATCCATCCTACAGCTGTGGTCAGTTACACACTGACCACAAGATCACCCACATGAGGTCGGCAGCCAATAACAACATCTATATTGATGGTACTCCTGTGTAATTCCCCACTTGCTGATTTGTGCCGTGTGATCGCGTTTGTCACGTAACTTGTATAAATATCTCTGATACTAAATGGGTTAATTTCACAAATACATACAGAAGTAGTTTATTTTATTACACTATGTCTATTTTGGCATACCACAACAAATACAGTTTACCAGCTGATATTTCCAGAACAAATTTCAGCTGTAACTTTTTCAAATAGAAAACACAAAACACATTTTCCTTAACTAATACTTCATTAATTCTGCACACTAAGCGACATACATATCATATATTCTCCATACAATATCAAATATGGGATATACCAGTGGTAATGATTTTTTATAACCTAGGTTTTGCCAACATTTCCTATGATATGATCTGTGGACATTGGTTTATATTTTTCTGACCCAAAAAAAGGTAACAATACATAACTCACTGCATTGAATGCCTGCATTACCAGTGGAAAGTAGAAGTAAAGTCTGGTGGACGTCATTCGTTGCCTGTCCCTGACTGTCACTTCAGTGGACACAAACAGTGCTTCTGTTACAAGCACATGACAAAACAAACCATCAACATACTCAGTTTACCCGCCTACATGTAAAACAAACAACACACTTATACAACACAGTTATACCAGCCAATAACAAACAACATACTTATACAACACAGTTATACCAGCCAATAACAAACAACATACTTATACAACACACTTATACCAGCCAGTCATCTGAGAACACTAATTCTAATCTGTCCATCATCTGTATTTAGTACCACAGCTGTCTTGGTTACCATGACGACCTCTCGTAAACATGTTTCATTCCAGGGAGCATGAGTGCAACGGCAATATTTTCTAGCTTTCTGCATTCGTTCGTTGACCTGACCGCTGACAGCCTGCAAACTTTGACGTACAGCCTTCTAAAAAACGTGAGATGCCGGGGAAAAACAAGACTAGAGCATACTGTAAACTATGCACAGACATTCATTCAGCGGTTCAGTTTTTAGTGAAGTGCTACAAATGTGGCAAAGACCACAAGTGGAATGACAAACTTCTCTTTTGTAACTTCTACTTATTTGCAAGATTTATTTGGTTTTTATACCAAAAAATTAAAAAGAGGATGCCACTGACTAACTAGTTTCCACAAGCTGGAGACAAATCATCTATCGTCCTCCGTGAAATGAATAACTTTTTGGAGTCACCACTGTTAATTTTCCGATGCTGATGTCCTCAAGTTTTTCCATCTTCATTAAAAAAATAAAAATTCTCGTGATATTTTTAAAGTAAAAAAATCTCGTTGAAGGGTTATAAAACCCATGTCTGCCTTACGTTCCCATTTAAGGTCACGCTCGCATTGTGTATTGATATTAGCCGCGGATGTAACCTAATGCCTGTAAGCATCCAGGTTTCAGGTGTCTGAGGTCTCACATCAACATCTCTCAGTGGGAGACAGGGAATAGCCGAGGAGTCCCTATGTAGGTGTGTTCATCCCCCCCTCCCCCTCTAGATATGGCCCCAGTTGACCTCAGCACATGCCCGGAATTCTGACGCACCAGTCTACATGCACACATGATCATCTTCACACTCGATGCTTTCATCTCGGCCATGCAACGGGCAGACACAATCAAGTCCAAATGTGAGGCGAAATAACCGTTCGACTGACTAGGATCGCAGCTAGTCCCTTAACTCGATGATGGCAACCATCTGCTGTACAGACAGACGGCTGATTCAAGCTCTAGAAATTCCGCAAACTCATCTGATTCACCTCTGAGCATTACTAACAAGGACACAATGAAATTACTCCACCAGAATCCATTAAATTATGTTCACATCCCATTCCACTGAATGATCAATAGTTATATAACATCTGAGAACTGGTATAAACCAGTTTGTAAAAATAACCAGTCGGCAAAAACGTTCTCTGCGAACACAGCAGTAGCTTTTCCGGTCTAAATTCAATCTGCGTAATGATGCAGAGTTTATTGGCTGCAGCACACTCAGCAGGATAGAATTCTGGGAATGGGCCGCATTAGTTCTCCTCTCTGACTGACGGGGCAGTTGTGGCCAGAGAGAGGTGGAGTCAGAGTTAACCTGACCAGATCAAACATTCCATTGAAAGGTGTACCACCTCATATTTCTCTCAAAAGATCACTGTTCTAGATTTCTGTCCACGGAATCTCAAATTCCCACTTCTCTGTTATTCTACTCTAAACTCAACGCATGTTTAAGAAATGACATTTCTCTGAACTCCATCAATATCAATTTCAATTTTCTAAACCCCAGTTTTCTAAACCCTACTTCTATATCTTCACTTCTGTAATTTTAATTTCTCTAAATTTCATTTCTCTAAACCCTTGTTCCCTAATTCCACTTCTTTAGTATCCACTTTTGTAATATCTACTTCTCTAATATCTACTTCTCTAATATCTACTTCTCTAATGTCTACTTCTCTAATGTCTACTTCTCTAATGTCTACTTCTCTAATGTCTACTTCTCTAATGTCTACTTCTCTAAACTTCACTTCTCTAAATTCCACTTCTTTCATCTCCAGTTATCTAAACTCCACTTCTTTAGTATCCACTTCTCTAAACTCCACTTCTTTCATCTCCAGTTATCTAAACTCCACTTCTTTAGTATCCACTTCTCTAAACTCCACTTCTTTCATCTCCAGTTATCTAAACTCCACTTCTTTAGTATCCACTTCTCTAAACTCCACTTCTTTCATCTCCAGTTATCTAAACTCCACTTCTTTAGTATCCACTTCTCTAAACTCCACTTCTTTCATCTCCAGTTATCTAAACTCCACTTCTTTAGTATCCACTTCTCTAAACTCCACTTCTTTCATCTCCAGTTATCTAAACTCCACTTCTTTAGTATCCACTTCTCTAAACTCCACTTCTTTCATCTCCAGTTATCTAAACTCCACTTCTTTAGTATCCACTTCTCTAAACTCCACTTCTTTCATCTCCAGTTATCTAAACTCCACTTCTTTAGTATCCACTTCTCTAAACTCCACTTCTTTCATCTCCAGTTATCTAAACTCCACTTCTTTAGTATCCACTTCTCTAAACTCCACTTCTCTTATCTATATTTCTCTAATCTTAACTATATTTCTCTAATCTCAACTTCTGTATTCTCCACTTCTCCAAACTCCACTTCTCCAAACTTCACTTATCTAATCTCCACTTCTCCACAAACTCTACTTGTCTAATGTCCACTTAGCAACTTCCATGTGTGCACGATTAAAAAGGCAGGTGGTAACTCAAACATTATTGTACATCTTCAGACAGCAACAATATGTAGTAGAAATGTTATTATGACTCACAAAGTTCTCAGCACAGCTTGTGAGCTGACACAAACTACCTGGTCCTTGCTAAGCCTCTGACTTTATGACTTGACAAGGTCCACAGCCCTGATCCAACAATCCTATTACTCACGCACTACTTCTCACACTAATGTTTAACTCATGAGTCAAAATTTGTCAACATTCTCATGCAACAACTTCACTTCAGGCCCCGCCCATATCACAACCATAGCAGAAACATTTTGAGATTACCAACTCAATTGAATACTAATTTTCTGACCATGAACTGATAGTAGGGAACACCGGCATGATAAACTCGTGCAACTATACGTAGTACACCGCAACACAAAGGTAACGTTGATAAGTCGAGGATGTGTATTTATAGAGTCGCAGGGCCACAATAGCTGGTTGTCTGAGTAGGTCAATGATTATGATCTAAACAGGTTTTGTAGTACCACAACAAAGCAAGCGCATGTGAAAGTGCATTATCTCGCAGAGTCGCCGATGTTGGTGTGAGAGACAGCGTTTTATATCCTTAAAATCAGACGTGGTATATTCTTCTAAAGTTACTTTGTATAAAATTAAAAATTATATCACAATTAAATATTTTTAGATTGCTGCATTTTTTGTACTACGCAGAATATGCTCCTGGATTTCCACATGGTTTACATCATGAGCTGTCTTCAGAAGAGATTATGGTGTGATTAAGTGTATATTCACCACATATAGAAGGTATCAGAAGGGGCAGCGACTGGGGGTGCTGGACCCCCTCAATGTTTTTAATGACCCCTAATCTACTCATAGAAACAACCTTGCGTCTCCACAATATGCACAAAATAACATTAATTTCCTGGACAAAACATTGTTGCCAGTTAACAACACTGTTCAAGAGTTACCAATTTAACAGATTAATTCAAGGCACTTCATCTACGACGTGGTTGCCTCATCAGAGTCTTCCCTTCGTGGCTTCAGAAACCCAAAATGTGCCATTTTTGAACAGTAGTGCAAATACAAACAGTTTATTAATTATCATTCCAACAACATACAATTTTAGGATAACTGACTTTGGTAATGAGGTGAGATGTAGTTTGCTGGTGCTCGGAAGTGAGTCTGTGTGTGTGTGTGTGTGTGTCTGTCTGTCTGTCTGTCTGTGTGTCTGTGTGTGTCTGTGTGTGTCTGTGTGTGTCTGTGTGTGTCTGTGTCTGTGTGTGTGTGTGTGTGTGTGTGTGTGTGTGTGTGTGTGTGTGTGTGTGTGTGTGTGTGTGTGTGTGTCTGTGTGTCTGTGTGTCTGTCTGTGTGTCTGTGTGTCTGTGTGTGTGTGTCTGTGTGTGTCTGTCTGTCTGTCTGTGTGTGTGTGTGTGTGTGTGTGTGTGTGTGTGTCTGTGTGTGTGTGTGTGTGTGTGTGTGTGTGTGTGTGTGTGTGTGTGTGTGTGTCTGTCTGTCTGTGTGACTGTCTGTGTGTGTGTGTGTGTGTGTGTGTGTGTGTGTGTGTGTGTGTGTGTGTGTGTGTGTGTGTGTGTGTGTGTGTGTGTGTGTGTGTGTGTGTGTCTGTGTGTCTATGTGTCTGTCTGTCCATCTGTCTGAGAATGTGTCAGTCCCTCCTTCATTCTGACCCTATCTGAGTGATTATGGAACCTGTCCTATACCCTGTGGTGTAGCCCCAACACCAGCCTAGGACACTCTTGCACAAGTCAGCGTCATTATCCACCCAACTACGTGCTTTGTTTCCATATATGTCATCCGATGACAGCCCGATTAACAGGCCAACATGTCTGTATATATACAGCGACACACATCAAAACATCCACACTGAGATATCTACTGGTGTACTAATGGATAAGCAGATATGTCATACTAGATAAATGCTGCACTAATTGTAAGTCAGATATTCTGTTGTTGGCCGGGCCTTTCTCCCTTGGTGCAATGTAATGCCATCAACATTTTCTGACAAATTCTCCAAAATCCATCAACACGATATAAAGTTGAACGGGACGGAATCTCATGAAACCAAAACAAAATATCCAAAACAAAAGCTGGTGTGCTGTGATAAAATGCCGGTTATATCTGAACATTCATAGAACTGCGTGATTGTTGCTGTAACATATCTGTATTAACTAATCTAGATCTGTTTGTTAGCTACTGACCACAACATTGTGTAGGCGAGGAAGGGTGGGGGGTTTGGGGTTAATACACAAAGCATAATACACACAACTATGCATCAGATCATCAATACACACTTACCCCAAGGGGCTTGTTGAATCAAGCAGCCGATTACATGACCGATTACACAACCCCTTCCACCCCACAAACACACACACACACCAACTAGACTCTGAAAAGGGAAGTGAGATGGTGCCCTATGATCCAGTGAGACCTCCCTATGCCAAAATGAGACCTCCCCCATTAGCATTCCTCCAGTGATATTACTGTTAAACACAGGACAGCGCCACTTTTAGTAAATTATCCAGTTTTTTGCTATGTCGTAATGTGATAATTCACATGCCCCCCCCCCCCCACTTTGATGACTGCATACGTTGACATGTTGATGACAATGCTCCAGGGAGGACTGAACTGTAGATGGCTGTGTTTTTTACTACTTTATTGTGCTTTCCATTTCAGGCAACTACTCTCACCAACATATAATTTGCGAGGAAAATAGGTTGTGAACAACAAGTCCATTAAACAGTTGCCTGAAATATATGGTTGTTTTGACTCAGATCATTGTAGAGTATGGCTACAGGTTTAGACTAATTTATTTAACTATTTTCCAACTGTTAATAATTTTAAAACTGCTGCCATTTGCTTACAGAAATTAAGCTAGAATGTAGAAATGTGCATATCATTAATTTTATTAAAATGCGACATGTTATTTTAGGTACGTTACATCAAACTGCATTAAAGGTCTACACCTGCAAATGACTCCATCACCAATGATATATATATATATATATATATATATATATATATATATACACACACACAGCAGCGCTGGTTTATTATACAGAGTAATTTTACCCTCATCAAAATGTTTCATTTCCCTACTGGAGGCAATTATACCACAGGAATCCTGAAACTCAAGTTCAATTACATTCCACTGCCGGGGAGAAATAAAATGGTGATCTGTCCCCTTTCAGTCCAGATCAGGTGATGATAGGAAACTCGCCCCAGAGGGCATGGATAAGTAAATGTCCTTTGGGCAGGGTTGTCCAGCATTAAACAGGGCTACTAAGGACCCATCAGTGGCCTGGTATGACAGTAATAAACCCTGATGGTCTCCTCATGTCTCCTTAGAGCACTCAGGTGAAGAGGTCAAGTCAGCAGACGGCCAATTAGTGACGCACCTGTCTAAGTAGCTACGGACACTGGGCAGGTCTGACCATGAGGGAGCATGCATTATTCCAGGGAGTGTCCAGTAATCCAAAATCAGTGCAGTACTTCTAGAAACTACAAGTTTAGACTATGGATGAAGATAAACAACTGTAAGTACTTGATAACTTATTAGAAAGAGATGCTGTCATGCCATGTGTAATTATGACTACTTCGATTAGCTTAGATATATTTAACGTAATTTATGTTAATATAATGTTAATCATAACAATATGCTAATTAGAGGTATTAACAATTCATATTTCTTGAAAATAGAAGTATACAAACTCAAACAAAAATGCCTATACCAGGAACCAAACTATTGCAATCAGACATCTTAAGACACCAGAAACTTAACAAAACCAGACACCATTGTGGGTTTAACCAGTTTAAAATCTAGCCTGTGAAAAAAAACTGATCCACAGCCTACATGTCTTACCCAGACACAGACTGTTGAAGGGTTAACACTGGTGGCATAAGGGTTAACACTGGTGGTGCAAGGGTTAACATGGCGATGCTAGCTGTATATATTAGCATGTCCTTATGCAAAACAATTAAAAAAAAACACGAACTTGACGCTAAGCCAACACAATGATCTCCGAATGAAAGCCTGCCTCGGCTGTGAAGCCCAATATGTATAACAGCAAACATTTAGCATGGGAAATCATTCTTCTGCTCGAGGAAAACTTACAAATGCGTAGCTATCAATAAGACAACATACAGTGGTTGATAGAAACGAATGTAATAAACACAAGTGAGCTGCAAGCAGATTACTGCTATCAATGACCTAATCAGGGAGAGATGGGGCTGGTTATCATGGACAGGATTACATGGCAGATACCGGCTGGGAGGGGCTCGAATACTGTCCCGCCCACTTTCCCCATGTAACACACCCCACTTGGAGTAGACTACTAATTGCTGTAGCCTAAAGAAAACCCCAACTCCACAGTCCCCTGTGTATATCTAACCTAGTTGCATCGCATTTCTTAGTTCACTGAACCCAATAGCCATAAATAAACAGCGAAATGTAAACAACTATTTCCACCACTAATTTAACACCTAAATTAAAATGCAATAAAATGTTACAGAAATATTTCACCTTTTACGAGAAGCAATACTGTTATTTAACATGTTTTGAAGTACATTTTGCTGCAGTGAATACGGTCGATATATTGGTAGTTTTTAGTTCCAAAAGTGACCTGCTGGTATGTAATGACAGAGTGATATCACTGGCCATGTGATATGAGAATCCGGCCGCCCATATAAGCCTAGCCCCAGCCCACTGCGTCATTAGCACTACAGCTGGGTGCAGACCGCCACTTTACATAACTCAACGAGGCGAACACACCTGACAATGCATAAGAACATAGGCGCTTACATGTGTGTGGTCAGCGAGTGTCCGGCAGTCTCCTCAAGCGTGTGGTCAGTAGTCGCTGGACACGTCCAAGCGAGGCTGTAGGAGTATCCGAGATAGAAAGGGGGGGGGGGCACTAACACTGCATGACACATGCACCAGGCTGATAGATGGTGGATATACTCCCAGATTAGCACACAGACTGGGTCTGGCCGGCGGTAGACAGAGGGGGAGGTAGCCCCACACACTCACCCTTCCAACAGGGTTATATCAACACTGACTCTCCAGGATTGCTCCCACACGTCTGGGAATAAGTTCCCGGTGTCCTAAAAGTTGCATGGACGAGTGGTGGGAGCGAGGGGCTTGGGGTAGGACCCCTGGGAGTGGCGCGGGTCCCCTGGAGTGGACTCTTCCCCCGGCCAGAGCACTTCAAGGGAGTAACCTGAGAGAGGCAGCCGAAGAAGGGAACAAGTTGGGCTGAGAGTGGGATTGGCAGGGAACCTGTCACACCGGGCTGGCTTCCAGTTCACAGACACATACCTCGCCTCATCCCGAGTCTCATCTACTGTACCTCGTCCCTTGACCTCAGCTCTGGGCCTCGGCTGTTTACCTCATGCATATGCCTCATCCTCTACCCTCATCTGAAAATCCCATCTCACGTTTCAGTCCTCGGATGCTACGTGCCTCATCCTCTGTGCCTCACTGATCCTCGTCACTGTGCCTCACTCCCAGATGTTGGCCCTGCTCTTGTTCCCAAGCCTTATCCTCTGTACCTCATTCCTGAGTCTCATCCCTGGCCTTAGCCCTATACCTCATCCCCATACCTCATCCCAGAGTTTCATCCTGCTCTCATTCCTGGTATCTGGACCTCACACATGCACGCACGCACGCACGCATGCATGCACACACACACACACACGTTGAAACTACACTATATCCTGTGTCTGACTGAGACAAACAACTAACTTTACATAACCCAGTCACAAACCTTTAATCCAATGTACTATATCCACATCAACACCGTCTTAACCTCAGTGTTAACCCTAGGGTTCTGCTGACCCCCATTGAGGACCTTCTCCCTGGCAAGGTAAGACATTGCCTTATGCCTCACTACCACCCACTATAAATATATTTGTCATCTCATAGCTGCTGTTACATTCAGTGTTGAAGCACATCTACTTACATGTGAGGTATCAATTTTACAACCTCATTAGTTGTCAACGTTATGTCTCACACCAAATCACAACTATCACAATGGCTACAGATAAAACTATCAACGTCACAAGGTCAATGTAATATGTCTAATGCCATCTAACGGTACAGGTGTACATTCAATGAAGCCCTGTCAGTTGCTTGAAATCGGCAGCCACAACACCAAGACATGTTGACACAGCCTGGCCCATTCACACTGGCAGTATTGTATTGTGCCTGGCTCCAGCACTCAAACAGGTTCATAATCTCTTTACAGCGGCCTCAGGACAACTTGGCTCAGGACAACCTGTTCTCGCTTCACTGACATGTGTGCACATTACACACGCATATATACACATTACACACACACATACTCTGTCAGTTCTCACACAGAGACATACAGACCTAGTCCTTGTGAGGACACTGTAATTATGTGTATTAAAGGACGTGTCAGGGCCTGTTATTAGACCCTGGAACTGCTCTGAGGGCCCCAAGAACGGCACCGGTCTTAGATGTAGAAAACGTCAACGAAGAGCTGCAGATGACATTACCACCTCAAGATCTATGCCACCCTAGAGCCATAGGACCTCCCATAACTCACTGGACATTATACAGTCCACCACTGTCAGTGACCACTCTCCATTGTGGGGACTGGGACCTGTCAGTCTGAGACCTGGTCCACAGCTGTCACCAAATGTCTTGTGTGACAGTCACAGATGATCGAGTTTCATACACAACTCACCAGTACACAATCCATAGGAGGTGAAAATGTCCTCAGATTGCAGGAAAATGTCAAAATAAACTGAGCAACAGAGAGAAGAAGCAGGAGTCTCTGACCTACCTGATGCGTGGCGCCTGCCAAAGTCAACACTGTCAACAGTGTCTCCAGCGGTCCAACTGGGCCCGGTGTGGGGGCGTGGGGGTGGCGTCACGCATGACTGACTCCGCAAGCAGGACTGACAGATGACTGACTGGGGCGCAGACAGAGAATGCTGCCCCTGTTGAGGGGGTGTATTTATGTGACCCGGGTCAGTGTGTGGATTTGTGAGGATCTGTCATCCGTGTGGTGGCTCCTCACATGGTGTCAGAAGCGGGATTAACTCATTACATGGCATCAGAAGTAGGATTTGTTCGGTGTGGTGTGGACAGTCCAGAAGCCCGGTGGGGTGGTCACCTGCTACGGCCATACCCACTGGCCATGACACCTGATAAAGTACACTGGAACCTGTCTCACTATCACTCACCTGTGCCAAGTCGCTCACTTTCTTGGAAGGCGTTATTCTCTGAATGACCCCACACGTCACCAAAAAGAGTTATGTGACAATACAATCAGTGACGAGAGTGACTGCCGTGACAACCCCCTGCCACCCACCCATGCACCCGGCACGGAAAACACAAACACATTCTCGATTACTAAACCCCATCATTACATTCCGGCCACGTTTTCAATGATGACGTAAATTGAGGTGCTAATTCGAAATGCAAAAAGATCACATTTCTGACCGGTTTTCGGCCGCCAGATGTTTGCAAACAAGACGGGAAAGAGCATTTCATAACAGCCTGGGCCTTTACAAACAACACAAACAGTGTACCGCTCCTTTGAATCTTGCAAAGAATGTATTTTTTGGTTAAACGTCATGTCACAGTTCGATTGACTGAAGCCGATGGTGCCCAGATTCGGTGCACTCCTCAATGCACATAACTAACTGAAACTCAGTGAAGCGAATGATTACATCATGTCAAGAGCCCCAGTTCACCAGGCCATAAATCATCCCAGCTACATAGCTTTTGCTTCTGAGTTAAAGATGTGGAATGTGGCTTTTTTCTGATGCCAACTTGTTCATTGATGGTCACGATACAAGGCCGCAATTGTACGCCCATTTAAAAATTCAAACATTTTTAGTGAAATTTGAATAGCAGTTTGGTCGAGTGCAATTAATTCACAAACTGTGACATTTAATTCACATTATTAACAACAATTAACCCTTGTCGATCCGCATTCGAACTGAGTTAATCGTAAACATTTGCATTCTAGTGCTGCCCCTTTGCAGACTTCGTTTCAAACATTTGCATTTATATGTGCAGGCTTTGAACTTGTGCGAGGGTGTGTCGTGTGACTGGCGGGGTTTTCATTGACGGACAGGGGTAGGGTTGTGGACGATGGAGTCACACACACTCAATCACCCAGAACTAATGTCTGCTGTCAAGTAATTTTTTTGCTATTATTCTTCGATGCAGCCCGTTAACAATAGGCATTGTGCGTCAATAGACCTATTGTACAGCTCTCTCCAGGGTAGTGCATGTGAACTACGACACTTAAACTCTAGCCATTAACAGTGTGAGGAGGATAGAGCAATACAAGTATGTCAGCACCATCATCACAATGAGTGCAGTGGCTCAGGGGTAGAGCTTCGGACTCTCAACTACTAGAACCCGGGTTCGAATCCTGTGCTGCGATGTTAAAACCTTCGGCAAATTTTTCTACTCTACATTGCTCCAGTTCACACAGCTGTATAAATGAGTACCTCGCTATAGACAGTGATGGATATGTGTACGAGCAGCCTTCGCGCATTAATTGTAGCATATGGCTGAATGCTTCCCAGAGAAGCCGAGATGGTATTTGAGTGAACAGGTCTGTCAGGGAAGTGTAAAGTGCTATGAACGGTCCTGAGGACTTGACAATGCACTATATAAGAACTTGCCTTTTTATCATCAATGCCAAGCTTATATTTTGGTCCAATACAGTTGTGATTAACAGAAAGTGTCAGTTGAAGCATATTTCTTACACAAACTCTGACCAGCTCAATGTCCTTCAAACCTTCTATAAATGCTACATTGAAAGTTCAGTTACTTTTAGTTTCCTTGTCCAAAACAGTGGCCTGAATGCTGAACACTGTGTACTGTATACATGTACTACAGTGCGTATACTGTATACATGTACTACAGTGCGTATACTGTATACTACAGTGTGTATACCACACATGCAGCTATCCCCTGTGCAACTGCACGTCTATCAAATTTGAACAACAACCTACCAAAGTCCATTTTGATCATAACTGCCTACAACATGCCATTAACGTCTTCACACCAGACTGGCTACATCTGGAGGCAGAAAACATGTGTAGAACAACAACTTGACAAATGTCTGTGTACCTCACTCCAAGTGGTAGGAGACATCCATTGCATCACCCGCAAACAGACATCCATTTGTTCAGAACAAGCACAAACCCAAAAGCTTTCACGCATGAAAAATGAATCACCTACAAAGTGATATATGAACGCACGGTCTGCAGATGGGTGTGTCCCAAAAACTGAGTGACATACAATGGTAAAAATGAATCTCGCCGCAAAAACAAACTCAGTGTTTTGATTCCATATATTTGGTGGCTGCAATTGTTGTAATGGGTACATGAACCATAAGCATCCATTACCATGTTTCCCCTTTAACAGGTTCTCACAGAATGATGCGCTAAGTTCCGTGGACACATCAAACCTCAAAGACAACGGGGCAAGAGAACGATTTATAACAAGAAAGTGTTGCAACAATCAGAACCGCATTGTGAACATAATGCTTGTCCCATTGCGTACAAACCACATATATAAATCAACAACTAATTGAACATCGCGACAAACAGCATCAATTAGACCCAGTCACCTCACTCAGGTAAGTGGAAGTATTGCAACACTTTATGCCCCTTACAACTTGCCCTCTGAACCTAACTTGGAAGGGGCAACATACTTTTACAGAACTCCCAACATCACCATGGCAATGACATCACAAGAGAGAATCTGTCTGTGAGTTGGCGAGAAGATGACGGATGAAGTGTTGCATGTTCGCTTCGGTGTACAGCCCTGGTGCGGTAACAACACTCAGAGGTAACTCCAGCTGTTTACCTGGATGTGATAGATGCTGGGATGCTGGCACGTGTGAGCCTAGCTGCCTATGGGAGACGGGGAAGCCGTGAGGCACGACACAGTTATGTCTGTTATGCCGAGGCAGTCTGCAGTTTCAGACAGGCAGCTCACAGTTTGCTGGTTACTGCGTCAGCACTTTTGCTCCAATCAAAATACTGCTTATTGCGTCGTACAAACACCACTGCACTTTGGCATACAAATGTTCTCGATCATGTCACAAAATAATATTTTTCCATCCTAGAAACACTGCTTTATCATGTCTTATTGCTAAAAGCTGCTTTCAGAATACAGGTTTTCATTTATTTATTTTATTTTATAATTTCACCCCAAAAAATCAGATCCACCTATCCAGTAGAATGTAACTTGCAATTAAATAATCAGATAGCCTATAATCATATTTTGAACCTGGTTAGTCTCAAATTAAGCAAAAACTGGTAAAACCTTTCTGTGTTTGCTGTGATGTAACTGTATATTATTTACACTTACTTAAGTTACCATCTCTAACAAACTGATTCTATTAATAATTTCATCAAAAACTGTACTGTTATGAAAGCTGTTACCCATATTTTATTATTACCATATATGAAAATATATACTATACTCTAACAGAAACAAATAGAATCAGTTATTTCAAATTCACATCTTAGCAGGAGCGTAACATTTAGATGTCATGCTTTTATAAGAATTGATACAATACTTTTAAAAGTGTTACACACAGAACTGGTCATTTTAACATGACTTCAGTGTAATATGTTTCACCATTCCTCTCTTGGTAAGACAAGACAACACATGATGGGGCAAACTGACAACTGACGGCATCCATTAACTGGTATATTTATGACGCATCCATTTCCTCCGTCCACCCACGCCTTAGTGCTCATCCACCCACTCACATATCAAGTTTAATTTCATGTTTATTTCCTGGAACTAACAACATGTGGCATACATATGGCTGATTCATAAGGCGAACTCAGACAAATCTTCAGACAAACCTGTTTTTGTAAGTCGTGTTAGATGTGAGATCCGTAAGATTGCCTGACACCAATTCCACGGAGCAGACAAGTGAATTACTTGATAAAAATGAAGTGCTCTTCAAATAGGCCAAATGCTACCTATTCATTTCCCAGTGCAGCTACTTCAAACTTCGCAAACTACGAAACAACTTTGTAAACAAAGCTTTTACTTTGCCTGTGTTGCTAGATACAATTAGTTGGTTACGTTTGGAGTACATTTGGCACAGTAGTATACTAATACAACACTACTTTTTACAGTTGCATTTATTATTATTAATATTAGTTTTAATACATAATAAATAGTTTTATACTTTTATTGTACAACGCTTTGAGCATATTTGGATATTGCGCTTTATAAATAATAAATATTATTATTATTATTATTACTGCAGATGTATCTCTGTTCCGAAGGATACAGTTTGTTTTATACAAGTAATGTTTTTAACTTGGAATGCTTTCATATTTATCTAATCTGCAGCAAGAGACAAACACAATTTGCAACACATAAAAAAATATACTGTTATGAAAGTGATTATCCATATTTTATTATTATCATATATGATCACTGGTGTATTAATTTGCTTGGACTAGTAACTAGGAAGGAAACATGGGTCTGTTGTTTCTCTACACTTCTGAATAACATGGAAATTAAACAAGACAAAACAAACACTAGAAAGTGCAGACCTTGTGACCCATTTCCCAGGTAACTTAAAACCGACAGATGAAAACAAGATCAAAACATCCACAGCTATCAGACGTGTCCACCACACAGAGCAAAGTCACGCAAGTATTTGTGGATTTTTGTCAAGTTTTTAACAGGTTGAACATTTTACACTAAAACTTAACTTGTTTGGGTATTCCAAAAGTTATTAAGCAGGTCATTAAAAGGATTGACAGTTTGCGTGGAAGAAAAGGCCTGCCTTAAATTGTCATCTGAAGTTTTCTTTCTAACACATACTAAATGACAATTTACATATATTTAAAATGTGATTATAAACAATACATCAATAAAAAAGTCAGCAATACATACATACCACACACTGTGTTAAAATAATCTTAACACCATATTTACTTATATCTAACGATACAGACTCTAAATCATTATTAATTTATAAAATATGATTAAACATGTAACGGTATTCAACACACAAGATCTACGTCATCACCAATGGAATTCTAACAACACAGTTTTAGAGACAATCCTGACAAAATGGATACAATTAATGAGACATTCTGGCCTGTGTAAGCAATACACCCTCCATTAGGTAACAGTAGTCACTTTCCGTGTAACACAACCAGCCTTCAGTAACCACTAGCGGGCCTGCACACACTCATCACAGCCGTGTTTATCTAGCGCAGTTATTTCACAGCTCGTTATGTTTGTACAGCTTCTGAACAAACGGAACAAAACAGGCCATTATGTGAAATTTGGTAAATGATGTGCAGGCCGGGAATGGCGCAGCGTTTTTGCTGAGCACGCATGCCGTTATTTTTTTTATATTCGTAGGTTTTACTTGAAATGCGAAATAAATTCACATGTAATTACATCAATGCTGTTTTACCAACAACCAGATAATTACTTCAAAATGAAATCTGCTAGTTATTATGAAAATCTGTCAAAATATCTTTATAGATATGTGATACTGCATTATTCTACCAAAAATAATAAATAAAAACAAATTCAAAGTAAACATGAGTCATGTGTATGGAAAAGGATTACTTTAGAGGTATCTGGTGAATTCAGTGGAGCAGCTGTACACTTGTGACAGACCAGGTGTGTCTTCTCACCTATGGTCAAAGCCTGGGGGTGTTCCCTACCTACTTTCCCAGTTTACCTGGGCACAGGGTAAACAACTTCAGGGAAGTTGCAATACATCAAACTAAAGTCTACACTGATCTCATTAAAGTATTTGGCTTGCAGGGTCTCTCAAGATAGCTTTGTAGTCTCTAACGACAACATGTATGTATCTAATTATCTACCAACTATCCCTGGTATTTACTTTTCAACACAAAGTTAACTCATATAAGAATAATAGTATAAATGGATGTATAATACATTTGCACAGCACCATTATTGTAGTGTTCCACTGCACTCTACAAAGTCAAAAAATTAGTAACAAAATGGAAAAAACCAAAATGGCTTCCAAGTATTATTACAGTGTTCCATGGCACTTTAAAATGTTCTAACAATAATAATAAAATAGCTTCACTCCATGGCAGCTGTCTTAGCAGAAACCGGTCTTACCGACAGACAGACAGGCATAAACCAATGCCAGTAGACCAGAGGGACTTCAGCGGAATATTAACCATTTACCACCAGTGGCTCTGGAAACTATTCACTGCAGACGCTTCTGGAAATGACTTTTTTGTGGCTTCCATGCATTCTGTACCCCTGGACGGACATGGCTGCCAGCACAGCCTGACAGCATCTAGCTCAATTTAGGTGGTTGTTTACTATGGCCGCGGCAGCCGCATCTCAAAATGTGGGCCAGAAAAAACTACCCTAATAAATGGACTGTCATGCAGGACTAGATTGTTGACACCACAAAACAGTGACTGCAACATGTCAAAACGTGTGGCCTGCCAATCGGTACACCAAAGAACTTGGTCATCGTCTGTGTAAACAAGCTATGCTACAGTGACAGAACACTGCTATGCAATAGTGGTAGAACACTTGCAGACGTGTGGCATATATTAATGTGTAGATATCTTCAACAGAATCAGTAGCATTAGTTACCCTTAACCCCTCTGGCAGACAGACAATAAATTATTACTTTCCTTTCTTTTAATAAACTTTCATATACAGAAAAAATGCATAATTTATAATAAAATCACTGTAAGAATGTGTGTGAATTGTCTATATATAGTGACAGAACATTTGCAGACGTGTGGCATATATTAATGTGTAGATATCTTCAACAGAATCAGTAGCATTAGTTAACCCTAACCCCTATGACAAACTGACAATAAATTATTCACTTCCTTTCTTTTAATAAACTTTAAAATAAAGAAAAAATGCATAATTAAAAATAAAATAATCGTAAGTATGTATGTGAATTGTATGTACAGCTGTAATATATTCAAACTGTATTTCTATTTTATTAACCATGACAAAATATTTATATTGGTACCACTATACATGATTAATTATCATGCAAACTGTTATCAATAATATTTTCACCACATACACAACCGCCAAATTCTATAAATGTAAATGTGTACAGTGGACCCCCCTTCTCCCTTCCCCGTAAGAACACACAAAGGGTCTTTATGCGTGAAAGTGCGCAGGTGCATTTGATTAATGCAAAAAACAATTCAAACATAATTTATCCTCGGGTAAAAAGTTGACAGTCACTGTTGGTGGCACTGACTCCCAAAGGAGCCGTGTCAAATATCCACAAGACGTATTTTTTACAAGTTGCTTGTGTAGGAGGTCAGAGGTGCCAAAACCTGTTTGTCACCGGAGCCAACTGGGTCTGGTGATGTCTTGTGCTATATTTGTTGCACCTAAGGCCGACTAAAAGCATGCATCTTCAGTACAATACGTACTTCATCAATGCTAAACTCTGTTTACATAACGCTGAAATTACACTAAGGCTGGGATGTAACTGGTAATGTGAGCCTAGTTATTCGGATGTCAGCATTGCCAGATATTAATAAAATATCATGTGATGATATTTAGCCAATATCTGCCATATAAACATGTATTCTTGAACAGCAATCCACCACCAATACCGTAACACAGTTATCTCACAAACCGATCAGTTATTTATCACATTCTGTTTCAGATGCATTGCACTAAAATTCTCTGACATGCAAAGTGACCAATCGGGATTTTATTTCTCTAAACCCCATATATATTTCAGAGTTTTCTATAAAACGTGTCCTGTTAGCAATCAGCAAGGTTTGGCATAATTTATATAATAAAACATCTTCCTTTGTTGTCATCTCTCTGTTACGACATCAACCGATGTGAGTTGTGCAACACACCACTTAGTCATGTCATCAATTATAGCTACTCAAACCCCCACACATCTGCCCGACTTATTTTTTCCTACATGAACTGCACTGCCTGACTTTTTGGCAAAACGTCATAAACATTGCCGGCTGCACTAATCATAGTTCTTCTAACCCACTGGGTCATACACTTAGAAAAACCATCAGACATATGGCTTGATAAGCTTGATAAGCAAACAAATACAACTACCATGCGTAGGTGGGGGACGTATCGGTAGAAACGACACACACAGAGGGACACAATAGCAGGGAACACAGCCGGTTGGAGGTTGTCTTAACAACTCATGCGGAACCATCCAGTGATGGTGATTGGGTCTGGTACTTAAGACAGCAGCCATGGCACAGTGGGCGAGTACTGGCTGTCACATCAACAAGAGCATGGCTTAAATTATCCTGCTGTGCTGTGGACAATTGCAATCAAGTAATCACCTGGTAATAGACTGTGGTGACAACAAGACAAGTTGAGTAGTAATTGTGGTGTAGGTGAATGTTTCACAGTTGGCTTGAATGGTCGGTGAATTGTAAAGTTTGTCCTAAATGCACTAAATATATTTCAACATGATCATTATGGTACATGATTATTCTTTCAATCAGTTGACATCACAGACTCAAGTTGTAGTCCACACCAGTAGCAACCTTCCACAACCACCACTAACAGCTACCTGTCGCAAACAAATCACAGCTACTTTCCATAAGCTGTTACCACAGCTACTTTCCACAAGCAACTGCCACAGCTATATTCCACAAACAGCTGTCACAGCTACATTCCACAAACAGCTGTCACATCTACATTCCACAGCTATCTTCCACAAACAGCTGTCCCATACATTCCACAGCTACCTTCCACAAACAGCTGTCATATCTACCTTCCACAGCTACCTTCCACAAACAGTTACCACAGCTACCTTCCACAAATGGCTGACACAGATACCTTCCACCAACAACTGCCACAGCTACCTACAACAGCTACCTTCTACAAATAGCTGCCAGTTACCAACCACAGACAATAACCACAGCTACTTTCAACAAACAGTTACAACAATTACCTTCCACAAACAGCTACCTTCCACAGCAAACCTCCCACAAACAGCTGCCACAGCTACCTTCCATGAACAGCTACCAGAGCTTCTGCAGTAGCCACACTACACCACACACACACGAAATGGGCCCGGCAGCCGACCGACCACTGGCAAACTGTCAGATTGAGGCGAGTGTCGGACAATGCTAGATCAAGACCCAGGCTGTTTGCGGTGATATGAGGTGGAGGAATGTCACTAATCACCCATAAACACAGCCGAGTCGTTGTCGAGTGCAGCTACGCACTATTTATTGTCACAGTCTGTGCTGTGTCTGGAATAATAATAAACCTGCTGGAAAGTACGCACCGCACCGCACCGTCCAGTAGCACAGCCAGGACACGGAGACAAGGCTGCTGGGGACACCTGTCTCCTGTGGGACGAGTAGGGTGGGGACATTAATGGTGACAATGCCCTGGGTTTGACAGTCATTTGTCCAGTCATGACTGGGTGACGGGAGCCAGTCACTGACGTGACCATGATTCCCCCAGACAGTTGCCCTTTGCACACTCTGAATCTACCCCCCTCTGGGGTTAGTTCCCTTTTTGTGACTGGTTTTAGTGGTGTATCCAAGGATCATGTTTCACTAGGGAGGCTTTCAATAAGTGAGCATATTCCATTCCACCCACTAAGAAACTGACACTATTAACTTAAACTATTAACCCATTAGTTTTGTTTTCCTTGCTTATAATAATAATTAATGATAATAAATATTTATTATTCTGTGGTGCTTTATGAATAAATGTTAAGAATTTTTTTTAACATCAATTGTTTTTTAAGTGGCAGGGCCCAATGCCCTAAAATAAACAACATATCTAAAAAAGGGTTAAAAATTGTAAAATATCCTAAATGTTCATGTTAGGTAATCTCAAATGTGTTTCACCGCTGTATCTATTCTCTATCATTACACAGACACCAGGAATGTTGCTTACAAAATAATCAAATAAACAACTTCCATCCGCCGTGACCTGATCAAGACTGGGGGGGCAGGGGGCAGCTGTCTGGGGGGTCGACTGACTGACCACACTGGACAAGACAACACGCTGGTACGTACCTGGACTGCGGATCTTTTCAGGCGCGGTGGAGAAGATGAACTCGACACGGGATATTTCGGGGAAGCGGGGATCTGAACATAAATAACAGGCAGTGAACCGCGGGAACGGAGCAGGGAGCAGGAGGGAGAAGGCAGTGTGTGGGTGTTATTTATAGCACTGCCTCACATTTTTATCCCATGACTAGTGCCTACGGGAACTGACCAGCCGCTCAGGTAGAGCCAGGGCTTTATGCAGGGCCAAATTATTGCCAGTCACATGTTTTGGTGGACACATGGATGTTAACTGTTAAGCCAGTTTACAAACTTTAAAACATGTCTGATGACCTGAAATGGACTACAAACACACATGTGACACCATTTACACTCACCTTTGAGGCATAACTGACAATATCTATGGTTTTGGAAGACCTTTTTTTCTCCTTCATTTGTTTACCTGTCCACCCATATTTCTACCTGTCCACAATGGTTTTTGCCTGTCCAAATGACGGGTGGACGGGTCTCTGCATAAAGCTATGGGTAGAGCCCCATGCTGGTCCCTTCTTCACCAACTATAGATACAGTATTTCTTGATTATGTACACTATTGTCAAATTAGTGTTTACTTACTATTACGTAAAAAGTGAAACTGTTATTGCAAAATCCACTTTTCAGCAGACCAATTACAGTTGAACATTATGTACCAGAAAGAGAGGGAACAGATGTATCATGTTTATACATCCTCATATAAGCATTCACATTCACGACACATTCAGTGGCTGACAACTCAGCTGCACCCAACACACTCACAGACAACAAGCCAACTGTGTTACACAGAAGTTCACCAATCTCTAACACATAAAAACACTGTCAAAAACAAGTCCAATCCCTGGTACCGAGTCCTGTTTTCGAGCTCTCGTTACCCGTTTTTATACACAGATCAGTCTGTTCTGATTAGTCAAAAAGAAAGCAGAAATCGCTAACGTGAAAAAGGATAACTCTTATCTATGATTAAAATACCCTTATTCTTGCGACCAGGTAATAATAATAATAATAATACACTTTATTTAGACACTAAAATCCAAAGTACAAACTCTGTTCGGTAGTGTTTACAACATTAAAACATCGTAAGAAATAAATAAAATAAAAGTACAAGTAAAACATATAAGAACGTTTGTCTAAGTCAGTGTTGTAGAGAACTACAAGAGAAACTAAAATTAAACAGAGATGGCAATAGTAAAAAGAAAGCCTCTGATGCACCAAAACCCCCAGAAACCTGAGCTGTGACAGACATAAAAAACGAAAGGGTTGCACAATGTCAAAATCAGTTAACAATATTGAAGTTGTCAACAGTCATAATTTTTAAGTTGTCAACAGTGGGATGAACATACCAAGCAGCTATGGAGATAATAAAGCTGTATCATGTTTCCTACTAACAAAACACTAAGAGCGAGAGAATGTTAAATAGTTGGCTGTAGTAACTGAAAAAGCCCAAGTTCCAATGTTTGCATCAATCTGGACATAGAAGAAAACAATATACACATACACGTTATCCATATCACACATAAATAATCAAAACAATACAAACATAAAAATCACAGCAAACATGGTAATAATGTGTATAATTAACAATACAACCTAGTGTCAGGAGACTCCTCTAAGACCGGGCTAGTCGCTATCGAGGAGCCACCTTTCAGGAAATTTAACGAAGTTAAGGAATTGTCCTCAGTATCTAAGCTTAATTTACTGCAGCAGTGAATAAAAGTGTTGAACAGAATGAATATAGTGTTCTATAAGAGATACAAAAAGTATTGGAAGTAAATCACATGACCACAATGGAATCATCATGGATGAAAATAATAATTCATTAGCTTATGTTAGCTGTTCCTAGTGTAGATATAGCCAATAACTACTTAGCAATGGAAACACACTATACCAAAACGACAAAATCATGCACTAGCAAGAATCAGCACCATATTAACATACTGGAAACCTAGGAATATCACTGCAGTGTCCCCACCTGGTGACAACCATCCATACAACCAACAGTGCTGCCACCTAGTGACCAACCATGACCAGACCGTAATGTATTTACAACCTACACATATTACTCTAATGCTATTGCAGAGACATGAAAATTTAATAACAATCCCGGCCAAGAAAACAAACGGATGTTTGACAAAGGTCTGTGGGATATTCTAGCCGAATAAAATATCTAACGTGGAACTCCGCAAGAAGACGGGCTGCAACAGTGCTAAACTGGAAACCAAACGCCGACAACTGAGATGGCTAGGACACGTCCTGAGAATGCCTAAAGAAAGTATCCCCAAAGCTGCCTAAGATGGACGCCACTCGGAAGAAGGAAGCCAGAATGACCAAATACAACATGGTGGAAGACAGTAATGGCGGAGCTACAAGATAATGGGATCTATCGAGCAGCGACCACTGAACATTCAGTTCATGAAGAAGGCCGCCGATGGTGGTCGAAACGTCAAAGTAAGTAGAACATTGCTAGTTATGTAATTACGAAATCTATTTGGAATCACCCAGATAGTTTATAAAATGTAAGCGCGACAACGTATAAACCCAGCGTTATCCCATGCTCGTGAGAGAAGGACGATCAGCGCCCCCTTGTGGTAGCACTCACCGGTACACGCGTCGTCGAGCTCGTGCTTGCTGAAGAGCAGTTTGTTGTCGGAGATGGCACACGTGTGGAACTGGCAGCGGAAGATGATGTCTCGCGTGGAGGACCGCGGCTGCTTGTGGTAGCACTTGATGAGGATGTCTCCTCGCAGCTGGAGACACGGGTCCAGGGACACACACACCCGCCCCTCCTTGCCTCGCACGTTGCTGGAACAAGCAAAGATAACGGCTCAACTCCTTCACTCATAAGTTATTGCAAGTATAACAATAATAATAATAAAGCTTTATTTGCCATTTTCAACATGCAAGTACACTTCCTCGGTTACCCAGGCTCCGTGGGGTGGCAGCACTTTTAAGCCCCTCAACTCTGCCTGGGAAACTAATGCTCTACATTTGTAACTGCCAGGGCAGGGCAGCCTTACCCCAGATTAGGGTAGAGATGCTGATTGGCTCTCATGCCAACTATGAAATAAAAATTTAAATAACGATATACTTTTACAAGATAATGATATCCTATGAAAAGTATTCAACATTGAACTTATATTAACCATAAAATAAGTAAAAATTCAAATTTATAGTTGTTTATAAATAAGAATTATGGCAGCATTAACCAGTATCCGTGAGGTGGCAGCATTGATTAAATCACGTGGATAATATTGTAAAGCTGGCAGAATCACCAGACTGTCTTCTCGGCGTAGTTACGCAGCCGACCGACAGTCGGTTAAGCGAGACTAGCAACTGTGCTGTTGATGGTGACAGTTGGGCTGGCAGTCGAAATGGTAGTCACGGTGATTAGGTGAAGGTATGAATATTGAAAGCTCAATTGTAGAATCAGGTAGTTTTTCAATACACCTCATGAAAAGTAACCAAGTCTTGATCCACAAATAAACTACATTTTACTTGTTACCTCAACTAGTTCCTGTTTGTCACATTATTTCAAACCATTCCAGTAAAAAAAATTTCTTTATCATGAACAATACATCCCATATATAATATTTTTACGTAACATAAAATGAACACAAAATCGTGGAGCACTACTCACTAAATGCCTGAAATGAAGACAGTCTGCATGGCCTGGTAGACCTTGATGTAGGGGCGACACCCACCCAGGGCGTCAAAGTTGGGCACCCCATGGATGACGAGATGATGCAGAAAGAGGGGGTTGCTGTTGATCTTGATCGCCCCCGATAGCAACCCCGCAAAGTAGTGGATGTACCTGACAACAGGGCACATAGCAATCATCAACAGACAGTTGTGTTGAGTTAACAAAATGTATGACTGTATTAAGTTAAACATTGTCAGATTTCGAGGGAATTTATCCGCAGTTTCATTCTTCTTGAAACTGGTGAGGGCGATTTGCTTAAAATATGCAAATCTGAGATTTTCAGGAAACTTCTCAATTTAATTTTTCTAGAAAAGGATGAGAAAGATTTTTGTAATTATGCAAATATTTTCAGGAAACTTATCCTCAATTTCATTATCCTAGAAAAGGTTGAGGGCCATTTGCTTAGTTGGATTAGAATAAAATGTACCATAAATTTTCTGTCAATGTATCTTTAATAAATGGAATTGAACGATAAGATTTTATATCATAGAAACATGAAACAAATTTAGTTGTTGCATTTGTTTAGATTGCATTGCAAATTAAATACGCTGGTCGTATGTGACTCTGATGAATGACATATAAATATTTGCATTAAGGACATTACTAAAATTAAAGAGGGCTACTACAAGAACTCACCTCCTTTGTGAAGGGTGAGTTGAACCACCCAACTTATCGTCATAAAACCTCTTCATTGCGAACCTGTCCAGAGCCTGGTCATCGCTGAAACATGTCACAGCGTCAAACTTACTGCAAATATATAAAATATAATGTGACATCTTATATGTGTTTATATAACCTTCAGGGTGTAACACCTGACGCACACTTAAATAAGCCTACTTGGTTGGGTATTAAAGAGAGGGTGGCAGCTCCTATGTTTTATTCTTTCATTTAATATTACCTTGCTATGATTACAACATGCCTTAACTTTTATGTTTAACTTTCCCACATTCTAGACAGCAGACTTTCCAGTACAGATTACAGCTGTACCAATTGTGGGCAGAGGAGCTGACACCTCTTTTTAACAGAAACATACATTGGTAAGGTACTGGGTACAACAAGCCCTGACCCAGAGAATAATTTAGACCACTTGACAGTTTTCAGTTGGCTGTGATAAGGTTTGGAAATTGCAACAACAACATTTATCATACAATCGTGATTGTTGGTGGAGCCATGGAGCTGTTTTGGCGAGATGTTTGATAGTTCTATGAGAACCGACAGGTCAGTCACTCAGTTACATGATACTGAATTTCAAGCTTAATTTCAGAGGCGCCAATACCCATTTTTTGACACTTGAACATGCCGAGTATTCTACTTCGAGAACAACAAAAACTGATTAGTAACATGTATGAAGGGGTGGGCATTTCGACATATACTTGCTACTCATCAAGCTTTATTTCCGAGAAATTTCCGCATCTCAATTTAATTGAATAATACTGAATTAGAGGCACTTATTGACAATGTCAACCCTTTGTGTGTTTGTGCTTAGACTGTTGGCCAGCTTACAATCTGCCATCAGTGCTCAATTTGTTGACTTTGTTGCATCCTGGCAAGATTGTTTACAAATATTACTTCTTGGCATTTGATGAAGAGGTAGGGGCAAGAAAGCAACCCACCCAGCAAACAACAACCCATGATTTCACATGTTCTGTGTGTGAATTCACAAGTACAACTGGCTCAATTCGCGTGTTTCCGTACGTGAATTCACCGGATTCTGTGAACAAATTTGGTGTGTCAACACATGTTTACCGTGAAATCACGAGTTTTCACGTGATGACACGTACCAGTGAAACCGTACCAGTTCTGACCCAGTACGACTCATGTCAAACTCGTTCAAACCTCGTGACAACAGACAGAACACGTGTATTCACATTAATACACGTGAAAACACGTACTGGTGGAGCAGTACCAATTACGAACCAGTATGACACGTGCCAACTGGTTCTGAAATGGTTCCTTGTTTGCTAGGAAGGGGCAAGAAGCAAAGCATGCTGCGACTGCTGCTGAACATTGAGTTGGTGTGAGTTGCTGTTACCTGGCACAGATGCTGCTGTAGTGCATGTAGGCGGCGATCACCACGCCCATGCGGCCCCGCCCGTCCTTCGAGTGCACCACGACCACGTTGCGGGGGTCGATGTTGAGCCATGAGTCGATCGCCTTGCAGATGCTGCACAGGCGCTCCAGTGGCGGCGCCAAGTGGGTCGGCCAGCCGAAGTCCAGCACCTGCGACCACGCACCACAGCTGTATGTCCACAATCACCCTCCACCACAGCTGTATGTCCACAATCACACTTCACCACAGCTGTGTGTCCACAATCACACTTCATCATGTACCACAACTGTGTGTCCACAATCACCCTTCACAGCTGTGTGTCCACAATCACACTCCACCATGCACCACAGCTGCGTGTCCACAATCACACTCCACCACAGCTGTGTGTCCACAATCACACTTCACCACAGCTGTGTGTCCACAATCACACTTCACCATAGCTGTATGTCCACAATCACACTTCACCACAGCTGTGTGTCCACAATCACACTTCACCATAGCTGTATGTCCACAATCACACTTCACCACAGTTGTGTGCTCACAATCACCCTTCATAACACACCACAGCTGTGTGTCCACAATCACCCTCCACCACACACCACAGCTGTGTGTCCACAATCACACTTCACTATGCACCACAGCTGTATATTCACAATCACACTGCACCACACACCACAGCTACATGACCAGTCATACAAAGCCATCCATCAGTTACATTTCCACATTCCCATACAACTATGTGCCACAGCTGCTTATCCACAAGTCACAGAGAACACAACATGGTCCACAGAAGTACACAGTAGCACAGCTGTGCACTGCCGATCAACTCTCGCTGTCCACATCGATACAATACTATTCAATGCCACAGCTAAACAGATGGTCCACAAAGTTCCACACTGTCACTGTCCATGACAGTAGAATAAGTGTCTAAATGTCCACATCTGTCCAAGTGGACCTTGCCACAGTCCACATGAAAGGATGTCATTCATTTAAAAACATTTAACATTTAATCATAACGTTGTAAACAATAGCAAAATCAGTTATACTATTTTAACCATGCACCTAAACTGGGTAAGATATAATGTAGAGATCTACACACATTATATCTCTACAAAGTCTGAAGAAGAAACAAACATGCTTACATTGTCATTTAACTTGTGCATGTCGCTTCTTCTTTCTGACAAGTTGATCATCTGGAACAGAACACACCTTTGTCACACAAACCCTTAGATAAAGTAGGCAAACGTCAGACAAAGAATGTTGTAAAAACACCCATGGACATAAAATGTCCAACTTAAATTTAATAAATATAATGCAATTTTATGACCTTTTTCATATAAGGAAGAGATGTGAATGTCCCAAATAGTTTGTCTTAAGAATGGAAACAAACTTTTATTTAATATAACATTTAGCTTTTTGTATTGCGATTGATGCCACATTAAAAAGGTTTACCTTGTTAAAAAGAACGTCACTGAAATGGTCGGTACTTAGAAAACATGTCTGTCATGGCTTAAATATGAATCTGATGGACGAACATTCAGATGCTATGCTTGTAGAACTGATGACAAAAGTGTAACATCAACGTACCATGTAGTTGTTTGAATGTTTGTTTTTCAGCATCTGGGCGACGTCTTTAGCGCTGCTGCGATACGACACCTCCTGGTCAGAAGCCCCATAATGCATTGCTGCAGGAAGAACACAATAAATCATATCAGAACTAAGTAATCATCAAAAAAATACAACTCACATCCAGAAATAAGTATATCAGTACCAAAATTAGGGGGTGATCAGGTTGAAAAGGTAATGATGTAACAATGATCTTGTATATCTGAAAACCGTCAACACCATTATGCACCCGGGGGACATTATCTGTGGCATGGCAAAGAAATAGTGTCCTCAGTGACAAGACAGTAGTTGTTTGTGTTTCAGGGAAGTTCCTTTCATACATTGCGTAATGACAACTTTCCTTAAGTGCTCTTTATTTTAGTGAAATATTGTCCTGGCAGATGTAAATGTAACATTAAAACATAAAAACATAATTATTAACATTAAAAGGGGAGACTCCAGCAGGAGGAGGCAAAGAGAGTCCCACACAGGAAAGGGAAAGGGTAAAGGAGAAGTGATTGTTACAGGGGGAAATATTGCAGGAAGGTAAAACAGGGAAGAATGGTAAATGAGAAAATTAAGGGAGAAGGTTAAAAGAAAACAGTAGAAGAGAATTCAGTGTGGCTGAGAGTTTGCCAAGACTAGCCATCTGAAGGCGTAGCTGACCACTGCAGCTTGAGGGAGGGTGACAGACGTACCTATCATGCGCTCTGTGATGTAGGTGACGTCCATCTCGGCTGGACCACTGACCGGCACCCTGGCAACACCACTGGTCACTCAGTCACTTCATCACAACATTGTCATTTCAATGCACTCATATTTTCATTAATCTTTTATTGTAATAATAATACTAAACGTTATTTAACCACTAGTCTCCAGAGTACGACTCCGTTCAATAGTGTTTACATAGTTACACATTGTACGCAACGATAAATATCTTAAAAATATATAAAACTGTAATTCATGGCTCTTGATAAGATATCTAACCATTTCATAATGTTCACAGTATTGAGATATAAAGTTTGTAAATGGAACAATTATTTTGTCATCTTTATGCTGCCTGGGAAAACAATATGTTACTGTGAAGCTGCAGTGACAGTGTGGGGCGGGACTTACTTGACCATCCTGTGTTTCATACTGGACATGGCCCCTCTGGGCGGTGGGGCCGGGGGCTGAAAACAACAGCATTTCCACTTATAAATTATAAACAACAACATTTCCAATTATATAAACAACAACAATTCTGGTTACATTAAAAATTGCATGCATATCGTGTCTGTGACAATTCAATGAGCAACATCAAAACTGTACCAGTAAAAGACAATTAAAACACGATGTTTGGTGTGACGTAGTTGTTCATAGCTGCAAGACTCGATTAGACTGCATGAGACGAACTTATTTTGGAGCATAAATACAGAAACATGCGACCCTTAAACATGTTTATAGTGGATCTTCACACATTGCAACAAAATTATTCAACCAGTATACAAGCCCTGTCACATGTCATCTTTAGATGGATCAAAATGTCAGATTTCAACATTTTCTCCAAAGTCAGTTGATTGTTTTGGCTGTCTGACGTTTGATGCAAAATGGAATTAATTAAACCGAGATGGGGGATTTATCAACTGGATCAGAATTAAAAGATTGTACAAATTCTGACTTCTGTCCAACACAGAGCTGACAGAAGAGGAATAACTGAGTCGCTTCTGTTAGTTAGTTAGTTGGAATGTCTGTGTGCAGTATATGACGGCTACCATATGATGGATGATAATTTTCACAGGATTCCGCAGGTTGATGTGAAAAAAAGTGATTCAAAATTTCACTAATGGTGGAGAGGTGTGACATTAAACAATACTGGTCCTGTGTGGTGACAGATACTGATGTCTTCAAAGGACCATTTAGAAGTCAACAGCAACTGACATTGTGTAGAATATTAAGGGAGATGTTAGAGGGAGGCCACTTAATAGATCATTCAGTGACAGGACAACTGTAAACTTTTGTAGAGGATTCATCTGTTTTAAGTTATCATGTGTCAAAACATGAGTGTCTAAAATCTTGCAGTCTATCCAAATCTTGCAGCCAGGTACACTGTCTTTCATATGAAAGTCTATCAGTGACTCAGTTTAATTAAAATGCAACAAAAGTAAACGATGACAATACAACTTTGCCTTCTGTATTATACCATTTTTAAAATAAATATAATACCTAACCATCGAGCGACCTATTCCCGTTGATTCTGGCAGCTAGTCTGCTAATCAAGAATAACAGCACTACAAAAGCAATTACTTCTTGCACTATGACATTCCTCTCTCTCTATTTCAGATAAGTTATTCTGGAACACCTCACTGTGACAGAGGCTTAGGGCAAGTCTGCCACATGTTCAGTGAGTGTTGTCAGTGAGTACAGTCAGTGGTCAGTGAGTGCAGTCAGTGGTCAGTGAGTGCAGTCAGTGAGAGCAGTCAGTGGTCAGTCAGTGGTCAATGAATGTAGTCAATGGTCAGTCAATGAGCACAGCTTATTGGTCAGCGAGTGCAGTCAGTGCAGTCAGTGACCAGTGAGTGCAGTCATTGAGCAGCAAGCCAATGCAGTCAGTAGTCAGTCAGTGGTCACTAGTCAGTGAGCAGCCAGTGGCCAATCAGCAATCAGTGAGTGGGCACTATGTGCCTGGAAGGATGACTACTTACGTTTGAGGAAGAGTGCTTGTCTATGGAGCGGGAACTGGGCTGTAAGGAAGGACAGGAACATTAGAACACACGTATCACACACAAACCTCAAACACACACACACACACACACACACCACCACCACCACCACACAGACACAATTACACATACACAATCTCTCTCTCTCCCCCTACCATAACCTATGTAATCCAGGAGCCATTTGTGAATCAACATAAATCCTGACTGCACAATCTATTTACTCACAGTGTCAGGGTGGCTGACCACAAGTGGACAAACCTCTGATTCACTGACCACAGTGACCAGTACATGCAGGTCAAGCAATTCTGCCTGAATTAGGTTTCAATTGGTCCAGCCTGGCAGTGTCCAGTGACATTATGAGAGTACAATGTGGTGACATATAGCGTGGGGACTCTATAATAGTGTGGCTCACTCACGCCAAGTGCACATCGACTACTGCGGACACATTACATATATCACTACAAACCTTCTGCCATTAAACATCTTCTGGAACTGGTAACATTGTAATCTTTACATTTTTGCAAGAAAACATTCTTAATACTAAGATAAATATGTTGATAATATACCGCCTGCCAAAATGAAACTGAAACTATATTCATGATTTAAATGTTGTCACTACAAAATATTTATATTTTTTATTACAAAACAGTAAACGATAACTACTGTCAATACAGCAAAGGCAGGCACAGCTAAGGACAAGTGCAAATGTATTCCACATACACATATGTAGATGAGTTGTCTGAACTGAATTGCTCACACAATAAATCAGAACATTAACAAGACTTGTATGCTGTATAATCAAATGCGTATTCAGTTTTAGGAAATTGTAATTACAAAAAGGGGTGGGGCTGTATGAAGAAAAGATAGACAGGCGATTTGAATGTGTCAGTATAGTCCTGTCAAATCAACTCCACTCTGTCAGTTACCCCATCAATAACATGTCATTATTGCCCCAGCTTCCCACCTCAGATCCTCCCCATCAATGTCACGGAGGCTGTGCCTCCCATCACTTCCACCCCATCAATGTGGTACCCTGTCAGTGCTAGGTTCCTGTCTAATCTGTCCATCTCCCAGCATCTCCCAGCCACCTCATGTGGCCTTTCTACTCCTGTTTGTGCTTCCATGGTAAAAGTAAAGGCAGTTCTTATATAGCGCAATATCCAGTCCTCAGGACCGTTCAAAGCGCTTTACACTTTACTTCCCTGACAGACCTATTCACTCAGACACCATCTCGACTTCTCTGGGAAGCATCCAGCCATATGCTACAATTAATGCGCGAAGGCTGCTCGTACACATATCCACCACTGTCTATAGCCAGGTACTCATTTAATTCAGCTGAGTGAACTGGAGCAATGTGTAGAACCAAGCTAGACTCTCCATCACTTCAGTCTCTACTCTCAGTCTCTGTAGAACTTGGTCTGGTATTCCTTTCTGTCTCTGTCAATCTTACCTCATCAGTCTCTACTGTCAGTCTCTGTACCATTCCTTCACTCAGTCTCTCTTTCAATCCCACTGCTTCAGTCTCTACTCTCAGTCTCTGTAGCACTTGGCCATGGTCGTTCTTTCTGTTTCTCTGTCATTCTTACCTCATCAGTCTCTACTCTCAGTCTCTGTTCCACTCTTTCACTCTTTGTTTCTCTGTCTCTTTTTCAATCCCACTACATCAGTCTCTGGACACGGTCTCTATTTCTGCCCGTCACTCAGATGAAACTCTTTAAACCTTTACATGGCGGCATCACATACATTAACAGTTTCAGTCCAAAGTGTAAAATATCAACGTATAACGCCAGACAAAATGCCTCTTAACCCCCGAAATTGAAGTAATGTAATCCGATATGAGATACTGGCATTCTGAGAGCATCCCTTTGAATAATCTCAGAAACACTTTCACATTCGTGGGCAATCCTGGACTTCACTGCCACAATCTATATGTGTATGATTGGGCCGATACATTCTGGCACAGCAATATCGATAACATATTCAAATGCTGCGGCAATAAGATATCTGCATAAGCCATTCACCAAGTTCAGCAGGGGCAGCCCAGACAGTCACTCCAAACACCCACATTAATACACTCCATATCTCCTTTCATTTGTTCTACAGCCAGCAGAATCACCACGAAGACTGCGGACTACTCCAGTTTCCACTGGCTGACCTGTGTCTATTGAAAGGATGGCAGTTTGTGCCACATCCCACAGACTTGTGTGTCTAATGAGGCAGTCTTATCAGGTTGCCATGATCGTAGGAGTGATGTGCCTTCAGATACCGTATCGCTGGCATCATTGGGGCATTGGTATTGACCAATACAGTTACACAAGTCAACACCACTCTGACGTTTCAACAAACTTCTCTTTGTTTCATGCAAGCAAAACAAGTTGTGTATATCAGTTTAAATATGTACTGTAAGAAATATGGTGTTTGGTGGAGGTGCCAGGCACCATGAGACATCTGGTAGAGATGAAGACAGCATAGGAGGCCTGGTATTACAGGCAGTGGGACATATGACCCTGGCAGACACCAACTGTCACACAACAGGTCATGACATCAGGTGACACTGTCAGATGGCTGCTGTAACCTTCTCAACCTACTACTGTCAGTGTAGATATCTCATATGTGCTCTGTCGCGGTCTTGCTTGCTCTATCTCCATTCCCCACTCCCTTGCTCGCTTGCTCTCTCTATCTATTCTCTCTCTCTTCTCTCTCTGTCCTCTCCTTCTCACTCTCTCCCTCCCTCCCCTCCCCTCTGTCTGCTGTCTGTCTGTCTTTCTCTCTGCTCTGTCTCTCTTCTCTGTTTCGTCATCTCTCCATCTCTCCCATCCTTCCCTCACTCTCTCCTTCCCTCCTTCCCTCCTTCCCTCCCTCCCTCCCCACCTCCCTCCCTCCTCCCCCTTCCCCCTCTCCCCCTCTCCCCCTCCCTCCCTCCCTCCCTCCCTCCACCTCAATCTCGTGATATTTTTCTTGCCTGTCTTCATGATATTCACACACCCCAGCAACATCAATCATAGTATCTACACTGCAATATATCATGTGACAAAACTGTTTAGAAAGTTAGTGTCCCTACATATTTATTAGTTTTAATCAAATTTTTTATCATATAATATAAATTATATCATAAATTTATTATATAATTATCAACAGATGCCATATTTCAGATGAGGTGCTATAACTACATGTCTGTTCTGGTCAGTTTCCTAGATGTCCTTTTGCTTGTCCTCAAAGGGTCTTTGTGTGATTCTATTTACAAAGTTCACCTGTTTCTTGGATAGTGACAACTTGAACTTGTAATTCAATAAGCCAATGCCCACCAAGTTCCTACAGCACTGCCACACGATATTTACCCAATACCTTTGGGGTTAATAAATACTTTTGAGTCACCCAATTTTCGGAGTGCCATTAGCCTGAATGACACGGCTGAATGAAAACACATATCAGGTGTCAGGCCTCAGGATAGAGAGAAGGGAGGAGTGGTGGGTGGATGACAGAAGACTTACCTGAAACAAATTTCATAATTACACAACTAGCAATGTTCGACTTACTTCTACATTTCGACCACCATCGGCGGCCTTCTTCAGGAACTGAATGACCATGCGGGCAGACACAACTGTGTGATAGACTGGGAGGGAGTGAAAGTGGTGGATAAAGAGACGAACAGGTGTGCGCGTTGGATAAAAGAAGCCATCTGGATTAGGAATACGAAACCAACTATGAACAGAGACGAGGGGGGCTACAGACTAAGTCACATGTGGGACAGTCTGTGCGCCACGCCATCTGGCGAGCAATGACCACTGAACACTCAGTTCCTGAAGAAGGCCGCTGATGGTGGTCGAAACGTAGAAGTAAGTTGAACATTGCTAGTTGTGTTATTACGAAATTTGTTTCGAATAATATACTGCCAACATGATGAAAATTTTCACGGATAGAAGACTTACCAGTTCATAGTTGACAGAGGGGACACATGTGGTCATCACCTGAAACAGACAGACAGAACGTCTTAGCGATTGATGACACGTTTAGTTATTGTTTACCTGAGTTTACTGTCCACATTGTCACATGACATGGCAAGGTGTAATCACTACCTGTGTTTCCTTGCTTCCCGGGGAAATCTCCCCTGAACATGGGAAGCACATGTTCATCCCTGAAGAATAGGAAACAAGGAGTGCGAGACGGGGCCAGGCGACTGGACAGTGGTCAGATATGAGTAGTGGACAGTCGGCTGACCAGTGCATTAAGCCATGTCTATTGATTGTACATCATCACTGCATAGTACAGACTGACCAATGCTGTGATTGTATGAGTGGACGGACAGTGTGGTCATTTAAAGGTGGTGTTATGCCACAAATAACATATTAGGATGACCCTAAACATGGAATGACCGCTATGATGCTATCTGAATGGCCTAAGACGGACGGACGGACGGACGGACGGACGGACGGACGGACGGACGGACGGACGGACGGACGGTACACAAGACTGCATAATGATGTGAAAGACTGATACAACAGTTCAGTTCAGATACACATTACAAGACTGCTAAGATAAATAAGACTGCATGTGTTACATAAAACTGCTGGAATAGTTCAGGTATGCGGCACAAGACTGCTAAGATACACAAGACTGTGTATGTTACATAATACTGCTGCAATAGTTCAGATACACAACACTACTTGAACACTGGGGTTCACAATACTGTACTATAATTACAGCGCCTTACTACAAGACAGAAGACAGCCACAAGGAGGATGTACTACAAATTATAGCATATATTTCAGTGCAGCAGAAACCCGAGAAATGACATTGTACCATGATTATGAGTCTGTAATATTCAGAGCTAATGCTAGATAAATAGAGCAACATCCTTTTTTGATATGTTACCTCTATTTACCTGCAGTTATGGCACCGTAAGTATATTTTTTCTTAACACTATACACACAGGTCTGTTATTTCTGCATCATTTGTCTTCGGAAACCACAAGTTTTTCTACGCTGAACATCAGCACCAGGCATCTATGTTTGCCATGATTACACGCTGTCAAAATGCCACTATGCCAAATATATTCATAATACATAGCAAATTTCAACAGTCTTAAAATATTAATACCACTCAAAACCAAACCTCTATTTTGCAACATATCAAAAACAAAATGGAGTCTCATTTCATAATCTGTCCTCATTTTCACAAACAGCCCCCAGCATATGTAAACAGAAACTTCTGCAAACTCATGTTTGCACTGACGGACAACCCACACTACCAAGGCAGCCTTAGTTCTAGACAGCCTAACAAACTCATCCAAAAAACCATTTGAGTCACGTAGAGACTTGTACCCCACGGATGGTGGGTGCCAGGTCTGCATGTACCCCACAGGGTACGGTGGTACCCCCACAGGGTACGGTGGTACCCCCACAGGGTACGGTGGTACCCCCACAGGGTACGGTGGCGGGCTAACAAGATTAAGGTGTGCCTTTCATGAGTGCAGCTATCAGTGGGGCTCTGTCTTGGATGAATGGAACAGCTGCAGTGTTGGGTAAACAGTACTGGTATTATGTAAGTAGTCTACAAATTGGGGATATGTGGGTAGTCGTTACATCACATTTACAGATTTACCACTACCATTTCTGTGCCTCCCTCCCACACAAATATCTGAAGGCAAAACGTAGCATTATCTGGTAATTGTGGTTAAAAACAATTCAAGTCATGGTTCACCGCCTTTGTTTGAACAGCACTTACACAAATATTTGGTCAGAGGGTGCATTTACTTTGTACTTGGTACACACACTTTTTAGCCTGTCAATGTACTTATATGTGTATGTTATAGCTGTATAAATAGCTGTAATGGTAATAATAAATTAATCATAATAATAGTGTGTATTAACGAAGCACCATTATTCACGTACAGTGTCATCTTGGTACTGTAGAGCATTTCTTATGGCCTGCAACCTAATGAGTTTATGATGACAGTCACTGGTAAAATATGGCCATGCATCAACTGTTTGCCATAGGCAGTACGGTCTAGGCACACATTACAGTGGGTGATATTTGCTCACAGAAATAGCCAAACTATGCAATCATCAAACTTCACGCACCGTTGACCTGATAAAACCTCAATTGGACCAGCTCCAATTCATGCAACAAAAAATCAAACCGCGTAAAAGATATTTAGTTGTTTTGCGATGTGAATATTCTCCTGCTATACAATTGCGTTGAACTGAAGCCAAGAGTCATGATACCACATTCTGAGTCATACGAAGCATGTCCCTCCACATACAAAGACCCCACCAATGATAACCAGATAACATCTGTGTGTGACATATATAACCCTCCCGTAAAACCAGGCTTGCAACCCAGTGATTAAAATAAATGTTCTTAACACATCACAGACATTTCACATTCTTAACCTACAACTATTTCACATTCGTTCCAACATGTAAACAATCAGTTTATATCACTAGGAAATGAATGCTGGAACATGCGTATCATTATCATAGTGTTTACTATAATTCCAGATGATTGATGGAAAAATGTAGCAGTATGCGAATTACTGAGTAGTAAGAACATGTCATTCATTGGAATATCTCCCAACTAGATTAGCATCTTCAGCAGATCATAGTTCTAAATGATGGTGAGATTACCGAGATGTAATGATACATATTTGAACATCTCTGGTTAGAACTACTTTAATTATAGGTAATGTACAACATGACAAAGTGACTTACATCCACATTATAACTAGTCAAGTTGTAATGAGACATGACTGTATTACTAATATTTATTTTCAAAATGAGCAGTCGTCGCTGATAATGTAACAGCTCTAATAATGTTTAAATTTGATGTTATATTACAATATAAAATCTAATACCTGAGTTGTGTAAACGTGGTATAACCAACTACCAGGTACATGTTGCTGGGGTAATGCCAAAGGAATGTGAGACGGCTGCCAAGTGATCCCCCCAGGGTCTGGGGTTTATGGCCCATAAAACAAACCACCAGGTGAGTTTCCCAAGGCTGACCATTTGACCACAGCTATTAGGACCAAGGGGGCTGGCCAGTGACCCGGATATTACCTTAACCTCAAACATCCGCTGTGGACACAAAAACGCTAAACTAGACAGATGCCATAAGTATTACAACTCAAGAAACCATAACGAATTGTCGATATCATACTCCATGAAAATGAAGACGCTATTACATTTAAAGTTCTGTAATCTAATATAATTATGGATGGACGAATGACTGTGGGATCGAAGGGCCATGGGGTGTTCCAAAAGTATGTCAAATTTAAAAGAATACTATTTAATTTAAATTTTTAGGTGGTTTCTCTAAACAACCCAAACTTGAGCTAACACAGGAGTTGTCCTTCTCTAGAATTAGTGAGTCCACCACAGGTTACACATTTACCCCCTGTGTGGGGTCTTTTACTTCCCCTGGCATAGACACCAGATAGAAGGGACCACCGGCTTTTAGTGTCTCTTCCGAAAGACTGGCAAATGTGGGATGAATGAAATTGTCTAAGTGTTGAAACGGCGGTAGGTGGGATTGAACCACCGTCCTTCGATTGACAGTCCGGCGCTGTACTGCGCAACCATCGCTGCCCACATGTAATAAATACCATCTATGCAAATGTTGCAAGAATAGCCACTTTAAAATTAAAAATAATAAGTCCATTTTGTACAGCACCAATGTGAGTGTATACAACGCAATAAGGTCACGGTACCTACTCAATGATAAGAGCAATATTTTTGGCAGCCACTGAAGCTTTGGAGACATTGTTTTTGATTGAGACCATGGTCTCTTTTACTTCACATGGCACAGACCCACATAATAGGTCTGACAATTTTCGCATAGCTTACAAAAGGTCACAGGCAACTTTCCAATGTTTTGAAACCAAGTCTATGATTGGCACTCCGATATACTACCACCAAGCCACTGACCCTATTAAAAAGTAAAACAAAAACGACAGAGAAAGTAGTGGACAACCACTGACCCCCGTGTTAAAAAGTTAACAAAATGACACAGTGACAGTACTGTCCACCGTCAAACACATAAGCAGGCATTTCGTGTGTGTGAATGCCCCACTACACTCACTGCCTCACATACCTTGCTAGGTAGATGGCTGGTAGATAACCACTTCTTTCTCCGTGACTTATCCAACCCCGGCCGTGCCCTATCCACATTGGGGCAGCCCGAGTAGAACCCGAACGTACTACCCCCATTGGGGATGTTCCTGTTGCCCCACATCGTGGGAGAGGGTGCGGGAACGGGACAGGAGAGCTGTCAACTGCGCCAGGCTCGGCAGACACTGTCACACTATGTGGACGGGTCACCTGGTTGTGTCCCCAGGCAGTGATCCACTGATACTGTTGTTTATTATGGCCGGTTGACTACTGGAACCAGCGCCTGGCTCGTAACCCACGGTCACACTGCCATCACACAGCTGTCAACCACTTGCGTCACCAGCGAGGGTAGGGTGGCAGTCCATGCCCTGCCGCAGTGTCTTTGCAGCGTCATCCATCATGGGATGAAGGGGGTGTTTTTTAGAGGAGATGGGGGCAGGCAAACGTGTGTAGAAGTGTCAAGGCTAATGACACGGTGCGTTATGGTGTGTTATGAGTTGTGTCAGCAGTGACACAGCCACACAAGTGACACAGCCACACAAGTGACACAGCCATACAAGTGACACAGCCACACAAGTGACACAGCCACACAAGTGACACAGCCATACAAGTGACACAGCCACACAAGTGACACAGCCATACAAGTGACATAGCCATACAAGTGACACAGCCACACAAGTGACATAGCCACACAAGTGACACAGCCATACAAGTGACACAGCCATACAAGTGACATAGCCACACAAGTGACATAGCCACACAAGTGACATAGCCACACAAGTGACACAGCCACACAAGTGACATAGCCACACAAGTGACACAGCCATACAAGTGACATAGCCATACAAGTGACACAGCCACACAAGTGACATAGCCACACAAGTGACACAGCCACACAAGTGACACAGCCATACAAGTGACACAGCCACACAAGTGACATAGCCACACAAGTGACATAGCCATACAAGTGACACAGCCATACAAGTGACACAGCCGTACAAGTGACACAGCCATACAAGTGACACAGCCATACAAGTGACACAGCCACACAAGTGACACAGCCATACAAGTGACACAGCCGTACAAGTGACACAGCCGTACAAGTGACACAGCCATACAAGTGACATAGCCGTACAAGTGACACAGCCATACAAGTGACATAGCCGTACAAGTCATTGAGCAGTAAACGTGACATAGCTGTAAGTGTCACACAAGATGTGATATAGTAGTAGAGGTGACAGCAGTAGAGGGGATATAGCAGTAGGCGACGGGTGACTTAGCAGTAGTTGTGACTTAGCAGTATATGTGACTTAGCAGTATATGTGACTTAGCAGTATATGTGACTTAGCAGTAGTGATGGCATAGCGGTAGAAGTGACTTAGCAGTAGATGTGACTTGGCAGTATATGTGACTTAGCAGTAGAGGTGACACGGCAGTAGAGGTGACATGGCAGTAGAGGTGACATGGCAGTAGAGGTGACAAGGCAGTAGAGGTGACAAGGCAGTAGAGGTGACATGGCAGTAGAGGTGACATGGCAGTAGAGGTGACAAGGCAGTAGAGGTGACATGGCAGTAGAGGTGACATGGCAGTAGAGGTGACAAGGCAGTAGAGGTGGCAAGGCAGTAGAGGTGACACGGCAGTAGAGGTGACACGGCAGTAGAGGTGACACGGCAGTAGAGGTGACACGGCAGTAGAGGTGACACGGCAGTAGAGGTGACACGGCAATAGAGGTGACACGGCAATAGAAGTGACATCACAGTAGAGGTGACATGGCAGTAGAGGTGAGACGGCAGTAGAGGTGACATGGCAATATAGGTGACACGGCAGTAGAGGTGACACGGCAATAGAGGTGACACGGCAGTAGAGGTGACACGGCAATAGAGGTGACACGGCAATAGAGGTGACATAACAGTAGAGGTGACATGGCAGTAGAGGTGACACGGCAGTAGAGGTGACATGGCAATATAGGTGACACGGCAGTAGAGGTGACACGGCAATAGAGGTGACACGGCAGTAGAGGTGACACGGCAATAGAGGTGACACGGCAATAGAGGTGACATAACAGTAGAGGTGACATGGCAGTACAGGTGACATGGCAGTAGAGGTGACACGGCAGTAGAGGTGAGACAGCAATAGAGGTGACAGCAGTAGAGGTGACATGGCAGTAGAGGTGACATGGCAGTAGAGGTGACATGGCAGTAGAGGTGACACGGCAGTAGAGGTGAGACAGCAATAGAGGTGACATAACAGTAGAGGTGACATGGCAGTAGAGGTGACACGGCAGTAGAGGTGAGACAGCAATAGAGGTGACATAACAGTAGAGGTGACATGGCAGTAGAGGTGACACGGCAGTAGAGGTGAGACAGCAATAGAGGTGACATAGCAGTAGAGGTGACATGGCAGTAGAGGTGGCATGGCAGTAGAGGTGACAGCAGTAGACGTAACCTTACAGTCAAAGTAACATAGCAGTAAATGTGACATAGCAGTAGAGGTGACATAACAATAGAAGTGACATGCCAGTAGAGGTGACATAGCAGTAGACGTAACCTTACAGTAAAGTGACATAGTAGCAGAAGTGGCATTGAGGTAAACGTGACATAGTAGTAGAGACAGCATGTGAGAAAAGTGACATAGCAAAAAAGTGACACAACAGTGAAAACGACAGAAGAGAAAAGGTGACATGTGATGAATTAAAAGGTCTAACGGGAACACAATAACAAATAAATGGGAAAAGTCTGATAGACGTATCTTTATAAAACAAAAAGGGGTTACAAACCAACCCACTTCAAACACGGGGACTACAGAATCAACCACGGCATCGATAAGGCCACATTTATGTCATACATGTCAATCCACAACTGACTGCATCAGTTCACTGCTGTTTGACCAGCCTCCTTGTGTACCCTATACGGCTATACCTGTTTAAGAGCCCCTGTCTACCAAGCCCTGTGCCTTGAGATAGGTCCCAGGGGGAGGTGTTATTCTAGGAATGTGCATCAAAGCTGGCCCTATCACAGCCCCCTATGGCTGCAGACAGCTGACTGACGTCCTCCATACCTGTCTCCTTCCTACATCTCTATCACAGCCCCTACGTTCTCCTCTCGGTCTACATGTATTCTGTCAAATCATACACAATTGCTAGGAGAACTAATTTATAGAGCCTTCTGGTTGTCGTGCTGCCCTGTAGGAACATGGCTGGAAGATCTGAATGTGTCATTTTATATAATAAACTATTAAATGCCAAAGACATACCATTTTACCGATAACAAGTACTAAGAAAATCAGCAAATTACCCCCTATGCTGTTTTTAAAGCACAGCGAATATGGCCCAACAAAAACATTGTAACTTGACTGGAAGACTATTAAAACCATCGCCATAGAAACTGTGGTAGCAACTGATGTTTTGTTTACCAACAGAACTAATTTTATATCCCATCTTCAAGGAACACACACAAGGAGAAAGTGGGATGGAAAATAACACGGAGCAAATCACAAGTGAAACTACCTGAAGATTCTTTGTACTAACACTCCTGTGTGTATCTGCCCCGGGGGTATCTGCCCCGTGGGTATAGGCCCACTCCCTGGCCTGGGCTGTACTTGCCTCATCCAATTGTTGGTATTTAAACACGGAAGGTTAGTTGGGATGGAAATAAATTTATGGAGTTCCTTAATTCCCATAACATGCACCGTTTGGAGCTACCCTTCAAACAGGGAATGTTTCCAAAGGATAATGTTCAATGACACCAATTGATATGAAACTAAATAACACCAATATCAAACTAAACAACACCGATATCAAACTAAACCAACATCATTTAGCCGAAGCCCAAATATATGGCACTTACTTTCACAATACATTGACCCATGTACAGCCTGAGGAAATTGTATTTACATAACTGTCTTTTTGTGTTCAAATTCTGCATGCTTACGAACAGTAATTGAGAAATGAATTATACTTATGAAGTGAAATATAGCTTAAAATGTGTATAATATTAAATGAAATATGCTAATCACCCTATTTTCATTACATCAATTTTCTGTAGTATCATACATGATGTTTTGAATTCATCCATTACCTGGAATACCTACAGAGAGGTTTACTTGCACTGGAGTTGGGCAGATGTCAATCACGTGCTCACGTCACCATCTACCAGAGTTTGGATACATATATTAGGACTACTCAACTCAGGAAAGATGAATGTGATATTGTGTGGCTTGATTAAATATCACTCAATGGAAACTGAAGTATTAAATTGAATAAAAATGAACGAAAATTACTCCAGAAGCACAGACTGATACAAATACAAGATATTAACCAATAGCTACTTAGAGACCACCCACAGAGATGTTTAATTAGTACATTACCACTCTAACACTGAAAATAGAAGTATACAATAATCATTTACAAACTGACATAGGGTAAATTCACAAAGCACCAAATACACCTTCTTACAACTAATGAGCGTTAAGGGTAAGAAGATTGTTGCATTCTCCAAATACCCCTCAACAATGACACTACTGTTCTGCCTATTACATAATTACCCTGTACAATGAGCCTAAGGCTGCAAAGTGGCCTTGATACACCCTCAAGTTGGTACCTAGATTTGACTCAAGAAAAACCCTGTCAAAGGGTTTGTGCGTGGGCCTACTGGCTAGTCAGTGCTCTGAGTATATACAATGTGTCTACTGTGTATTATGTGGCAATTGTAATCACATTTGTTGGATGTAAAAATGGCTTAACTGTTTGCAGACTGTACAGGTTTTTTACACATCAAGCTATGTACAGTATTAGAGAAAACATTACATTCCGCAATGTAATGTTTAACACTAGCAGTCCCTGTCCATTGCACATTAAGTGTACATTCCACCTGCTGTCAAAGATCTAATCCAGTTGTGAAAAAATACTACAAATCATAGTTTGACACAGACACAGGCAGCATTCAGCTGTTGAACAGTGTTGGTCTTACTGCATTTCATGATCACATGCCTGCATGCTTACATGCGTACGTATAACGTGGTAAATTCTCTATATAGTAGTAGCCAGGCCTTATGACTGTTCAGTGAACTTTGTGCTTCACTCCCTTGCAGATGTGTTAATTCAAAACATCATCTTCTCTGGCAAGCATTCAACCTTGCTGTAATTACTATATGAAGATATTTCATTCACACAAGTCCACCACTGTCTATAGCCAGTTATTCATTCATATGGCTGGGCATACTGAGGTAATGAAGGGTGGGCAAAACTGTCAAATCCATCACTGTCTATAGCCAGGTTTTCATTGAACAAATTGTTACACACAGACACACATATGCATGCATGCACACACACACACACACGCAGGCATGCACCCACGCACGCACGCACGCACGCACGCACGCACGCACACACACAAACACACGCACACACACACACAAATGCATGCACAACTGAAGACCAAGACATCACAAGCCATATTCGTGAAACTAACCCATACCAGCTTCCATACAGTGAGTCGAATTATCCACCCTGAGTTATTCAACCTGCTGTTAGTGTTTCAGATTGGAAGCAGATAACATTGCCACACGCTGGGTTCTGTTGATTCAACATTAGTCTCCACTCTGTGTACCAGAGTCAGACCAACTTGCCACCGCCCTGGCACAGGCTGAATTCTATGTCCAGGTCCTACACTTGGCTGACCACTGCAGTCCCACCACACTGGAGTCTGTGATCAAAGACATGCAACAATATGTCCTTCTATATAAAGCACTCGCCAATCACTGGTAATCATAATTACTACCCATGGGTACTCTGATGTGAAGAATTCCTAACACAATGCTAGAACGTATAATGTTCCAATACATAATTATAGTAAAAAGAAGGAATGTAACTGTTTTCCTCCTACTATAACAGGAGTAACACAACTGTAACACAACTGTAACACAACTGTAACACAACTGTAATGCAACTGTAACACAACTGTAACACAACTGTAACACAACTGTAACACAACTGTAACACCATGACCAATTATCATGACTTTATTCATAAATAACATCTCCAGTTCACCCAATTTGTAACACAACTGCAACACAACTGCAACACAACTGTAACACAACTGTAACACAATTGTAATGCCATGACCAATTACCATGACTTTATTCATAAATAACATCTCCAGTTCACCCAACCTTTGATAACTTTTATTAGCTTTACTTCACCAATACTTCAGTATGGTATTTCATTATTAAAACTCGTTAGATCAGGCTGCTTGACATTGTTTAGTGATCACTCTTCCTTCTGTCCTACCTTCCCACTCTCCATACTTCCAAAGGCAAACATCTCGGCCAGGAGACACAGCCAGAGGGACTTGGGCCACACTCGACCACCAAACACACCCTACGTGGACTGGACGGAAGGTGTTGATCTTGAGTGAGTGGAGGGGAGAGAGAGAGGCAGGGAGGGAGGGAGGCAGGGAGGCAGGGAGAGAGGGAGTAGGCCACACTAAGTAGATCCAGCTGTAGGCAGCTACTGCAGACGTGTGATGCTCAAGACCAGCCTGGCTCCTTGACAGCACGCAGCCGGGGCAACACAGGGCCAAGAGGGGGCCAAAACAGGGCCAGGAGGGAGCCAAAAACGGGGCCAAGAGGGAGCCAATACAGGGCCAACAAAGGGTTATGAAGGAGTCAAAGCAGGACCAAGAGGGGGCCAACACAGGGCCAAGAAGGAGCCAATACTGGGCCAAGAGGGAACCAACACAGGGCCAAAATGGGGCCAACACAGGGCCAAAAAGGAGTCAAAGACAGGGCCAAGATGGGGCCAACATAGGGCCAAGAAGGAGCCAATACTGGGCCAAGAGGGAGGCAAAACTTGGTCAAAAGGGAGCCAAAACTTGGTCAAAAGGGAGCCAAAACAGGGCCAAGAGGGAGAGAAAACAGGGCCAAGAGGGAGAGAAAACAGGGCCAAGAGGGGGCCAAAACATGGCCAAGAGGGAGCCAATACAGGGCCAATAGGGAGCCAATACAGGGCCAATATAGGGCTAAGAGGGAGTCAAAACATGGCCAAGAGTGGGCCAACACAGGGCCAAGGTAGAACTACGAAGATGCCTATGCAGGGCCAAGAAAAGGACCAAGATGGAGCCAACACATGGCAAAGACAGTGCTTTGGAGCTAAGACTGAGCCAATGCAGGACCATGCAAACAGCCACAACAAATATAGTGCAAAGTTGGTACCAAGACTGCAGTCCTAGGTTTGTACCAGGACGAAAGAAAACAGACACGCAGCTAGAGGTGAACGAATGGACAGACGGATAGATGGACAAACAGACAGACAGGTGAACAAACAGTTGAACAGCTGGCAGCCTGGCCAATCTCACAGACACAATAACCAGCGGCAGGTAGACAAACACAACCACCTCATAGCCACAGACACACCTGACCGGTTCCAATCTGACAGCCGGTGACTTGAGGAGCTAGTTTACTGCACACAGATAATGCAGAGTTTGTTCAGCAACTTCCATTACGATTATGAGCATGTTTTTAATGCACCATAAAGCAGCCAGCGAAGACATGGCAAAAGAAATGCCCGGGGCCATCGCAGCCTAGCAGTGACATACTGTGTGAATTCACCAGCTTACTTGGCCAACCATACGAAGACCGCCCCAGATATATCAACCGATTGTGCCTATAGTTATGCTGTGTGAGATCGGCAGATAAACGTCGCATTATACGTGTGGGTGGAACATGGAATTCCCGCGGCCATAGTGGCTAGGTCGAGCCCTCTTTCATTTCACACATTACCGCTACAATGTTCACTGTAGTGTTGTGTAAATCACCATGAAGGCAGTACACTTCGCAATGATAAGATTAGCTGACACGTGTCGACCCCTAGTATTAGAAACCTCTCCTATTATTATCGGCTGTTGAGTGTCCGTGATACTGCGTTGGTGGGACCAGTCATTAACTGTTCTGTCACTTGTTACAAGTTGCTACAAAACCACCAAGCCTCCCCTACCATTGTTAATCTGTCATTACACCACAGAACAGATCAATCTAAAAACAGCTTTGAAGCTTTGCGACTTGCGAGCCATCAAAAGCTAATCATGGGAGATTATAGTCATTGCGAAATAATCGCACAAGTGGATGTCTCTGATACCAGTTATTTATTGACATAATTCCGTTCATGTTAATGCGGTTCTGAGCGAGGTCAGTTTTTTCACAGCGCATTCCTAGACACTAACTATCATGTGCTGCCACCTGGGGAATGTGAGTGAAAACAATTGATCAAAATGTCATCTGTCGTCTGTGATAGGTTATTTCAAGAACTCATTTGAAAGAGAACACTGTTTTCTGAACAACAAAACCCACATATATCAGCATTACAACAATGTAGTGGCCGTACTCTTTCAAATATGCAAGGCGTAGGTGAACAGATTCTTGCATTAAATCCACAAAACACTTTTCAAAGATTTCCGACGGGTTCTATCATTGTAACGTGACTTTCATGTCAGTTCCATTGTTGGCAAATATAATACATTTACTCACATACGCAGGTGCTGAATCGTCTGATATCCTGACAGGTTATTTTATTCACGCAGCGTGAAAACATTAACCTGGTAGCCGATGTGAATTTATATAGTGACATGTCTTGTTTCTGGTGCAGTCAATCGCCGAATAAACCTAACTCTACGGCAGAGGTGACAAATGAGTGTCTGGAAACGTCACGGGCAATGACAGCCCCAGGTAACTGACCACGGTCACGATGCTAACTACCTCACACCACCTGTGATTATCATAACTACTCCATAATGACATATCAGGCGACATTCCCGCACTTTGTTGGCACAGGCTGACTCAGGGCCAACGCCCAATTAGGGTTAGACTAATGGCTACTTCTTTTATCAGTTGCCAGTGGTGCACCCCCCCCTCCAGTGAATTCATACACTTTCCTAATGACTGCTCAAATAATACCTGTCATTTAAAGATAGTTAAACAATTATACGCTGCGAATATAACTCAATCGTGTGCGTGCACGTGCGGTGTGTGTATATTGAGCTAATAATTATAAATAAATTCCTGTGCACAAAATCTGTGGAAGCACAGTTGAATTTAATAATCAAATAAGGCTATGGTTTGGCCAATTATATAAACTTTTAAATAAATATGAATATTACTAATTTCAAGCATGGCATGCATTTGTAAACAAACATATTTTACACACATTCGGAGACTTGTTTCAACAGTTGAAACTTGTTCATATCCAAGTTTCATGGTAATGTAGCAATGTAATTATTTTTCATAAATAATATTCTTGAAAATGACTTGCACGATTTTCTTATTATGCAAGGTGTTACTTTCATTCGATCATCACGCAAACACGAACAGCATGCTTGAAATAAATGGGACAAACACAGAAAGAATAACACATCTGGCCTGTGCAGAAGCATATTATTATTGCCTTTCAATCCATCGCTGGATGTGTTTTCTCAACACCTTGGTATACACGTGGCACACAAAAGCGACGACAAACACAAATACAAAAGAGCTACTGAATAAATTATCAAGTGTCTGGTACCTTACAGCCAGCTTTGAGGCTGTCCTGGTCAGTGATAGCTTAGTCAACACTTGTAGAGTACCGAGAGTATAGACCAATACGGGATATCAACTACACTGCCTCATCCAAATAGACTGACATAATCGTGAGGTACTTAAGATATACACCGGCTCTTTCTCGGTTGACTAAACTAACTTTAGCAATATTCCATATCACCGGAAATAGCAATCTTCTTGGCATAAGTACGTTTTGACAAAGGACAGAGTGATGTCAAGTCCATGCTTGGCCTGTTTGTCAGGCAATGACAGCAAATTGTATGTTTCGATGAAATAGAAATGCATGCATGTATACACATGAACTGATGCCCATACACATAAGAAATGCAGTGATGCACTCACTCACTCACTCACGCACGCACGCACGCACGCACGCACGCACGCACGCACGCACTCACGCACGCAGGCACGCACTCACGCACCCATGCACGCACTCACTCTCGCATGCACCCACACATGCACGCACGCACGCACGCACGCACGCACGCACACACGTACACACGCATCCACATACACATCTGTAAAGAGTGCCAAGCCAGTTACAGTTCAAGCATGTAAACAAGTTATCAGTCAGCATAACAAACCAGTTCCTGCATATGGCGTACATTCCAAGACGTGATAATGACAAGCAGTGCCTACGCACGGCTCTATGTAGCCCTGGGCTCACTGCCCACTTGCCCTCTCTATCATTTCGTGTGAACCTACAGTATCTAAATGTGAATCTGTGCCAGTTCTAATCGCCCATAGTCACGAGTAGAGAAAGTTCACGCTCGAAACAAACAAATATTTACATGCAGGTTATTCTGCAATGGATTTACCAGTAATCCCTCGTGCTGACGTTTATTGACAGCCAATATGCAATTGTAATGTGCAAATCAACTTACCCAAGGTAGTCACCAGTTTTAAACAGAATGAATAGTTTGTTGAAATTGCAATGCCAAATCAAAAAGAAAGATTATTAACAAATTCAGAACAAGACAAACATGATTTATAGGCCATATATTGATAAAGAAAAAGAGCATAATTCTACTAACAACAGGAAAGATTGAAGAGGTAAAAAAGAGGATGCCAGATAATAAAATGGCAAGGAAGGGGCACAACAGAACTGCTACAAATAGGGTCATGATCGTCAACGTCTATGACAGACATGAAACCTAGATGAAGTTATCAATTTCAAGCAGAGCAAGTGCTTTGCTGTAATTCAAGATTAAATGGTTTTAACTCATTTTCTAAATCGACCATAAACATTAGCGTCGAAATGTATCTGCGCGTTCAAATGTGTTCGCATTGAGCTCTCCTCCTGGAATCCAATCCCGTTTCTTAGCTTTGAAAACATGGCCTATGAAAGGTAAGTTCTGTTGCAGATTCGATCATATTTGCCACAACTGTAGTAACTTGTCCATGAACTGCTCGAGGTGAACCGATATTTGTTTCTCTACAGCGAGCCTGACACGACTCTGAAACACAATCTCTGTCAACACTGTGTGGCTTCACACAAGATCCCCGTAGATAGCAACTGTTTGTGTAGAGTGTGTTTGAATAGCACAGGGCCTGGTAGGTGTGTCGAAATGAAATCTGACAAAAAACAGGGTCCTACGGAGCTCCAGACCGTTAAACACGTTTTTTATATTTCTCCGTCTGGCAGACCTGTTCGAACATTGACGGTACTTATCACGGATACAGTCAACCGCACTGCAATTGCTACACAAAAGATGTATACTTGACTAATTCCACCGTTGCTGTCGTTGAGGTCATGGTGCTGAACAAACTGAGGATGATTCAAAGAAACTGCCTGCGCCTTGAAAACCAAAACAACAATTCTAACTACAGAGTAATGCCGGCTGACGGTACAAAAATGGGTTCAGAATAACCTAAAATATATCTGTCGGAGATTGGGTGGGGAAGAAACAGGAACAATTACAAACCAATGTGATCTACCATTTAGAAACAAAGTCACTAATTAACATACACATGTTATAAGTATTATCTCATGTATGTGTATAAATGAACACAATTCTGAGCTAACATGGCTGGACACAACAAAGCAGTCAGATGTAATTTGTAGACACAGGAAATGATAAAACAAAACTGGAGTGAGAACTCTGATAGATATTGTCAAGGAACCTACAATGTAAGAAACATTTGAAGAAATATTTGCTCTTATTCGACCTGCACGTAATACAATAAATTCATGTCACAAATTACAAAATTAATACAAATTATAATATTGTATTGTATAAATGGCATACTATATGACAACGAAATAACAAAATAGGACCAGGAGACTCCTCTAAGACAGTAATAGTCACCCTTATAAAAATCAAACAATCTCAAATACATCATCCAAATCAAATTCTTCCCAAAAATATTAAATAAATGTTAACAAGTACATAATGTAGCTTATGTGATTAATGAGTGTGTTATAAAATTCCTTAAGTCATATCAGGTCAATATTTTTCTCAGCAATAACTGTCAGTCTTTCTTTAAGGTGCATAATAACGTAAACACAAATGGAGGTAGTAATGTACAAAGTGTAATATTACATTGTTGTGCATCTAGATTAACTGCAGCGGGGACTCTGGGGAGTGATTATCTGCAGACAGTCAGAAATGTTTACTCTCTCATTTTTTGCCAGCCTCATATTATTGTGTTGTGTTTTCCCAAAATAGCCCGTAGTAATTCAGTTTCTCCCGACCCACACCTGGTCTCAATGAGGGGGGTCCACGACACCTGTGTCAGCCCGTATAAGGCAAGTCCTAGATGTCAACATAAATATTCGCTCACACCTCAGCCAAGCAGAACAATGCTATAAAACACTTGATTTAACCGGGACTTGCTCCTCATAAACTGCAATCAGCTGCTTGTTTTGATGAAACATGAAAGCGACGTTTCCGCATCTAATCACGCGAATGTGATTCTGTGATTCACAGATGACAGCTGCAATTACCAAAGGACACTAATCGTAAACTTCCGTCATGCATTCTGTCTTCCACCCATCTGACATATTGGTTGAACCAACTTTACGGTTTGCTGCACTTTACAAAAATACGACACCAGCCTTCGTGCTAGCATTCACAACAATCTACTAACAATGATTCATAAGTTGTTCTGATTTATGCCGCCGACACATTAATAAGGTTTTACGTTAGAACAAATATCAGGTTGCCATCACATAGAGTGATGCATTGTGGGTAGCGTCGGGTAGTGTATGAGATGGTGTAAGACCACCAAAATGTGCACGTCCGCCATTACCCGACCGCAGAGTACCTTAAAAAAGCAGCATTATGCACGTTGTCTGGATTTCTGTGAGCACATATGTAGTGTGGAGTGATTATAAATGACGTTTTTGTGCAGCGTGACATCAGAGCTGTCAAATTACGACAGCTGTCATTCGGTGCATTTCTGCGTATTAATACATTTGTCATTTTGCTTGGTGATGTAATCAGGGGCAATCCGTGGGTGGCTCAAGCAGAAATGGAGGGGTGTAAGGTTTGAATGAACTTTGTGGGAGCCTGAGGTATTAAAAGTTCACGAATTTTCCACTGAACCTCTGTCTGTGGAGGGTAAACATGCTGTGAAATTGTCAATAAGAGAGCTGATCAAGATTAATAGGAAATGAAGGAAACGTTATAATGGTCGCCTATGGAAAATGCAAATGTGGTCTTAGGCCAGATGATCACGATGCTGGGCGTGGCTTAGGGGAGATATCAAAACAGTGCTTAATCCAGATAACATGTAATTATCTACCAACTCCCGGCAGTGAAATGGAACGGAAGGTTCTCCTCCCTTGCCGTCAGGGCTGGGGCTGGTCTTGGGTCTTTTCTCTGATTTCAGTTGTCTTTTTCTTCCTCTTCTTCCTCATCACTTATCTTGCTCTACTTTCTTTGCCAACTTTCCCCACTACCTTTTTTCTCTCTACCTCTCCAATCCTCCCAACTGTCTCTCCACGGAGACCACTCCATTACAGTCTAGGTGCTCCTCCCCTTCTTTTCCATTCCACTCTCTGACCAGCTGCTTTTCTAGTGCTCAAAAATAGTTATCAGAACCAGGCTATATATCTTGGCCACATGTCCACATGTTAAGTCAGTAGTATCAGACACAGCAATCAGCTGGGATTTTTATAAATCACCTCTGGCAACTACAGTGGAGAGAGTGCATGCCTGCGAGCATGCATGTGTGTATGTTTATTTATATACACACACACACTCTAGCATAAGAGCTTCTGTAATGATTGATTTACCTTACCACACATGATCACAACTAAAATATCATATGCCCTTAACATTCTGTGGCCCAGCCATAGTCTCTGTGGGCCCAGCACACTAACCAAGGACTAGTTGTGATTCAACTGTTTCCCTAGACCCTAGACAGATGTAAAGATTGTTTTCTCAGAACAGAACCTACACCAATTTCTGACTACTCCACCCCCCCCCCCACCCCTACATTACCCCCCCCCACCCCTACATTACCTCCCCCCCACCCCTACATTACCTCCCCCCCCCCTCCCCACCCCTACATTAACAGCATGTTTCTGAAGCATCCAACTTGCCATGTAATGGCTCTTCAAGAAGCAGGTCTATTGCACAGCTCTAAAAGCATGTCCAAACTAGTGGTAACATGATGTCTCTCTATAAATATTAATTATTTTATTACTAGCACGTGTTGTGTTGTCCTTTATCCAGATCAAGAATGACAGACAACAGCAGACTAGAAGAAGTTTAATTGTCTATCGTCTGACATGGAGTATCACAGAAGTAAGTCGGGGTGTGCTTCTAGAAATAAGTACGGGACGTGGTTTAGTCAGAACCCGTTAAAAATGCCCATTTCCTCCTTATCCACAGGGTGTTCATAATGACTCCCAGTCTGGCTCCAGTAAAATAATTAATGGCCTTATTCTGTTCAATAAAACTAAATTAGAACATAGTGAAGTTGAAGACTCTGAACTCCATAAAAGATAAAGCCTCTATATGGAATCCCCCCAAATGAGCACTGACAACAATAAATGTACTTAAAATGTTTGGTCACTGATCTCAAGTCTATCTACACATTCTATCTTGAAATGAGCGGCACAACCCTTTCGGAATATGTGAAAAAATCGAGACTAAACAAGCTAATGGTTAGGTCCACAAACATGAAACATACAAAAGTGACATTTATATGCACAAAAGTTGCAAAAACACACAAAACACAACTGTGCATGTTTTATGCAAACTTTCACTTAGTAACTAAACACCCATCCCCTGTTTTCGAGCGATCTTCCTCCTCTGTCGAAGCCAAAACCGCCTCAAAGCTGCATTTGCCTCAACCTGAGTTCAGGTTGCACAGGTCGTGCGTAACGTAACGCAGCTCAAATACCTGAGTCGTAACACGACCCGCCGCTGAATACACACGTATTATTCCTGCGAATCACTCAACATACCTTGGCCATAGTCACTTCGCAGCTGTCAAAAGAACAATAAAAATCCCATCGTCCGATGACGACTAACAATTGAAGATGATCGGCTCGACGGGCGGCAATCGGGGACGAGTGTCAGGGAGGGGTCCTTGTTGACACTGCCGATGTCCACACGCCTGTGACAAGACTGATGATACCGAGGGGGGACTTCTCCTGGGCTGTGGTCGTTGGAGCGTGACCGAGCGCCTAACAAAGGTCCCTTTGATGCCCTCGGACCACAATGTCTCGCTGACTGGCGCACACACGCACGCCGCAAAAACTCCGCTGACACAAATAATATATTTGTCGGCCACTCTACGGTGCACTTAACAAACAGAGCGCGGTCGGGTGGGCGGTGGGTGTGGGGGGGGGGGCACACGCAGTGTACCTTAACTGTTGACTGTAGCAGCAAGCCCCTGCTCTATTACCACAGGGACAAGTCTAAATGATACTCTGACAGGGTTGCCGTACATTTCCTGTTGCTGTTTATTTGTTTGATCACTCTGCTGGTGTTGTGTTGTTCCTTTACCCCATAGTCTACAGCCAGGTTCATGCGACGTTGGTTCAGCTGCTGTTACTTGTCAGCTTTCTACCATCTGCCACCGATCCCTTACCCACAATCCATCTCTCCTCCACTCTCTCCAGAGATGGGTTCTGGGTATTTTGGGGGACATAAACAACCTCCACTGTCCAAATGCACACTTTGAAGTTTGCAAAAACTTCACTTTTTTCAATTTTTAGCAGTACTGTCTCACTCCTCTCCAAATCCTACCAAACATCCACTGAGATGTAAAAAATGCAATTAAACGTCTGATCACAAGATGTAACTCAGGTATCATCGTCATAGTTAAATCAATCAGCATTTTTATGCGAGCAACAAGTCTAATTGGTTTACACCTTTACATAAGAAGAATTTTTCTGTCACAAATAAGAAATGTAAAAAAGTCCTGTACCGTTAAGAAAACATTCATGACTTAGACAATGAACTCATTATTACAGCCTTTGAATGGTATGCACAAAAAACTGTACACAGGGAGCAAAACAATTAGCAATGTGCTGGTATGTTTCTAAACAGTTACCTTAAGCAGAGATTATGGTATAATTAATAGCTACGGAGGTTGGAACTTGTAGACGCTGCCACTAGAACGAAGATACCACACGCAGATTTGCAACATAAGAACCTGATTATTTTGTTTGTGGAAGCGAACACAACAGTCGCATGTGTAACATAAATCAAGCGTGAACAAATGTGACATGAGACGAACACCAGCTCTGCGCGAGGATATCACGATAAGATTCTCATTCAGCGGCTCAATGGTGTTTTGTCAGCCGCACACAAAGCCAGTGACAGCTGAGATACAACCCTCGACAAAGACATCACAGAGCTGTTGAGAGCTCCCTCTGTGCACGACAAAGGAACTACGCGAGATAAGAACGGAGTCTTCACGGCTGTCTGGTTTGTAATACATCATATTATAACACATTACTAGCAATCACCGAAGTCATCAAGGCATTTACGCTTGGCGCTCACGAGTTGATTGAATGAAGATTCTGCGAAACGGCACCGCCAGAATCACAGGGTTTCACCAGAATACACCCATCTGTGTCTCCCCGTAGATATTAGCTATGACCAAGTATTGTTGTGCAGAGTGCGGTAATGATACCACCAGATCAACTGAAAGGAAGATGGCAGGGGGAAATAAGAGTGAAGATTAACTATAACGGAAGACTAGATAGATGAGGTGCTTCTATATGACAGACCACCTGAAGAAGATCCACGTACAATCAACTGAGATAGTAGCAACATTGTGACAGGTGACACAAGCAGCAACTTGTCCGTTGACATCTAGAGCGTGACATGGTTACCTGTCACAGGTGACATGGTTACCTGTCACAGGGGCTGGCTACGTTCAGTGTAAGACATCTGGCCTCTCTGACACGTCAACACTTCATTTATAAAGGTTTTACTCTAAAAATAAACATTCACAGCAATTTGTCACATATGCGTCTACTGTGGTCACCTTGAGGAAGAGGGATGATAAAAAGAGGGGAAGAGTATGACTGGTAGAGGAGAAGAGGAAGGGAGGATGACTGGAAGAGGGAGGAGGGAAGAGAAGAGGAAGGGAGGATGACTGGAAGAGGGAGGAGGGGAGGGAAGAGAAGAGGAAGGGACGATGACTGGAAGAGGGAGGAGGGAAGAGAAGAGGAAGGGAGGATGACTGGAAGAGGGAGGAGGGAAGAGAAGAGGAAGGGACGATGACTGGGAGAGGGAGGAGGGAAGAGAAGAGGAAGGGACGATGACTGGAAGAGGGAGGAGGGAAGAGAAGAGGAAGGGAGGATGACTGGAAGAGGGAGGAGGGAAGAGAAGAGGAAGGGACGATGACTGGAAGAGGGAGGAGGGAAGAGAAGAGGAAGGGAGGATGACTGGAAGAGGGAGGAGGGAAGAGAAGAGGAAGGGACGATGACTGGGAGAGGGAGGAGGGAAGAGAAGAGGAAGGGACGATGACTGGAAGAGGGAGGAGGGAAGAGAAGAGGAAGGGAGGATGACTGGAAGAGGGAGGAGGGAAGAGAAGAGGAAGGGAGGATGACTGGAAGAGGGAGGAGGGAAGAGAAGAGGAAGGGAGGATGACTGGAAGAGGGAGGAGGGAAGAGAAGAGGAAGGGAGGATGACTGGAAGAGGGAGGAGGGAAGAGAAGAGGAAGGGAGGATGACTGGAAGAGGGAGGAGGGAAGAGAAGAGGAAGGGAGGATGACTGGAAGAGGGAGGAGGGAAGAGAAGAGGAATGGAGGATGACTGGAAGAGGGAGGAGGGAAGAGAAGAGGAAGGGAGGATGAGTGGAAGAGGGAGGAGGGAAGAGAAGAGGAAGGGAGGATGACTGGAAGAGGGAGGAGGGAAGAGAAGAGGAAGGGAGGATGACTGGAAGAGGGAGGAGGAAAGAGAAGAGGAAGGGAGAGATGACTGGAAGAGGGAGGAGGGAAGAGAAGAGGAAGGGACGATGACTGGAAGAGGGAGGAGGGAAGAGAAGAGGAAGGGAGGATGACTGGAAGAGGGAGGAGGAAAGAGAAGAGGAAGGGACGATGACTGGAAGAGGGAGGAGGGAAGAGAAGAGGAAGGGAGGATGAGTGGAAGAGGGAGGAGGGAAGAGAAGAGGAAGGGAGGATGACTGGAAGAGGGAGGAGGGAAGAGAAGAGGAAGGGAGGATGACTGGAAGAGGGAGGAGGAAAGAGAAGAGGAAGGGAGAGATGACTGGAAGAGGGAGGAGGGAAGAGAAGAGGAAGGGACGATGACTGGAAGAGGGAGGAGGGAAGAGAAGAGGAAGGGAGGATGACTGGAAGAGGGAGGAGGAAAGAGAAGAGGAAGGGACGATGACTGGAAGAGGGAGGAGGGAAGAGAAGAGGAAGGGAGGATGAGTGGAAGAGGGAGGAGGGAAGAGAAGAGGAAGGGAGGATGACTGGAAGAGGGAGGAGGGAAGAGAAGAGGAAGGGAGGATGACTGGAAGAGGGAGGAGGGAAGAGAAGAGGAAGGGAGGATGACTGGAAGAGGGAGGAGGGAAGAGAAGAGGAAGGGAGGATGACTGGAAGAGGGAGGAGGAAAGAGAAGAGGAAGGGACGATGACTGGAAGAGGGAGGAGGGAAGAGAAGAGGAAGGGAGGATGACTGGAAGAGGGAGGAGGAAAGAGAAGAGGAAGGGAGAGATGACTGGAAGAGGGAGGAGGGAAGAGAAGAGGAAGGGAGGATGACTGGAAGAGGGAGGAGGAAAGAGAAGAGGAAGGGAGGATGACTGGAAGAGGGAGGAGGGAAGAGAAGAGGAAGGGAGGATGACTGGAAGAGGGAGGAGGAAAGAGAAGAGGAAGGGAGGATGACTGGAAGAGGGAGGAGGAAAGAGAAGAGGAAGGGAGGATGACTGGAAGAGGGAGGAGGGAAGAGAAGAGGAAGGGAGGATGACTGGAAGAGGGAGGAGGAAAGAGAAGAGGAAGGGACGATGACTGGAAGAGGGAGGAGGGAAGAGAAGAGGAAGGGAGGATGACTGGAAGAGGGAGGAGGAAAGAGAAGAGGAAGGGAGAGATGACTGGAAGAGGGAGGAGGGAAGAGAAGAGGAAGGGACGATGACTGGAAGAGGGAGGAGGGAAGAGAAGAGGAAGGGAGGATGACTGGAAGAGGGAGGAGGAAAGAGAAGAGGAAGGGACGATGACTGGAAGAGGGAGGAGGGAAGAGAAGAGGAAGGGAGGATGAGTGGAAGAGGGAGGAGGGAAGAGAAGAGGAAGGGAGGATGACTGGAAGAGGGAGGAGGGAAGAGAAGAGGAAGGGAGGATGAGTGGAAGAGGGAGGAGGGAAGAGAAGAGGAAGGGAGGATGACTGGAAGAGGGAGGAGGAAAGAGAAGAGGAAGGGAGAGATGACTGGAAGAGGGAGGAGGAAAGAGAAGAGGAAGGGAGAGATGACTGGAAGAGGGAAGGAGGGAAGAGAAAAGGAATGGGAGGATGACTGGAAGAGGGAGGAGGAAAGAGAAGAGGAAGGGAGAGATGACTGGAAGAGGGAGGAGGGAAGAGAAGAGGAAGGGAGGATGACTGGAAGAGGGAGGAGGAAAGAGAAGAGGAAGGGAGAGATGACTGGAAGAGGGAAGGAGGGAAGAGAAGAGGAATGGGAGGATGAGTGGAAGAGGGAGGAGGGAAGAGAAGAGGAAGGGAGGATGACTGGAAGAGGGAGGAGGAAAGAGAAGAGGAAGGGAGGATGACTGGAAGAGGGAGGAGGGAAGAGAAGAGGAAGGGAGAGATGACTGGAAGAGGGAGGAGGGAAGAGAAGAGGAAGGGAGGATGACTGGAAGAGGGAGGAGGGAAGAGAAGAGGAAGGGAGGATGACTGGAAGAGGGAGGAGGGAAGAGAAGAGGAAGGGAGGAGAGGGGAGGAGGAGAGGGGAGGAGGAAAGAGGGGAAGAGGAAGAGAGGATGACTGGAAGAGGGAAGGAGGGAAGAGAAGAGGAAGGGAGGAGAGGGGAGGAGGAGAGGGGAGGAGGAAAGAGGGGAAGAGGAAGAGGAAGAGAGGATGACTGGAAGTGGGAGGAGGGAAGAGAAGAGGAAGGGAAGATGACTGGAAGAGGGAGGAGGGAAGAGAAGAGGAAGGGAGGATGACTGGAAGAGGGAGGAGGGAAGAGAAGAGGAAGGGAAGATGACTGGAAGAGGGAGGAGGAAAGAGAAGAGGAAGGGAGGACGACTGGAAGAGAGAAGGAGGGAAGAGAAGAGGAAGGGAGGATAGGGGAGGAGGAAAGAGGGGAAGAGGAAGAGGAAGAGAGGATGACTGGAAGAGGGAGGAGGGAAGAGAAGAGGAAGGGACGATGACTGGAAGAGGGAAGGAGGGAAGGGAAGAGGAAGGGAGGAGAGGGGAGGAGGAGAGGGGAGGAGGAAAGAGGGGAAGAGGAAGAGAGGATGACTGGAAGAGGGAGGATGAAAGAGAGGTAGGGAGGATTATCGGAAGAGGGAGGAGGAAAAACAAAAGGAAGGGAGGATGACTGGAAGGTGGAACAAAGAATGAAAGACGGAAAAGAAGGGAAGACTTAGGGAAGACGAAAGAACAACAAGTGGAAAGTGAGGATGAAGATAGGCTGAAGAAGGGAAGGTGGGAAATGGAACGTAGGAGGAGATGAGGAAGGGAAGTTTCCACAGAAGGAGGGGCCTTGAAAGGGTGGATGCAATGGAAGCCAACAGTACTTATGAGACAAAACAGACGTGACTCTAGCTAGAACACCACCCTAAGAGACCCTCTGTGGGTACCACCTTCAAGTGATCATAGAGACCACACACAGTCTCAGTGAGACACAGAACACACACTTCAGTGAGGTCTCAATGCTCAAACCATGACACTGTATAGTGTAAACATGTCATAAACATGACTCTACACTGTTTACATGACACTGTACACATGTCATTACACACACAACAATGTACAGACATGATACAATAGATGACATTATAATATGTGATGCTGTACACATGATATTGCACATTTGACATTGTACACATCACTATATACATATAAAATTGTTCATGATGCTGTATACGACAAGCACACAATATGACAGTGTTTGCAATCAGCATACAACTCAACACAACAACATACAAACTGTACACGACTCTGTACATAAGCTCATACAACCTGCACACAACATTACACCGCACTGTACAAAATGTGCAGCATTCAGTACAGAATCACATGTACAGGTATGCCACCAACCTGTATGGTTTTGCATAATATTGTCAATGTTTTGAATAAAGAAACCACTACCACTACCCTGTCAACACCCCGCCTACAAGACAATACCAACACAATACAACAATGCCATGTCATACCAATCCCCTACCTCGACATAGAGAGGTTCGTCCAGCCTGTAACCCTCCATACTGGGCGTGGGTGAGACAAGTAACTAACCGACTAGCAACCAACTAAATGACTCCTGGCCGGCCGGCAATCAGCACAAATTGCACATACCAGGTAGAGAGGCAAGGGGCTATCTAGCCCGGTCGTATGTAACTGCCACGAGAGACACCCACAAGACGGAAATACCAGGCAGCTGGCATTGCCCCTCAGCCCAGCAATCCCGATTCCAGCCAAGGCCAGGAGAATGATCTTGATAGGTGCCACGGAGCAGGTCTGTGAACACACTCAGGTCTGCTGTGATCATCATCATCAACACATGTACAACCGCTTTGTCCTGGCACATCTCATGGTGTTTTTCTGAGTTCGACGCCAAACTTACTATTGCTATTGCATGAGTGTGTGGGAGAGAATCGTGCACTCGTAGCACATGCACAAGCACGCATTAGCACATGCATAAGCACGCATTTATGCTATGTAAATAAACAATTAAAGACGCCTTAGTTCATCTGACAGCTGGGAGTTCATCCTGTCGTGATCATGACATCATGTGTGGGTAATTAATAAAGATGTTAAGTTAACTAAAACACTGCAAACTGTCTGTAAGTGCAAAGTTTTGCACTATGAGTATGATGCTGGTTCAGGTATACTCCCTTTCATTAAGGCAATGACTAATATAGGGAAGTAACATCAGTGTACCATGACTTATTGCACTTCACATATACTTAGTGTTTATTATTATTAACCAGGATAGTCAACAGTAATTGTAGCATCAACAGACACAGACAACCACTGAGTCATCGACATCATCATTTGCATGTTTTCCTCATGTAAGCACTCTGTTTTTCCAGTCTGAGATGTACCACTAGCTGTGGCTGTCAGACCCACCGGCTGTTGTAGGATGTTTTTTCATCGCAGACCAGTCTGTGAGTCTGGGACAAGGTACGTGTCTACCCACGGGGGACATC
>OZ024857.1:23828654-23923654 GCA_964017155.1 Oasisia sp. SBJ-2009 | reverse complement strand
CAAAAACACTTTCGTATTTAAGCACACTATTAAATTTCTGCCACAACCGTATTTTCATTGAAATCACTGAGTCCAAATGAAAACCACCAACAGCTTCAGGCAGTCTGTTCGCCTTACCACGGTTATCACACAATGATGTTATCAACTATAAACTGTATGTATTCGTAAATCTCGACTGTTGTACACCCTGTAATGAGTTTTATCAAGCCTCAGTTTCAATGTAATTTGACCATATTCTATTTTTAATGAATATCAACCTTGCTATTAGGTGTAGTAGTATTACATTCACAGTGTAAACGTGGTAGAACAATCGATTGAAGTGATGATAGTAGTCATATTGACACAAAGTGAGCTCATTAAAAATCATTTGCGTGGTCGGGATATAAGATGTAGATATCGTTTATAATAGCTATCATGATTTTATGACGATAGCAATCAGACTTTTGAAAAGATCTGATCTTGGGATAAAGAAATGCAAAACGCTAAACAGGTTAACTACTCTGTCCATTCATGCTGTGTACCATCCAGTGGTGGCCATAGTTTTATGTAGAGACCCTTCATTTGGTACCGGTTTTGGATGGGTAGAAATATCAGTGGCTGATGAGTTAAAATAAGCAGCAAGTGTTTAAAAACCATATACAATACGTTGTCAATTATAATGTCAAAATGTGTGTCACATGGATGTTCTATAGTTTATTTCAGGTGTTAATATACATATTGACTAGCTTGTATGTGTGTGCATAGCTTTATGCAGAGACCCGTCCACCCATCATTCGGATGGGTAGAAATATGGGTGGACAGAAAAAAATGAAAAAGCACAGAGGTCTTCAAAAATCATAGATAATTGTCAGTTATGCCTTAGGAAATTGTGCAAATGGTGTCACATGAGTGAATGTAGTCCATTTCAGGTCAAAAATCAATGTTTGTAAACTGGCTTAACAGTTGCCACCCATGTGTCCACCAAACAAATTTGTGACTGGCAAAAATTTGCTCCTGCATAAAGCCCTAGGTGTGTGGATTTGCGTGCAGTTTTTAAAGTGGTTTATCTGCATTACAGAAGATACGTTGCATCTTCATCTGCCAACATTTGAAGTTCAAGTTGTTAACCATGTAAAAGTCACAGAGTTTGAATGAAAAGACAACAAATGCAATACTCCATCATCGTTGCACTGCATTTCTGCACGGAGTTATAATAAGTATCTGGAAGGTATACTGCATGCAAAATTGCATGTAATCATTCACACTTGTCACACTGCAGCACCCACATAAGATTCAAACTGTATATAAAACAGTGCAACAATAAAGACAACTCTCACGGAGGCAGCTGAGGCTACTGGTAAGTTCCTGGAACTGGTATTTGAAGTTGGCTAGTTCCCACAATCAAGACCACAGGTGGGTTGAAGTACAACTGATATACTGAACTCGAATTCACGCTATCCCCTATCACGGATTCCAAGTGACAGAAAAGATGAGATTGCTATAAAATATTGCATGTATAGCACAAGTTGGTGAATGCCACAGTTGACACGACTACTGTCTACACACCTGAGAGCGAGAGAAAGAAGGAGGAGTCTTACCTGGGGCTCACATCGTTGGTGACAGATGTACTTGCAAACTGTGGACAGACAGACAAAATATCTGAGGATGATGATACAGACAGTTTGTTATAGAAACTAAGATGCAATATGTTCAAAGGTACATAGTGAAAGCCATGAGTGCCTCATCTTCTCTCTCACTGTGCGACATATACATAGATAGATTGACAGAAAGATGTTTGATTTCAGGTCAATTGTGTACATAATAAAAATACATTATTGTAAGTATACACGATGACAAATCAATGGAATTTCAAACTGAACAATTTAACAAAAAGAAAACAGCTAAATATGCAGTTAAAGAGAGACAAGAACAATGTAGTATTCTCCTGAATATATGAGTCGCAATTGTAACAATGAATAATAACTAATTATCTTAGACTCAAATATTGTTTACTGACAAACTGGTCATTGGTCATCATGTAGACATGTAGTCAGGTTACTATATCACCACACCACACATCACCACATCACCACATCACCACATCACCACATCACCACATCACCACATCACCACATCACCACATCACCACATCACCACATCACCACATCACCACTCAACACATGTTTGTTGTAATCCAAACCTTGAATGAACTTCACACCAACATTCACTGTTAACAATGATTGGTGTCACATTTTCACAGTAATGGTCGACTCTGCTGAATACTGTTTTTTCTTGTCAGGAAGTTGCACCTTGCTTCATTATTTTATCCTCATCCATTTTATTTAGCATTTCTTTGATCACACAGTGGCTGTGTTAAAACTGCTTATAAATTAAAGCAACTGTTAAGGTTGTTATAGTTATGAGAAATATGTTGTTGCAAAATGTGAAGTTTGCCTATAACACATATGTCATAACCAGTGGGAAAGGCAGCTTAATGAATTGTACTAACAACATAAAAAACTGCATAAACACCATAATTATGCCATTCTTACTTGTATTTTTACACAGACAGTGCTGCACACAAAACATGAAAACATAATAATGTACCTATCTCAAGTACAACGTATTGACAGAATTTACAACATTCGTGAAAATGTTCAAGTTGGAAGAATACCAGAAAACAAGATTCCTTAATACACAACTAATAAATGTCGACTCACATCAACATTTCAACTACAGGACTGTGAGACAATCTTGCCACCGTGCCATCTTGCGAACAGTGACGATACAGTTCCTGAGAAAGGCCACGGACGGTGGTCGAAATGGTCGAAGTGAGTAGAAATGTCATCATCATCATGCTGTCGGTCGCGATGCGACAAAGACTGCTTCCATCACTTGACTCTTGCTCTCCATTTGTCTCTCTGCTGTGAGAGTGATGTCCAGGAGTCGATCTTTATTTCTCTCATCTTCAGGTTTCTCTTGATGGTATCCTTGAACCGGAGACGAGGGCGCCCTCTCTTTCTGTGACCAGAAGACAGTTGACAGTAGAGAACCTGCTTTGGTAGCCTGTCTGGTGACATCCTCATGAGGTGTCTAATCCACTGGAGATTCTTTCTGATCAGAAGATCTGCCATAGATGGCAGCCCTGTCCGTTCGAGTATTTCCTTGTTTGTCACTTTGTCCATCCAGGTTATCCTCATGATCGAATGCAGAAGTTGCATCATGAAGGCATGTATCTTCTTCATCTGTCGTCTGTACACTGTCCAGGCCTCGGCTCTGTATAGGAGGGTGGTCAGCACGATTGCACGACATGTATTAGTTGTGTAATGAGGAATCTTGTCTTAACATAGAAGTTACAACAGTTTGTTTTTCTGGACAGGTGAGACATGTGACAGGTGACACTGACCTCTGCAGGAACTTCCCTGGTTCCAGATGAGTTGTCGACACAGGTGACAGTGACGGGGACGTTTGTAGGTCTTGGTCTTGAAGGTGTGGCACTGACCCTCTAGCTCCTGGGGCTGCAACAAGGTCAAAGGTCAGTCAACCAGACAGAGCAAAATTTTAACAGTCTCGCTTAACTGACTCACACTCAGTTGTGTAAAGTCACCGAGAAGACAGCCTGGTGACTTAGCTGGCGTTTGAATGTTATCGGCGTGAGAGGTAAAGTGCTGCCACCTCGTGGAGCCTGGGTAATCGAGGCTAATCCTGCCATAATTCCGGCTTCATAAACAACTACAATTTTGTATTTCAATTTTATTTTGTTTTAATGTTGAATACTTTTAATTGCATAGTATATCCGTATTTTTGTTTTATTTCATAGTTGGCCTGAGTGCCAAACAGTGTCTTTACCCTATTCTGGAGTAAGACCACCTTGGTGTAACCGTTGCAAAGCAATTAATCTACCAAGTGAATGTGAAGGGCTAAAAATTGCTGCCACCTCGTGGAGCCTGGGTAATCGAGGATAGTTCTAATATTGCACAGACTACCCAGGGGGTAGTACTGCGAAAGTCAGAGTAAATTCTAATATAACCCAGTAGTACAAAATTTCAAAGTAAGTTATAATATTATATATTAAAAAAGGTATGTTCATGTGTAGTACAGTATCCAGTTCTCAGGATTGCATAAAGGGATTCATACTTTACTCCCATGTTCAATCAAACTCCATCTCGGTTTCTCTGGGAAACATTCAGCCATGCAGCAATTAATGCATATAGAATATTCGTACAGAAATATCCACCACTGTCTATAGCCAGATACTCATCCATACATGTGAGTGAACTGGAGCAATGCAGAGTGAACGAACTTGCGCCAGGTTTTAACACCACAGCACAGGATTCGAACCCGGGTTGTCTTAGTCGAGTCTGAAGCTCTGGCCACTGACTCACTGGTCACTAATGCTTCGTCCAGTCTGCATTGTATCCTACCCTCTGCCAGAAGTATTCATTCAAACACTGTCTCTAATCCGTCTCTTACATACTAAATTTCTAGGAAAATATTTATAAATGCACTGTTGTCATACACATGGATGATCAAGAAGACATTATCAGGAGAATGAATGTTGACGAACACCAACAACATCAAATGACAACCTTAACCCGAATCAGTTCAATGCTGACGAGGACAGACAAGAGGATTCTGAATGCTCCGGCTGAGCAAAACAAGGATTCGGAAATACTAAATTTCCACATGAAGAAAGTAACTGAATCTGACATCCATCTACATGCTAATACATGTAGTGTGACATTCCAAAGCAATGCACCACAGAAATACCTTTAGATAACTGAAGTCTTTCTGCCTGACAAATCCACAGACATTGGACGATTGGCCGAAGTCTCCGTGGGTCTGCCAGAACCACCTGAGGAATCTGCCCATCTGTGGTCACTTTATGTGTCTTGACCACTGGCCCCAATGCTGGCAAGTCAATGACACTGCCACAGGCTTGACCGGTCAGCTATCAACTCATTATTATAAAATGGACACAGTGGACATTGGCCAGAAAAAAATAGCCTTATGATGAGGGTTGTGTCAATAGTGTGGCACACGGCATGGACGATTAACATACCTGGTTTTACGAGGAACAAATGGTTGTGTACGTCCTGTCATAAACTGGTGAGAAGAAGGTAATGAGAGTTGGCAATACGCTGTTAGTTTCACCATTAATTGTGGCACAACCATTGTGGAGTATTTGTCCAGGTAGGACAGCCCGGTGGACGACCTGACGGCTCCTAGCAACACGTGACAGATGGGTGTCTGTAGTCCACATTTATGTACAACTTTACAACTCATGGTCACTAACTATGGGGAGATTAATTTGTGTCATGGGTTCCTAGAATGGGTAACATCCATTTCTGGTGTCATTTTTGGGAGATACCCATCCATTCTGGGAGTCACCCACCCATTCCAGGAGTTGCCCACCCATTCTGGGAGTCACTCACCTATTCTGGGAGTCACCCACCTACTTTGGGAGTCACCTACCCATTCTGGGAGTCACCCACCCATTCTGGGAGTCACCCACCCATTCTGGGAGTCACCCACCCATTCTGGGAGTCACCCACCCATTCTGGGAGTCACCTACCCATTCTGGGAGTCACCTACCCATTCTGGGAGTCACCCACCCATTCTGGGAGTCACCCACCCATTCTGGGTGTCACCCACCCATTCTGGGAGTCACCTACCCATTCTGGGAGTCACCCACCCACTTTGGGAGTCACCCACCCATTATGGGAGTCACCCACCCATTCTGGGAGTCACCTACCCATTCTGGGAGTCACCCACCCATTCTGGGAGTCACCTACCCATTCTGGGAGTCACCCACCCATTCTGGGAGTCACTCACCCATTCTGGGAGTCACCCACCCATTCTGGGAGTCACTCACCCACTGTGGGAGTCACCCACCCATTCTGGGAGTCACCCACCCATTCTGGGAGTCACCCACCCATTCTGGGAGTCACCCACCCATTCTGGGAGTCATTTGTTTCTGGACAACACACATTTGGAAGTCACCAAATTTAGAAATCACCTGTCAAGGGAGTCACAGTGACCCTCATTCTGGAATTCACACATTCAACCATTCTATAAGTTACCCATTTTGAAAGTCACCCATTCTGGAAGTCACCCATACTAGGAATCATCCATTTTATTAGTTACTCATTTTGGAACTCCCCCCATTCCACAAGTTACTCATTTTGGGTGTCAAGTACACATCTGACATTAATGACTAAATAGTTAGAGATAATGCCACTCCAATAACAGTAAATAGATAATGCCACTCCAATAACAATAAATAGATAGTGCCACTCCAATAACAGTAAATAGATAATGCCACTCCAATAACAGTAAATAGATAATGCCACTCCAATAACAGTAAATAGATAGTGCCACTCCAATAACAGTAAATAGATAATGCCACTCCAATAACAGTAAATAGATAATGCCACTCCAATAACAGTAAATAGATAATGCCACTCCAATAACAGTAAATAGATAGTGCCACTCCAGCAAACACAATATAAGGTACTTATAATGGTCTACACATGTTTCTTTTAATATCAGTGTGTACATCTGTTGTCTCATTGCCTAAGTCTGAATTGCCAGTAAACATTGCAACACCAACAAGCCTACGTAGCATCCAATCTACTCCTGATACGTTATCAACTATAGTTTTTTCTAGCTCCCATTGAACTGGTGACTTTTTCGATTGATCATTTACTACAGAACATTTGTCACAAATTGACCCGGAACTTGAAGGTCAGTCCCTGCAGCAGCATTCACGAGACAGTGGTCAGTACTGCTGTCCAGGTACTGCAATAATCTACGTCCAATTAGACGTACCTACATCACCACTTGTAGTGAGATATGCATTCATGTAAATACCTGAACTGAGATATGCTTTCATGTAAATACCTGAACTGAGATATGCATTCATGTAAATACCTGAACTGAGATATGCATTCATGTAAATACCTGAACTGAGATATGCATTCATGTAAATACCTGAACTGAGATATGCTTTCATGTAAATACCTGAACTGAGATATGCATTCACGTAAATACCTGAACTGAGATATGCATTCATGTAAATACCTGAACTGAGATATGCATTCATGTAAATACCTGAACTGAGATATGCTTTCATGTAAATACCTGAACTGAGATATGCATTCATGTAAATACCTGAACTGAGATATGCATTCATGTAAATACCTGAACTGAGATATGCATTCATGTAAATACCTGAACTGAGATATGCATTCATGTAAATACCTGAACTGAGATATACATTCATGAGATATGCATTCATGTGGATACCTGAACTGAGATATGCTTTCATGTGGAAACCTGAACTGAGATATGCTTTCATGTGGATACCTGAACTGAGATATGCATTCATGTGGATACCTGAACTGGGGTGATATGAGTTGACCCACCCAAATTTCAGAACAATTACAAACCCTAGTTGCCAAGCTGAACATTCCACTGACACCAACGTCACACATGGGTGGGGAGAATTCATTATTTCCCACATATCACATTACAATCAGCTAACGACTGCTACCTAAGATAAGTTATCACACTTTTTTCATTCAGTTTGTTGAGAAATAAAATCAATTCACATCGGACATCCGCCCCACTACTGACCCGTGCTATGACCAATGACCGCTGTCCACCTCTCTGACCAATGACATACCTGTGCAGCCAACGCCACCGACGACCGTCGGCGGAAGAAGTTGAACCTCGGCAGCCTCATGGCGAGGTAGAAGAGGCAGTGAGGATGAGGATCAGGACACAATCCTCAGGCAGATGTCCAGTACACAGCATTCCCTCTTACAAGAACCACGGTGACTGTCAACAGACTGACTGTGGGTGTCCCACACTCAAACCTGTCATCGTCCCTCCGATCTCAAACCCTGCCTTCATACTACTCACTCGTTGTAAACAGACACTGATCGTACACGCGATAATCGCGGAAACGATTGATAAAAATGCGCTGACAATCCTGGATGGTGTGCCCAGTCAAGGTGGCCAACGAACCGCGGCGAAGAGATAACCTGAGCATTGTCTCACCATTGGCCATCTGTAGTTGTCTCTTCGGGGGTCATCTCACGACAACGATCGCATCGAAATGCGACTGATTAGATTCCAGAGCAGCCTCGGCAGTCAAGACCTTTTATTTAGCACGGCTCAGTGGAGATTGTGAGCACTGATAGTGTTGATGGCGGGGTGGCGCACGGATTTGGTGGGGTTTGTCCCGTGGTTCCACGGGGAACGGGATACGACTGTGATGCCATTTGTGATGACATCTTAGCTATTGACTGAGCGTCCATCGAACAATGCACATGGATTCAGGTGATGCGAGCTATGACTATTTATACCCGTCAATGGACACATATATCCAGTATATTCCGTTCGTTGTGTAGATGTGTTCCATTGATCCGATACAATCGCTACTCATTATGGTATGTTGATTTCACAGATTTATGTCAATACGTAAAAATGCGAGGAGCATCAAACTGATCACTCTGTCTTGTATCTCTGGTAGATGGCAGCACAGTGCCATTAACCGATGACATGAAAGATAACCGCTGTATCACAACCTATTAACCTAGCTGCACTATAAGACAAGTGTACCACAAACCAACCGTCTCATAAACCAAAGAGGAACCATGTCAAATATCATCCACATGCAAGTTTAGATGTTCGTAAATATACCAAAACCACAATTCTGCAGTAAACACAATGTTAGCAGTGATTATTATAGTAACACTATAATATGTATATAATATTATATATTACCAAGCACATACCGATGTAAGTATTCTCTAGAATGCATCAAATATGTGTCCTAATTGCTGAATAAGACTCATGTTGATGTGCACGAATGCATGCTGATGGATGTAGACCACACGGCATGCATGCGTGCATGCATGCGTGCACACACACAGACATACAGGACAAAAAACTCTCCTGGCTGTGAACTGTGCTGACGTTTGAGGCGTCAGAATTAATGTAAGCTATGAAGTCTTTTAACCATCAAACAATGACAACACTGGCATGCAGCCATGGCGGGGGGTCACCTACATTCACTGTCTTCACTGTCATTTATAGCAGCGGCAATAACTCTTAGTTTTACAGAATAAACCACATTATGCTCCCAACTGTTGACTGTTGTTGATAAGACAAGTTTCTTTGCCTTGACCCTCACCTTTGTATATAGTTCATCACGCCATCACTAAGAGTCAGTGATTTTCATAGGGTGTATTCTGTGTGTGTGTGTGTGCGCGCGTGCGCGTGTGCGCACGTGTGCGTGTTTGTGTATATGTGTGTGTTTGAGTGTGTTTGAGTGTGTGTTTGAGTGTGTGTGTGTGTGTGTGTGCGTGCGTGCGTGCGTTTGTGTGTGTGTGTGTGAGTGTGTGTGTGTGTGTGTGTGTGTGTGTGTGTGTGTGTGTGTCGGTGTGTGCGTGTGTCTATGCGTGCATGTGTGTTTGCTGTGCATATGCACACATGTCCACCTGCATGGGTGCATTCATGTGTGCGAATGTATGTGTGTGCATGCATGTGTGCCTACATGTGTCTGTGCATGTCTACGTGTGCTATGGTAAAAACTGTGTCTAATATAAATGAAACGCTTCTTTGGCTGAATGTATTATAAATATCAGATTGTATGTATGAGACCACAAGCCTAAGTTGTCAGATATTGTTAGCCACTGTCAGACGTCAAAACCAGAATTACTGATCTATTCAGTTACTGTTCTATACAGTAACAGTCTATACATGTGGACTCGTGTGTTTAAAAGACCATCCGACCTGTCATGTCGTTAAGGGTTTAGAACCACAACAACCATCACAGAATAACACAGAGACAGCCATATCCTCAAGCTGTCCAGTCTGTCATTTGTAACATACAAAGTCAATTACTGCCTGTCACACACATGTAAGGTCCTGTAAGACTGGATTCATAGCCTCTGAGTAGTGTAACTTTCTATTCATGCAGTGGGCGTGATAATAGGGCTGGAAATGGGGCCTTAGAATGGGACATTGAATGTTGTTTCTTTAAATACTCCAGGGTTCACAGCTGCACAATGGAGAGATAAATAGGATATATCTTGGTAGTTTTAACAACCAAGAAATTGGTCAGTCAAAGATCATTATTTACACTGACATTATAAAAATACAGAAGGCTGTTTTATGTAACATCAATATTAAGGTTTTTACTGACACATGCCAGGGAATTTTTTTTATGTAATATCAGCATATCTTTTTTTAAACCCTCAAAGAAAAAAAGAAGAAAAAAAGCAGTATTAGGATGTGCCCAACCACAGATTACGAGAGAGAAGAAAGCAACAATTCACTGATATAGTGCTGCCCTCTAGTGACCAAGCAAGAGCCAACAAATGCCAGCGGGAGTGGGCGGCTTTGCGAGTCTATTGATAACCAATATAACAGACACCGGCAATTAACTGACAAAAAGAGCATGCCCTATACACACACACATGATAAACCAGTGAGTGAATGGATGCGGTGATATAGTAACCACCCACCATTCTGTGCCTACAATAGCCACACGACAAACCAGCTTACAGCGTCGATGAATACAACAACCGGCACATTCCTGACAGTAAGTCAGTTTTACAAACGACTCGGCCACAAAGGTTAGCGGTGCTTATACAATTGTCTGACACAAGCACTTCAAAGGAAGGGTGTAGCTAGCGGATGTCACAGCTGTGAAAAGAATGATTCGGTAGCACCATGCTGTGCCGACTGTAACAGCCAACTCTAGGTGACAGTACTGCATTGTCTGGCATAACCAGGGCAGCAAATGCACATGCAACATCAAGTGCTGCAAATGCAACACCAAGTGCTGCAAATGCAACACCAAGTGCTGCAAATGCAATACAATGGGCTGGAATATGCAACATGAAACACTGCAAATGCAATACCAAGTGCTGCAAAATGCAACATGAAACACTGCAGATGCAACATCATGCCCACAAATGCAACATCAAGCAATGCAAATGCAACACCAAGCCCTGCAAGTGCAACACAAAGTACCACAAATACAACACTATGTGTTGAAAATGCAACATCAAGTGCTGCATATGCCACAATGAGCGTTGCAATTGCAACATAAGTGTGGCAAATGCAAAAAGTGCCGCAAATGCAACACCATGTGTTACAAATGCAACATCAACTATGGCAAATGCAACATCAAGCACTGCAAATGCAATGCGAAGTGCTGCAAATAAGTAGGCTGTGTGTACTACATGATATCTGTACTTCACAGTAATATGTGGGCAACATTAATTCTACAAATGCCAGCTTGTTAAGAATGACAGTGTGCAATACAATACAATACAATACAATACAATACAATACAATACAATACAATACAATACAATACAATACAATACAATACAATACAATACAATACAATACAATACAATACAATACAATACAATATCACCTTTACAGGTAGGATATGGGTGTAAACATGTAAACACAATCAAGTTGTCATTCAGGTTATGACAATAAACAAATTGTGAGATCTGTTGTTGTGGCATGTCAAACATGACAAGATAAAATCATGAAAACCCACCTTCAAACCTAAAATTAGACCGAGTCTCGTCGGAGTGTACAGAATGGTACAGAATGTACCGACAGCAGAGTTGTCTGTCAAAATTGTCACCTACACTTAAGTGAGTAATTACAGCTATGATTAATCACCAGTCTCACTGGCTGTTGTGGTTATTTATGGATGTTGTCACGAAGTATACAGTGAGAGGGTGACCCTGTGAGCATGGTGACAGTGTGTGACAGGGCTGCACCCAGACTGTGGGGGACATGGAGTTGATGGGGTCGAGAGAAGAAGACGTGCAAGTCTGGAAGTGGGGATGTCTACCCCAGGCCAACCCTGAGGGACAATGGCACTGGAAGGACATAGACACCAGATGCAAGGGACCAACTGTTTATCTTACATCTGTTTCGATAGACGAAGGCAATGTACTCCTACACTCCTAGACTCTGTGAGGTGGCAGCACTTTTCAGCCCCTCAACTCCGCCTGGGATATTTATGGGCTGCCGGTGTAATCGACAGGGCGGCCTTACCTCAGATTAGGAAAGAGACGCTGATTGGTTCTCAGGCCAAATTTGAAACAATAAATTAAATAACAATACCTTTTGTCAGATAATGCTGTATTATAAAAATTATTCAAAATTAAACTTACATTAACACAAAATAAATAAGAAATATGAATTTTCAGTTCTTTATAAAATACGAATTACGGCGGGATTAACAAGTATCCGTGAGGTGGCAGAATTATTTAGCCACACACGGACAACATTCAAAAGCTGGCCAAGTCACCATACTGTCTTCTCAGTGAAGTTACGCAGCTGAGTGAGAGTTGGTTAAGCGAGTCTACTACACTCCAGGCGGGTCTACATAGATACCAGATGCAAGGGGCCAACTGTTTATCTTACATCTGTTTCAACAGACTAAGGCAATGTAGGGTGAACAAAATTACGCACATTTTAACCCAAACCAGATGGAACCACATTTTGACACAACAGGAAAAACCAGTAGTGAACCAATGACCAGTGGTCAAGCCGTGGAATCCAGCAGTATAACAAATGACCACTGGCCCCCCAACTGGCTTAAAAACTGTATCATGCATCATATATCTTTTCGTCATGTAAAACTTCCCACTTACAACACACCTAAACGAAATGAAAATTAGTTGGAAGACGACATCCGTTGTATGTATTTATATGGAGCAGAATCCTGTTCTGGGGATTTGCATTTCTCTTCCCTACAGGATGGACTGGTGCCCTGAGGTTAACCAGTACAACACGAGCGGAAACTTAAGAATTTCCTATTTACAATCGACCCGTGTTGTCACACACCAATTAAGGCATCCAACCTGACATCCTGAGAAACACACCATCGCATCCAACGCATGACGTGACAAACACAACATCGTTTACTTACGACTATTAACACACAAGTTATTCAAAATACAAGGAGTGTTTCTCAATGAACAGACTAGAGATGGACAAATTTGAGCCGCCTCGACGCGGGAAACTGTTTGTTGACTAATCATTCAATGAAGCAAGTTTTGTTCCAATTCTGGTCGTTTCTAAACAGAGCCGGAGTGGACAAGGCAAGCGGACATGTAGGCTAATGGTGAGTCTGGGAGGCCAACCAGCAGTAATTGGTCACCTCTTAGCACCAATTCATTACACACTAAAGTACTCAATTTGAAAATCATCCACATAACAACAGACATTTAGGTGTGTCACACGTCCCGAGGCAGTTTGGGCTTTCTTCTTATGACGAGTCAAAGCACGTCATTCTTTTGGGGAGGTGAACAGGTTTAAAGTGTTGAATTATTAAATTAAAGGAGCTTTTCTCAACAAAACACAAATATCCATTGCCATATTACCATGGATAATATTTCCACGACACACCAGTGGCAGTGTCCCGCTGGTGCATCATGGGTAGTCAGGGATATTTTTTCAAGATCACGGTTAAGGATCAAAATTGATTTTAAAGAGCAGTCTTAAAAACTTTAGTCCAAATATGGTCCCCTGGTCTCTCTCCTATGAAACTTCCATCTGGCAGTCTACCCCCCCCCCCCCCAGTCAGCCCCACACCCACACCTGCAGCTGACCCATACAGGTGTGCTAGGGTAGTTAGCAGGGGTAGTTAGTGCCCAGCATCACTTGTTTGGTTCAGCCAAGTCCACTCCTGTCACTTATGGTCCATTGTGTCACTGTGATGTCATCACAGGTGTCATCAGAGCTGTCCCTGTCAATGTCCCCAGACGTCACACAATGCCCCCCTTGTCCACCCCTCACCTCATCAGCCCCTAAACTGCCCATTATTGCTGATGAATGAAGTGACCAGGGGCCAGTAACAAACCGGGTGATGTATGAGGTGGCTGAAGCAGCAAGACCAGGATGCAGTGGTCAGTCAGTGGCCAGACTCGGTGGTCAGACTCGGCGGTCAGACTCGGCGGTCAGACTCGGCGGTCAGACTCGGCGGTCAGACTCGGCGGTCAGACTCGGCGGTCAGACTCGGCGGTCAGACTCGGCGGTCAGACTCGGCGGTCAGACTCGGCGGTCAGACTCGGCGGTCAGACTCGGCGGTCAGACTCGGCGGTCAGACTCGGCGGTCAGTCAGTGGTCAGACTCAGTGGTCAGTCAGTGGTCAGACTCAGCAGTCAGACTCAGTGGTCAGTCAGTGGTCATACTCAGCGGTCAGACTCAGTAGTCAGACTCAGTGGTCAGGCTCAGTGGTCAGACTCAGTGGTCAGACTCAGTGGTCAGCCAGTGGTCAGACTCAGTGGTTAGTCAGTGGTCAGACTCAGCGGTCAAACTCAGTGGTCAGTCAGCGGTCAGACTCAGTGGCCAGATTCAGTAGTTAAGACTCAGTGGTCAAATTTAGTGGTCGGACGCAGTGGTCAGAATAAGTGGTCAGACTCAGTGATCAGACTCAGTGGTCAGACTCAGTGATCAGACTCAGCGGCCTGATTCAGTGGTCAGACTCAGTGGTCAGTAGTCAGACTCATTGGCCAGATTCAGTGGTCAGACTCAGCGGTCAGACTCAGCGGTCAGACTCAGTGGCCAGATTCAGTGGCCAGATTCAGTGGTCTGACTCAGTGGCCTGATTCAGTGGTCAGACTCAGTGGCCAGATTCAGTGGTCAGACTCAGTGGCCAGATTCAGTGATCAGACTCGGTGGCCAGATTCAGTGGTCAGACTCAGTGGCCAGACTCAGCGGTCAGACTCAGTGGCCAGACTCAGTGGTCAGACTCAGTGATCAGACTCAGCGGCCTGATTCAGTGGTCAGACTCAGTGGTCAGTAGTCAGACTCAGTGGCCAGATTCAGTGGTCAGACTCAGTGGCCAGATTCAGTGGTCAGACTCAGCGGCCAGACTCAGTGGCCAGACTCAGTGGTCAGACTCAGTGGCCAGATTCAGTGGTCAGACTCAGTGGTCAGACTCAGTGGCCAGATTCAGTAGTCAGTGGCCAGATTCAGTGGTCAGACTCAGTGGCCAGATTCAGTTGTCAGACTCAGTGGTCAGGCTCAGTGGCCAGACTCAGTGGCCAGACTCAGTGGCCAGATTCAGTGGCCAGATTCAGTGGCCAGACTCAGTGTTCAGACTCAGTGGCCAGACTCAGTGGCCAGACTCAGTGGCCAGACTCAGTGGTCAGACTCAGCGGTCAGACTCAGCGGTCAGACAGTGGTCAGAATCGGCGGTCAGACTCGGCGGTCAGACTCGGCGGTCAGACTCGGCGGTCAGACTCGGCGGTCAGACTCGGCGGTCAGACTCGGCGGTCAGACTCAGCGGTCAGTCAGTGGTCAGACTCAGTGTTCAGTCAGCGGTCAGACTCAGTGGTCAGGCTCAGTGGTCAGACTCAGTGGTCAGCCAGTGGTCAGACTCAGTGGTTAGTCAGTGGTCAGACTCAGCGGTCAGACTCAGCGGTCAGACTCAGCGGTCAGATTCAGCGGTCAGACTCAGCGGTCAGACTCAGCGGTCAGTCAGTGGTCAGACTCAGCGGTCAGACTCAGTGGCCAGATTCAGTAGTTAAGACTCAGTGGTCAGATTTAGTGGTCTGACACAGTGGTCAGAATAAGTGGTCAGACTCAGTGATCAGACTCAGTGGTCAGACTCAACGGCCTGATTCAGTGGCCAGATTCAGTGGTCAGACTCAGCGGTCAGACTCAGTGGCCAGATTCAGCGGTCTGACTCAGTGGCCAGATTCAGTGGTCAGACTCAGTGGCCAGATTCAGTGGTCAGACTCAGTGGCCAGATTCAGTTATCAGACTCGGTGGCCAGATTCAGTGGTCAGACTCGGCGGTCAGACTCAGTTGTCAGACTCAGTGGCCAGACTCAGTGGCCAGATTCAGTGGTCAGACTCAGTGGCCAGATTCAGTGGTCAGACTCAGTGGTCAGACTCAGTGGTCACACTCAGCGGTCAGACTCAGCGGTCAGACTCAGCGGCCAGATTCAGTGGTCAGACTCAGTGGTCAGACTCAGTGGTCAGACTCAGTGGTCAGACTCAGTGGCCAGATTCAGTTATCAGACTCAGTGGCCAGATTCAGTGATCAGACTCAGTGGCCAGACTCAGTGGTCAGACTCAGTGGCCAGATTCAGTGGTCAGACTCAGTGGCCAGACTCAGTGGTCAGACTCAGTGGTCAGACTCAGTGGCCAGATTCAGTAGTCAGTGGCCAGATTCAGTAGTCAGTGGCCAGATTCAGTTGTCAGGCTCAGTGGCCAGACTCAGTGGCCAGACTCAGTGGCCAGATTCAGTGGCCAGATTCAGTGGCCAGATTCAGTGTTCAGACTCAGTGGTCAGACTCAGTGGCCAGACTCAGTGGCCAGATTCAGTGGTCAGACTCAGCGGTCAGACAGTGGTCAGACTCGGCGGTCAGACTCGGCGGTCAGACTCGGCGGTCAGACTCGGCGGTCAGACTCGGCGGTCAGACTCGGCGGTCAGACTCGGCGGTCAGTCAGTGGTCAGACTCAGTGTTCAGTCAGTGGTCAGACTCAGCGGTCAGACTCAGTGGTCAGGCTCAGTGGTCAGACTCAGTGGTCAGCCAGTGGTCAGACTCAGTGGTTAGTCAGTGGTCAGACTCAGCGGTCAGACTCAGCGGTCAGACTCAGCGGTTAGATTCAGCGGTCCGACTCAGCGGTCAGTCAGTGGTCAGACTCAGCGGTCAGACTCAGTGGCCAGATTCAGTAGTTAAGACTCAGTGGTCAGATTTAGTGGTCTGACACAGTGGTCAGAATAAGTGGTCAGACTCAGTGATCAGACTCAGTGGTCAGACTCAACGGCCTGATTCAGTGGCCAGATTCAGTGGTCAGACTCAGCGGTCAGACTCAGTGGCCAGATTCAGCGGTCTGACTCAGTGGCCAGATTCAGTTGTCAGACTCAGTGGCCAGATTCAGTTATCAGACTCGGTGGCCAGATTCAGTGGTCAGACTCGGCGGTCAGACTCAGTTGTCAGACTCAGTGGCCAGACTCAGTGGCCAGATTCAGTGGTCAGACTCAGTGGCCAGATTCAGTGGTCACACTCAGTGGTCAGACTCAGTGGTCAGACTCAGCGGTCAGACTCAGCGGTCAGACTCAGCGGCCAGATTCAGTGGTCAGACTCAGTGGTCAGACTCAGTGGCCAGATTCAGTGGTCAGACTCAGTGGCCAGATTCAGTTATCAGACTCAGTTGCCAGATTCAGTGATCAGACTCAGTGGCCAGACTCAGTGGCCAGACTCAGTGGTCAGACTCAGTGGCCAGATTCAGTGGTCAGACTCAGTAGCCAGACTCAGTGATCAGACTCAGTGGCCAGATTCAGTGGTCAGACTCAGTGGTCAGACTCAGCGGTCAGACTCAGCGGTTAGGCTCAGTGTGCTCAGGGAAACCATTTCTATTAACATATTTACTGTACTGTACTGTACTGTACTGTACTGTACTGTACTGTACTGTACTGTACTGTACTGTACTGTACTGTACTGTACTGTACTGTACTGTACTGTACTGTACTGTACTGTACTGTACTGTACTGTACTGTACTGTACTGCCACCTGGAGCCTGGGTGGTCGTACTAATTAAAATGACAGGCTCTTTGTCATCACCAGTTTGTGAGTCACCTTCAGGAAAACAACCCAAATAACCCATATTGAGTGTTACAGATGGGCTAGGAAGATTGCTTTGCAATCACGGCTGCACCTAAATGGGAAAAAACAGGTGTTATTATCCCAAACCCAGCCTGGCTTTCAAGTTTCATGCCATCCCTAACCCGACCCTAAATGGAACATTCCAAACTGCTGAGACCTACCTGCTTCCTGACTTGTGCCTGGTACCACAGCTTAGTATTCATCAATGGCCCCCAAGTGTGAGACAGCTATCAGGAGAGAGCACATAAAAGAAGGCACCCCTCAGGGAAAGTCAGGGGTGACCAAACAAACCCCATTGTCATTATCACCCCTCCAGGCCTGCCAGTCTCCATGGTTACCACCTATGGTGATGCATCTCAGAAAACCCTCAATAAACCAACCCTAGTGCGATTCTGGAAAATTTACATATAGATGCACTCGCGAGTACTTTAGGAGTTTAGGTTCAAATACCTTTGAGACCGCCGGCGTGGAACCTCTACTAGTTTGCACCTGTCAGATCAGGTAACCTCTGACTGTGGCAGGTAATCGGTGACATGTCGTTTGGGCGATGTTTGTTTACTAGTGTCAAATTTATACAAAACACCAAAAACGTTTGCTGTATACCCAGGGTTATATGTCCAACTCTGAGTTATTTTGAGCAGGAGTATGTGTGTTGAGACCCAGTGGGTGTTAGTACAGTGTACTGTGTATCAAACCTCAACCATTCAATTATGTTCTTTTACAATGACATCTCTGCAAGTTTTCACGGAGTCCTCTTACAGGAAAGGTGTCTGGTTTATCGAGGAAGAAAGGAAATATCACATTGGGTGGCGGACCATTTAACTCGGACACCAGCATGACAACACAGACTAGATTCTTGTTTACTGGCATATTTTAGATCCTGGAAGAGTGACTAGGGCTAGTTATTCATTAATCTGACAATCTGTCATGCTGTGTGAGAGTGCATTCATTGGAATGCAATAGATTATATGCAAAATGATGTAACTAAATGTTAAATATTAAAGTAAACAAGTAAGTTCTTATTTAGCACAGTATCCAGTCTGGACTAATCAAAACCTACACTCTCCTCTCTGGCAGACATGTTCAACTGAATATCATCTCAACTTCTCTTGGAAGCATTCAGCTGTGTTGCAATTAATGCACAAAGACTATTCGTACACAAATATCCACCACAGTCTATATCCAGGCACCCATCCATACAACTCAGTTAACTACAGCAATGTAGAGTGGTCAAAATTGCCTAATACTCCATCCACTGTGTCACAGCGGTCCCTATGATCTTATGCTCCCTTCCCCCATTAAATACACCACCGCTCAACATTCCAAAATTATTAATTATGCAACCCCACCCTTCCACAACCCCACCCTTCCACAACCCCACCCTTCCACTCATTTCCCCTCCCACTCTTTGGCCTACAAACTACACCCTATCCTCTTTATGAATCATACAACCACATCATACCTCCAGACCTTCCACTAACAGAGAAACACCACTTCATTCATTCTGCCCTGCAGAATTACTTTAGCAAGTTCAGAATACTACTATTACTATTATGTTATGTAATTATTTATGTTGTCCTCACCAATTTCATACTATTTAACAATATATTTTCCAATAATTTGACAGTTTTATTGTGTGGCTCTCCTACTGCTGTAGTAGAGCGCAACCAGGCTCAGTGGTAGAGCTTCAGACTCTTGACTACGAGAACCCGGGTTCAAATCCTGTGCTGTGGTGTTAAAACCTTGTGCAAGTTTTTTCACTCTACATTGCTCTGGGACAGTTCACTCAGCTGTATGAATACCTGGCTATAGACAGTGGTGACTATGTGTACGAGCAGCCTTCGCGCATTAATTGTAGCAAGTGGCTGGATGCTTCCCAGAGAAATTGAGATGGTCTCTGAGTGAACAGGTCTGTCAGGGAAGTAAAGTGTAAAGCGTTTTGAACGGTCCTGAGGATACTGCACTATATAAGAACTTGCCTTTACTACAATTGCCATTACTACTAAGATGACGGTGCAAATATGATAGGAAACGACTCAACCATAAACATCATCCACTGATGAATGTCCTTCACACTTGTAATGAGATAAGGAAATGTAGACTAGCGTACGACACCTTCCAGATGAGACACATTGTACGCGGGCGTTCCGTGGACAATGCCGCGACTGACACGCCCTCCCGTTTCCTCCACGCCAATTCAAAACACACTGTCACATGAATTACTTCCCTCTATAAACTTCGCCCCACGCGGCACGCATGCAAATGTTACACGTGCGAGGAATTTAATTAGGCAGTGTTACGATCAAATCGCTCACTGGACATGGATTTTAATGCACAGATTGTGCACACTGCTGTTAGCAAGATGTGATTCAATGAAACATTTTGCAATTACTTATTTTGTCCTCACCAATTTAATACCATTTAATAATATATTTTCCAATAATTTGGCAGTTTTATTTTGCGGCATATTATTATGGTGGTATGTACACTGTACAATGCAAACTAAACTTTATTGACTATATTGCTAATGGCTCCAAAGAATGATTTATTGTAGTATGATTTAACTTACTTTGGAGCATAATTGTCGATGATGAGTATGACGTTTTGACCCGTCAGCTACGGGCCTTGTTCACGTACTGGTGTTAAATCTACTACAACCACACATTTATATCTATGACTACAACTGACTAAACCTGATGGAAGGGAACCAGCATGAACGCACACAATGACACTGAATGGTGGCAAAGTCAACGTCCTCTGAAGTGGGCACAATTTTTAAAAGGTTACAAACCACAACCAAACAAACGCCAATTAATAAACAGGAGGAATGTCACTACAGCTGGTGTGACACTCCCACAACTCAAAGAAACCTGACACCATTTGAACAAGTGAAAGTGGACCGGGAAGTCTGAATATACAGTACATCACCACGAAAGCGAAATTAGGATTATGTATCGGTAAACTACGGACATCAGGAAGTAATCCACTTCTCACAAAATAACATTTCAGAGAAATATCTTATCGCCAACTGACGATCTTCCAAGCCAAATGTTTGTGCAGACTTTTAAACGTCAGACGGAATAATTTTATCTGCATGCGGAAGTAGTAAAAAGAATGAAATGGACACAGAGCAATCAAGACGATAACAATACGGAAAAGATGGAGATATTTGGGGTGGGTTTTTAGAATCACGTCAACGATCCAGGACATCAAAACATGCATGGTACTGGTTGAAAGCCATAGCTCTATGCAGAGACCCGTCCACCAGTTATTTGGACGGGTAAAAATTGTTGTGGATGGGTAGAAATATGGGTGGACAGGTAAAAAAATGAAGGCGCAAAAAAGGAGTTCCAAAACCTTACATATTGTCAGTTATGCCTTTGAAATGAGTGTAAATGGTGTCACATGTGTGTTTGTAGTCCATTTCAGGTCATCAGACACATTTTCAAGTTTGTAATCTGGCTTAACAATTAACATCTATGTGTCCACCAAAACATGTGTGACTGGCAATAATTTGGTCTTACATAATTTTGTAAGCACTGATGGAAACCATCAAAAAGCAGCCAAGTTCAACTCCACACCTGTTTTCAAATCTACCAAATCTGCCACTGTTTCTAAGCATCATCTTTTGTTCATTTAAAAATATCACAAAATAGGTGAACCACAACATTTGCAATGTAAACATTTCCAAATTACAATGTCATCAATAATTGTGAAACTGGACATCTCTGACTCACCTTGGCGTCAGTGGCAAATGGATATATCTTAAATGAATTAATCAATGATCCCCGAGATCTGTGCACAGTAGAACTAGGGAAGTAGGTTAACCAACAGCAAACTGTACCTGACGAGGAATAAATCATGACCCAGTGAAAAAGAGACGTCGTCTAGACTGTTGTGACACAGACCTAAGTAGTGTTGCAAAACTCTCTGGCTCAGTGAGACTCTGTTCTGGTCATGGTAACCCCACTTGGGGTGTACTACCAAGTTATTGGGGTAGACAGCAACCCGACCACATCCGCTTGAAAGCAGACGGTGTGTTGTAGTGTTCGTGATTATTTTTCATGGAAATAGACACAATATTAGTGCTTGTATCAAGAGGGCATGTTTTTTATACAATACATGTACTCATTTTTTTCAGGCAACTCCGAATTAGGCACTGTAAATGGATGGATTATAAATATTAAGTCATGTTAAAATAATATAAAAGGTAAGTTTTATATACTGCAGTATCCAATCCTCAGGATTGCTCAAAGCGCCTTACACTTTACTCCCTGGCAGGCCTACCTGTTCATCCAGCCATATGCTACAATTAATGCGCAAAGGCTGCTCGTACACATATCCACCACTGTCTATAGCCAGGTACTCATATATACAGCTGAGTTAACTGGAGCAATGTAGTGAAAAAATTTGCCAAACATTTTAACACTGCAGCACAGGATTTGAACCTGGGTCCTCTTAGTCGAGAGTCTGAAGCTCTACCCCTGAGTTACTGCACTCTTCGAATATATATATACGAGATATATGTATTTTTGTTTCAACAAAGGCAAGCATCTCCTGACAGCATCAGCTCTATATAATGTTTCAAACTGCAGTTTTATCATGTCGTATGATGATATGAGATAAAGCGGAGTTTCTGACATGTCATTCAGTCCCTTGTCATACATGAGACAGGTACGTGAAAATGAGAAATCCTGGATAATAAAGCCAGGTGCAAATAAAAAACTGTGACATGTGACAGACCCTGTAAGTGTAACACGGGGGTTCCACACAGACTGGCCATTGTCCACTGAACACAGGCAAGGTGTGTTTGTGACAGGCTGGAGGTGTCACCGCAAGGTCAGAGGTCACACGTACTGGAGACTGACACAGTCAGGCACTGTTCTTAGCTGCAGAAACACTTAGTCACGAACAAAAACTTCAAAAGTAAATGTGAGACGATTTCTGGGAAATTGTTCACAAGTTATGTGTAAAGTTGTTTGTATTGTTCACAAGCGTACCTTGCAACCATTGGGGGAGATGATGTAGGTGATGGGCCGATGCTCAGCTTCCAGTAGGTGGTGGGAGGTGATGGGTCTGATCCTAGAAGATGATAGAAGGGACAGAAGGTGTTGGAAAGTGATGGGATTGATCCCAAGAGATGACACTGGGGATAAGAGGTGATGGGATTGATCCCAAGAGATGACACTGGGGATAAGAGGTGATGGGATTGATCCCAAGAGATGACACTGGGGATAAGAGGTGATGGGATTGATCCCAAGAGATGACACTGGGGAAGAGAGGTGATGGGATTGATCCCAAGAGATGACACTGGGGAAGAGAGGTGATGGGATTGATCCCAAGAGATGACACTGGGGATGAGAGGTGATGGGATTGATCCCAAGAGATGACACTGGGGATGAGAGGTGATGGGATTGATCCCAAGAGATGACACTGGGGATGAGAGGTGACGGGATTGATCCCAAGAGATGACAAGGGGGATAAGAGGTGATGGGACTGATCCCAAGAGATGACACTGGGGATAAGAGGTGATGGGATTGATCCCAAGAGATGACAAGGGGGATAAGAGGTGATGGGATTGATCCCAAGAGATGACACTGGGGATAAGAGGTGATGGGATTGATCCCAAGAGATGACACTGGGGATGAGAGGTGACGGGATTGATCCCAAGAGATGACAAGGGGGATAAGAGGTGATGGGACTGATCCCAAGAGATGACACTGGGGATGAGAGGTGGTGGGACTGATCCCAAGAGATGACACTGGGGATGAGAGGTGATGGGATTGATCCCAAGAGATGACACTGGGGATGAGAGGTGAGGGGATTGATCCCAAGAGATGACACTGGGGATGAGAGGTGATGGGATTGATCCCAAGAAATGACACTGGGGATGAGAGGTGATGGGATTGATCCCAAGAGATGACACTGGGGATGAGAGGTGATGGGATTGATCCCAAGAGATGACACTGGGGATGAGAGGTGATGGGATTGATCCCAAGAAATGACAATGGGGATGAGAGGTGATGGGATTGATCCCAAGAGATGACACTGGGGATAAGAGGTGATGGGATTGATCCCAAGAAATGACAATGGGGATGAGAGGTGATGGGATTGATCCCAAGAGATGACACTGGGGATGAGAGGTGATGGGACTGATCGTAAGAGATGACACTGGGGATGAGAGGTGATGGGATTGATGCCAAGAAATGACACTGGGGATGAGAGGTGATGGGATTTATCCCAAGAGATGACACCGGGGATGAGAGGTGATGGGATTGATCCCAAGAGATGACACTGGGGATGAGAGGTGATGGGATTGATCCCAAGAGATGACACTGGGGATGAGAGGTGATGGGATTGATCCTAAGAGATGACAATGGGGATGAGAGGTGATGGGATTGATCCCAAGAAATGACAATGGGGATGAGAGGTGATGGGATTGATCCCAAGAGATGACAATGGGGATGAGAGGTGATGGGATTGATCCCAAGAGATGACACTGGGGATGAGAGGTGATGGGATTGATCCTAAGAGATGACACTGGGGATGAGAGGTGATGGGATTGATCCCAAGAAATGACACTGGGGATGAGAGGTGATGGGATTGATCCCAAGAGATGACACTGGGGATGAGAGGTGATGGGATTGATCCCAAGAGATGACACTGGGGATGAGAGGTGATGGGATTGATCCCAAGAGATGACACTGGGGATGAGAGGTGATGGGATTTATCCCAAGAGATGACACTGGGGATGAGAGGTGATGGGATTGATCCCAAGAGATGACACTGGGGATGAGAGTTGATGGGATTGATACCTAGAGATGACACGGGAGATGAGAGGTGAAGGGATTGATCGTAAGAGATGACACTGGGGATGAGAGGTGATGGGATTGATCCCAAGAGATGACACTGGGGATGAGAGGTGATGGGACTGATACCAAGAGATGACACGGGGGATGAGAGGTGAAGGGATTGATCGTAAGAGATGACACTGGGGATGAGAGGTGATGGGATTGATCCCAAGAGATGACACTGGGGATGAGAGGTGATGGGACTGATCGTAAGAGATGACACTGGGGATGAGAGGTGATGGGATTGATCCCAAGAAATGACAATGGGGATGAGAGGTGATGGGATTGATCCCAAGAGATGACACTGGGGATGAGAGGTGATGGGATTGATCCCAAGAGATGACACTGGGGATGAGAGGTGATGGGACTGATCGTAAGAGATGACACTGCGGATGAGAGGTGATGGTATTGATCCCAAGAGATGACACTGGGGATGAGAGGTGATGGGATTGATCCCAAGAGATGACACTGGGGATGAGAGGTGATGGGATTGATCCCAAGAGATGACAATGGGGATGAGAGTTGATGGGATTGATACCTAGAGATGACACGGGAGATGAGAGGTGAAGGGATTGATCGTAAGAGATGACACTGGGGATGAGAGGTGATGGGATTGATCCTAAGAGATGACACTGGGGATGAGAGGTGATGGGATTGATCCCAAGAGATGACAAGGGGGATGAGAGTTGATGGGATTGATCCCAAGAGATGACACTGGGGATGAGAGGTGATGGGATTGATCCCAAGAGATGACACTGGGGATGAGAGGTGATGGGATTGATCCCAAGAGATGACACTGGGGATGAGAGGTGATGGGATTGATCCCAAGAAATGACACTGGGGATGAGAGGTGATGGGATTGATCCCAAGAGATGACACTGGGGATAAGAGGTGATGGGACTGATCGTAAGAGATGACACTGGGGATGAGAGGTGATGGGACTGATCGTAAGAGATGACACTGGGGATGAGAGGTGATGGGATTGATCCCAAGAGATGACACTGGGGATGAGAGGTGATGGGATTGATCCCAAGAGATGACACTGGGGATGAGAGGTGATGGGATTGATCCCAAGAGATGACACTGGGGATGAGAGGTGATGGGATTGATCCCAAGAGATGACACTGGGGATGAGAGGTGATGGGATTGATCCCAAGAGATGACACTGGGGATGAGAGGTGATGGGATTGATACCAAGAGATGACAATGGGGATGAGAGTTGATGGGATTGATACCTAGAGATGACACTGGGGATGAGAGGTGATGGGACTGATCGTAAGAGATGACACTGGGGATGAGAGGTGATGGGACTGATCGTAAGAGATGACACTGGGGATGAGAGGTGATGGGATTGATCCCAAGAGATGACACTGGGGATGAGAGGTGATGGTATTGATCCCAAGAGATGACACTGGGGATGAGAGGTGATGGTATTGATCCCAAGAGATGACACTGGGGATGAGAGGTGATGGTATTGATCCCAAGAGATGACACTGGGGATGAGAGGTGATGGGATTGATCCCAAGAGATGACACTGGGGATGAGAGGTGATGGGATTGATACCAAGAGATGACAATGGGGATGAGAGTTGATGGGATTGATACCTAGAGATGACACGGGAGATGAGAGGTGAAGGGATTGATCGTAAGAGATGACACTGGGGATGAGAGGTGATGGGATTGATCCCAAGAGATGACACTGGGGATGAGAGGTGATGGGACTGATACCAAGAGATGACACGGGGGATGAGAGGTGAAGGGATTGATCGTAAGAGATGACACTGGGGATGAGAGGTGATGGGATTGATCCCAAGAGATGACACTGGGGATGAGAGGTGATGGGACTGATACCAAGAGATGACACGGGGGATGAGAGGTGATGCGACTGATCCCAAAAGATGACACTGGGGATGAGAGGTGATGGGACTGATACCAAGAGATGACACGGGGGATGAGAGGTGATGGGACTGATACCAAGAGATGACACTGGAGATGAGAGGTGATGGGACTGATACCAAGAGATGACACTGGGGATGAGAGGTGATGGGACTGATACCAAGAGATGACACGGAGGATGAGAGGTGATGCGACTGATCCCAAAAGATGACACGGTGGATGAGAGGTTACCTGCTTACATATGAAAATATGCAAAAAACTGTCATTTTCCAATGATACCAAACAATATAACTATCAAGAAAACAAAACAAAAATGATTGTCAACTGTAAACTGCTTGTGAGTGACCCCAGTGGAACAGTCTGTAGTGCAGTGAAACTTTCTTCTACCTGACCCACACTTTGGCAGTCTGCCTGCTGGCACTGGGAACACAAACTATTAGTTCCGGTTGGATTTACTGTAATAACATCATATAAGTTTGGTGGTGCAGTGTCAATATACACGGGCACCGAGTCAACACGCGCTAAGTCTACCATCTCACTGCATGGACGAAGAACATAATGTAAGATTATTGCACAGTGCTGTTTACAGGTGTATGTGTTACCACGGCAGGCATCATAACATCCGACCGACTACTATTTGCCGGATGTCACAATTACTTAACCAGGCCACGTCCAGGACATTCAGGGGAGATTTCTTCTGCACTGATACAAGGTGTTTTTTCTTCAGCTTATTACCCGAGACAGTTGTGTAACACTAACAACCCGGCTTTGTACTGGGTCACCTCCGGTAGACCCTAATTGCTTCATCCCTTGTTTTATTTTACTAACAATGACAAGTTGTCAAGAACTGGGTAGAGCCTGTGGCGATCTGTTATAGTGCAATATCTATAAAAAAGTAGTAAATATCATAATAACTCCAATAAATATTTATGTTTACAGCAGAATATACTTAATCTATAAATATGTAAAAATAAGTTAAGTATATCTAAAAATGATACAATGTAGCAGAATATACTTAATTCATAAATATGTAAAAATAAGTTAAGTATATATCTAAAAATTATACAATGTATAAATCCACTGATTCACCAATTTCAATGTATGTATATATATTATATTTAATATAATTTAATACTGCCAGTTGGATACCTTAAATTTTGACACATCATAACATCCGATTGACTACTGTTTGCCGGATGTCACAATTACTTATCTAGGCCATGTCCAGGACATTCAGGAAAGATTTCTTCTACTCATGTGCATGTTACTCTGTGATAGCCATGTCTGCCACAGATGAGTCACTTTGACAGATTAGCTACCTCACCCACGCCACACTGGGTGACTAATTCATAATTCCATAATGATTAATATTTCACACATGAACGTAATGACGATCGCTACTGGCTGATCGTGCATAACTGTATATGTTTGTGTTGTCACCAGACAATCGGGAACAATCACCACGTCACATTTGTTTTGTGAGAAATTGTTACCATCTTGTATCAAAGACTCTAGTGCCTCCACCTGGTTCTAAACATATTTCTTGAAATTGTTACAGATGTGAATAAACAATCTGAACTGAAAGGTAAGTTTTTATAGCTACCATGACAGGAAACAGTGCAAACACTTTCTTTTTCACCCCCCAACATGTTCATTTGAACATCCTTCACATTTCTGGAAATCATTCAGCCATTCTGCAAACATTATACAGAGATAATTAATTCATTAATAAAACCATAAGATCAAATAAACAAATGTGTCTGTCTGTCTGTGGGGTCAAATACATTGAAATGTATTTAAATACAAATACTTTTGAGGGATTCAAATACAAATACTTTTAAATGCAAATGTATTTAAATACAAATACAAATACTTTTGACAAGTATTTCAAATACTTTTTCAAATACTTTTAATTTTCAGGATATATTACTATATAGGTAAAAGAAACAAAACGATATATCAAGCAGTTCATATAGTTTATTGCTATTGTCTAAGTTGTCTGGTTACATTCAGTGGTCTAGTATCTATCTGGCTACTGCCCAGTGTTCAGTGTTCACTCTTGCCGAGTTCACTATTTCCCAGAGTTTCACCGCAGGTTCATAGGTAACTAACATGCAGTTACAACACATCTACCCTCTATGATTCGAAGATACCACCTGACTTGAGAAGCCACCACCTTCTCTTAAGCCACAGGCTACAGGTGAAGCAAATATTTGAAACAATAGCTGGTCACCACATCTGGCAGTTACCATGCAGTTCAGTTTCATTAACTGGACCATGAAAACATTGATAAGACAGTGCAAGGGAGTCTTGTTGTTGCTAACTACATCACAGTGACCACTGACAAGTGAGGCAGTGGCTTCTTGTAACAAGCCTTCTTATACAGTGGTCTCAAAGGTCCACTGCCTCAATGACTGCTCATACAATGGCTTAATTGCCTTTACTAGGCCGTAATTCCTGAGTAAATTGCCACAAGACACAGTACAGTTACTTGAGTTTTAATAATTCAATCAAGAACTATTTAAAATTGCAATTAGTTTACACATTAAAAAAGTATTTAAAAAGTATTTGAAATATCAAATACTTTAGGAAAGTATTTAAATACAAATACAAATACTTTCAATTCCTAAATGTCAAATACAAATACTTTAAAAAAAGTATTTAAATACTTTCAAATACAAATACAAATGTATTTGACCCCATGTCTGCTTCTCACAACCAGAATAAGCCTTCCTCGTACAGCTTTGTCCACAAATGTAACAGAGTGCGTAAAATCTGTTCTATTTTTAATTTAATATTTTAAAATATCCAAAGTCAGTGAAAAGTTGCAACACTATATGTACTTAATCTAGACTACAGAATCCCAGTTCAAAAGACCAATGTCAGCAACACCAGTTGTTTTGGGGCCATGGGTTTGTCATCCAATTCCTTTTAGGTGCTCATAAAGAGCTGGGAAAAGTGGTTATTTATGTGCGTTTAAGTGCAGCAGAGACAGCTCTAGTTGCACTGGTCTGTGGGCATTTGATGGCAGTGTCAACACAGGATCCCGCCGTGACAAGCACACCGCCTCACGTAGACCAACACATGGTACAGTGACACGTACAATCCAACAAACACCTACCTTCAGCCACAGCCCTGTAATTCCAATGTGTCACCAGCTATGGTAATGTTACCACGAGTGTCAACGGGTGACAGTGCCTAAAGACAGCACCCTGGGAACATGTGGGATGAAGGTTTACACTCCACACACACACACGCGTGAGCATACACAACTTGTTGGTAGACGCCACGCTGCATTGACCCCAGTCACTGACCCACATCCAACAGTTCACCGCCGGACCGGTCCATTACAGCGCGGGGGTGTCAGGTATACACAGCATCAATGAGTAGCACTTAATTACCACTGATTACAGCCACAGCCGCTGGTGTAAATCCCCTGAGTAACACACCACTAAGCTGTAGTGAGTAGACACTTGTGAATCACTGATACCTTTAAGGCAACTAGAGAATAGACACCAATAACTTAGCAGGAAATTCCACGAGTAACTTCAAAGAGAACAGGCTTTGGCACCTGTGTGTAGAGTTGGTAGATTCTGTATTGTGATTGTGTAAAGCAAGTGGTTTCCTGTAAGCTGTGTAGTGTACTTAATAGTTGCATCATTACATTATGAATTATGATACAACCCCCAATTATGTAGACCGTTATTTACCATTTTCACTGTGCATAACTAATTTGAGAACCAGAATTTAGCAGTAAATTGTAACACTTTAATAAGCACATATTCTTAATTTTACGTAATTTAATCAAGAACCTAGGGTTCAAAATTAATGTTTCACTTGTCTAGCAAAATAATTAATATGAATTTCAAATATAAATACAATTTTAGTACAGTACAATTAAATAAAAAAACCAACGTTTTGGTTTAATCACACATATTTAGTTTTGCATTAACATAGTTATAAATGGAACTTTGGTATATGTTACGCTTGAATGCAATAGAGAGTATGTATCTCAACATTGTCATCTACCCTTATATCATCCAGAACTTTCCAGAAGAAAGGATAGCAACAATTAATTATCTCTTTAACCATTATTTTAATTCTGTTCAGACATTTCATAATTGCATTAAACTCTCTTCAAAAGGTAACGGCATGACAGCAGAAGACCAATATGAGTGACCAGTATTGACAAGTTGCACGTCCAAATGCAATAGGTATGACTCTGTATCTGGTCATTCCAATGTGGTAGAATGGTTAACAAGAGAACAGCCACGAGTTTTTATTTATTTTAATTTTTTTTATTTAATGTACTAATAATTGTATTGATCTATTTATTATTATATTTTATTAACTTATTTATTATTTTAGCCTACAGTGTCGTATCCTTTACATTACATGACCGTGGAATTTAATGTACTAATAATTGTATTGATCTATTTATTATTATATTTTATTAACTTATTTATTATGTTAGCTCACAGCATCGTATCCTTTACATTACATGACCGTGGAATTTAATGTACAAATAATTTATTTATCTATTTATTATATTTATTTTATTAATTTATTCATCATTTTAATGTACACTTAATGTACAGTTAATTGTATTTATCTATTTTTCATATTTATTTTATTAACTTTTACTTTAGCACACAGTCATGTCACAACTGCAGGATAGTGAAACATCATTTTTAGCAGTAAATTCTTGAAGCCTTGAAGACTACATTTTCTCCTATGACAATAAGCACTATATCCTACATGGCCAGTCCACTTCCACTAGTTGATTGCATGGCCTCCAATTAATACATTTAAAAGAAAACATATGGTAGTCTTGATAATCAGTCAATATCATATTTAAATGTAAAGATCCGGTTTTTGGTTCCTGTTAAATAAAAAGAAATTACTTCTCAAGAAACTTTTTTTCTTCTGTATAATATATTTTATCAACCGTAAACAGAGACATTGGCCAGGAACTCCCGCCGGTCATGCTACAGCTGGTGTCACATGATGCAAGTCATGTGACACTACCAGGATATCCAGTCCACTGAAAAAGACTGAGAAATGGTCGATATATATGGAAGAAAACATAACAAATTTAATTTAAGGTAATTTCTTTTTATTTAACAGTCAATATCACTTTAGAGATTTTTTCATAGTTAAGGTTTGCTCGTTCTGGTGTCCAATCACCTGCTTGCCCATCTCTTTCATCATGTGTCATAGCCAGCAAAGGGCCTCCAATGTTTGCTAGCAGCTTTGAGAGCCCAAACTTGTGTATTTTAAGGAGATCATTTAAAAATCAATGCTTTATCCCTATATGCAGCCAAATCTTGTCTAGATCTTGATACGGTAATGTGATGATGTGGGGAGCAGTGGTCATGCAGTAGAGCACCGGACTGTCAATTGGCAGGACGGTGGTTCAATCCCACCTGCCGCCGTTTCAAAACTTAGGCAATTTCGTTCACCCCACATTTGCCTGTGTCTTTCGGAAGAGACACTAAAAGTCGGTGGTCCCTTCTATCTGGTGTCTATGCCAGGGGAAGTAAAAGATTCAACACAGGGGGTAAATCTGTAACCTGTAGTGAACTCACAAATTCTAGAGAAGAACAACACCTGTGTTAGCCCAAGTTTGGGCTGTTTGGAGGAAACCACCTGAGACCGGATAGATATAATTTATGAGTACATAACATACCATGTAATGTCCACGATTCTGTTTCAGTTATCTAAAAAAAAAAACAGTTTTGAACACTCGTCTGGCGCTCAAAGTGTGCACATTAGGAAAACTTGCCAATCTGAACACTTGCTAAAAAGTGTCCGGATTTCAAAGGTTATAAATATTACATTTCTCTTACTTAAACAGAGAATATGATTTACCTTTGCATATGCAATCACACTGCTGTGGTCTGTCTGCCACCCACCAGTCTAACTGTACCACTGTAAATATTTGAGCCAAACTAGTCCCGGCTCAAACCGTCCGGAGATAACATCAAAAAGAGAGGCCGAAGCCGAATTTATGATACAGAAATAATAGAACCACAGGGTCGTCTGTGATTATGATATCATATTCCACACAACCGATTCAACACATGAATTAATAACACGCCAGTCTGACGTTACAAAATGACCCCACAAATGACCATGCGCGTTATGATCATGGGCTAATTATGTTTCACACTATCCAAGAATTTGTGGCATTGTGGATCAACATTTTGAACATATTTGACTACTAAAGTAATGTGGATGAGTATACAATGGTGTAATCCAGGTAGCTGTGTGTTGGTTTTGTTAACCTGTGAGTTTGTTGAGTCACTGAGCAGAGTGTAGCTGTGACTCTGAATAACCCTTGCACCCACATTCTCAGCTGGGTTCATAACATTACAGAACACCATCAGAGGGTAAATGATCTGGGGTACATGATATGCAAATGTGACTAGGTGCATGACTTTAGGGAGAGTTTAGGGTACATGTTCTGAATATATAAGACTTGGGTATGGGTGGGATGGTGTGGGTGGTGTGGGGTAGAGTGGTGTGGGATGGTGTGGGATGATGTGAGGTAGAGTGGTGTGGGGTGGTGTGGGATGATGTGGGGTAGAGTGGTGTGGGGTGGGGTGGGATGATGTGGGGTAGAGTGGTGTGGGGTGGGGTGGGATGATGTGGGGTAGAGTGGTGTGGGGTGGTGTGGGGTGGTGTGGGATGATGTGGGGTAGAGTGGTGTGGGGTGGGGTGGGATGATGTGGGGTAGAGTGGTGTGGGGTGGGGTGGGATGATGTGGGGTAGAGTGGTGTGAGGTGGTGTGGGATGATGTGGGGTAGAGTGGTGTGGGGTGGTGTGGGGTGGTGTGGGATGATGTGGGGTAGAGTGGTGTGGGGTGGGGTGGGATGATGTGGGGTAGAGTGGTGTGGGGTGGGGTGGGATGATGTGGGGTAGAGTGGTGTGAGGTGGTGTGGGATGATGTGGGGTAGAGTGGTGTGGGGTGGTGTGGGATGATGTGGGGTAGAGTGGTGTGGGGTGGTGTGGGATGATGTGGGGTAGAGTGGTGTGGGGTGGGGTGGTATCGGGTGGGGTGTGGGACCTGACAGTGGGTTGCCTGAGGGTATATGCTGGTGGATGTCCTTGGAGTTTGTGACATCAAGGCGTGTGACCTGACAGTATGAGACCTTGGGAAATGTGACATGATGGTGTGTACTTGAAGCAGTATGACCTGAGGCTGTGGGTCTGGTCCCCTACCTCCACCTGGCCTTGTTTCCTCACTGTTACACTCCTCCCTCTAGGTGTCTCCATCCTTCCTTCACCAGCTCACCTGTCTACCTCTTCCTACCTTCACACTCTCCTTTCTTGCCTTTATGTCTCCCTCCCACCTCTCTCTCCCTCTCCTATATGTCTCCCCACCTCCTTCCTATATTTCCAATCCCTCTCCTACCTCTCCCTCCCACCCATACTCCATACGTTTGTCCCCTCTCCCCCTCCTTCCCTCCCTCCCATACCCTCCCTTTCTCCCTCCCTCCTACTCATGTAGCCTGCCTTCAGAAAAAACAGGAAGTGAAAGTACAAAGTTCCCAATAACATGTCAACAAAAAACGTATCAATTCCAGCCATTCCAATATGAGAAGTACCCAGACTACCCCCTGATCCCTGTCACCCCCTGATCCTTGTCACCCCATGATACCTATCACTCCCTGATCCCTGTCACCCCCTGATCCTTGTCACCCCATGATACCTATCACTCCCTGATCCCTGTCACCCCCTGATCCCTGTCACCCCCTGATCCTTGTCACCCCCTGATCCCTGTCAACCCCTGCTCCATGTCACCCCCTGATCCCTGTCACCCCCTGATCCCTGTCACCCCCTGATCCTTGTCACCCCCTGATCCCTGTCAACCCCTGCTCCATGTCACCCCCTGATCCCTGTCACCCCCTGCTCCATGTCACCCCGATCCCTGTCACCCCTTGATCATTGTCACCCACTGATCCCTGTCACCCCCTGATCCCTGTCACCCCCTGATCCCTGCCACCCCCTGGTTCCATGTGTCTGGGTGTCCTGTTCCCCTCACCCACCTGTGGTAGACAGCTTGCATAACACACACGGCTGGCAGGTCTCTCTCTACCTCTGTCTCAGAACAGTCTCAAATTATTCCAAGCACACAGTCCCTATAAACAGCACCCACATATGCTCAAAATTGACGCAACCACTCACAAATCAATAGCCTATTATGATGTATTATTTCCACAGGTTTCACAACAATAGCCGGGAAATTGCCGTCTGCCCAGGTTTTTCAGAACGACATTAAGTAAATTACCTGCTATTTCATGCCACCAATTTGTCTCGGACACAGACAAATAACATCTTCGAGACAGTCATAAAAATCAACAGTTGTGGATTTATTCACCGGCAGTGGTTAATACTTGTCTCTCAGACCAAACAAAGCGACAGACCACAGCGTTTAATAACGCGGGTGGCATGCCGCGTCAGACACAATAATACCCACCAGGTGGCACCACCTTTTACATGTAGGCGCTGCTCAATATTGCATCCGGAGAAAAACAAGGAATCCTACTGTGATCATGTGATCATGCAGCCACGGCGATCAGCCTTGCTTTGGTTACATGTGCCTCTTATTTGTATTGCCATACAACAGAATTATGATCACATAACTATAATTAACAATAGTGTACTCAGGGTACCTGATATGTGTAATCAATAATAATCAATAATCAAAATAATCAATCTAGTGTATAATTACATTACAATGATACCGATAAATGAGGCATAATTATTATTAGTAATAAATAATTTAGTATATGTTAAAACTGTTAAAAATAATAATTACGTAATAATCATGCCAATAAATAAGTGTATAATTGTTTTGATAATAGTGACAAATAATTTAGTAACAAATTGTAATTATTATTATTACAGAAATTATGAACAATTAGGTGAAGGTTCACAAAACAAAACCATACAATATGCTATGTTATTTTACAACAAACCGTTGTATCAGTTTTTTATCTCTATTTTATTATCACTTTAACATGAAAACAAACTATTTCATGTCAAAACTATTTAACAATGTTTGTTAGTATAAAAGCATTTATTTAAATCTAGCAAACCCTTGCAACTCATACTCATAAACCAACAGCAAGTGTAACATTTGACCTCCATTTGATTTCAGCCATAGTGTGAATGACATCTGTCAGTTTCAAGGTCATCACAAAAATAACCATATTACTACAATATTCCCTATGTAGACTCGGCACGAAATGGCAATGCAACTGAGCACAGCCCTGGCACATTCTGACTGGCACAAAGCCAAACTCACAAACAATCCATCAAGTCTCACAGACAAAATTACTGGGACGCAAAAGTAAATGTGGGTCTAAATTTGCCCTGCCTTCTGACTGGCCAGTAGATGCGACCTGACTCCTGGCCCTTAAATATAGGCACCAAAAACAACAAATCTCTTAGGAGAGGCAGACAGGGCCTATAAGAGCTGTCAGTCAGACTGAAGATGGAGTCAACTGACATGTGTATTAGTGTGCGAATTCACACTAATGTGTAGAATAACGATCAGTGTGACTATTTATGTATTAGACTGTGAATTCACACTTATGTGTAGCATGGCTATCCGTATGACTATTTATGTATCAGAGTGTGAATTCACACTAATGTGTAGCATGACTATCCATGTGACTATTTATGTATTAGAGTGTGAATTCCGTCTAATGTGCAGCATGGCTATATCTGTGTATTAGCGTTCACACAGCATGACTGACCATGTATCACAGAGTGCAGTGTTCAGATCTCACACAAACACAACATGACTTACTACTGTGTATCGGTTCCAGTCATCCATGAATTGAGAAGCCTGCAGCATTCAACGACAGTCACTCCATCTGCTATCGAGTGTCCACTACCCAGATGTCCAGTACATGGTGTGTCCAGTCCAGGCAGACAAGCCTCAAAACTTGTGTCTTAAAGCAGCACTAACCCACACACAGCAGGCCAGGGTCATCTGTGCTACTGAAGCAGCAGTAGGGCTGTCAGTGTGTAACCCTCTTCCACCCTAGTGCACCCCTCAGTGTCCCAGTTTGCGGGATGACCTAATAGGAGCAAGTGGCTCCCCATATAACAGCCTCCCTGTTCTCCTGGTCTCCTTCCCACTTCTATCCCCTCCCCTCCCCTCCCCTCCCCTCCCCCTCCCACATCCCCGACTGTGACAAGTGTCTGGAAGGCAGGAATGCACTTCGGTCAACTGTGGGTGGAAACATGAACCGAAAGGTTTGTTTTTATATACAGTGTGTATCCAGTTCCTTAGACTTAATGCCACCTGTACACATTTGGAAAGTATTCAGCCATGTTGCGGTCGCTACACAAAACTACCCATTTCCTATACATTCACCACTTCCTGGAGCCAGGCACTCATTAACACACAGATGAGTGAATTAGGACAACGTGAAGTAAATAAACTGCCCGAGCTTCAAAGCAGCCGTGAGAAGATTTGAACCCGGATTCTCCACCGAATCCGACACCCCAACCACTGTGCCACTGCGCTCTAATCCAGCCAAATGTGTGTGGGTGGAAACATGAACTAAACCAGTGCAAAAAAGCAGCCACAAAAACAACAAATACAAACGGAATGGCGCCAACGCTGGGATGCCAACACCACTGGCAAAAGGAGGCAAGGAATACTCAGGCACAGCGACAGCCAGAAGGGCAGCTTAGTAGGCCTCAGTGTCTTGACTGAGTGGTCAGAAGGGACACATGAGTGGCCACCAGAGGCCACCGAGTCAACACACAGCCACTGTCAGTCACACTTCAGGTCAGAAAAAACACACACCACAGCCCCCGGGAAAGTCTCACAACTGTAAAGCTGTTTTGGGGTCCCAAAATCCTATCTCTCAGCTGTTTAGGTGTCCCGCCTCCCAAATGTTTTGGGTTCTCAATTTTCCATCTGTTTTGGAGTCTTAATCTCCTACCTCCCATGTTTTTTGGTCTTAATCACCCATCTCTAACCTGTTTTTCGGTCTCAATCACCCATCTCCCATCTGTTTTGGGGTCTCAATGTCCCATCACCAATCTGTTTTGGGGTCTCAACTTTCCACCACCAATCTGTTTTGTGATCTCCACCTCTCACGTCTCATCTGTTTTGGGGTCTCAAATGAAGCTCCCATTACAAACCTATTTTGGGTCTCAACCTCCCAGTTCCCGTCTATTTCTGGTCTCAGCCTCCAAATCCTACTGTTTTGTAAACAACCTCCAACCATAGTAAATATATTGTTCATGGCTCCAAGAATGGTTTATTTTAGTATGATTTACTTACTTTGGAGCATTTTTGTCGAAGCGAGTACGACTTTTCGACCCGTCGTCTACGGGCCTTGATCACGTACTGGTGTCACGTGTGTTGCCTCAGATTTCGGCGGGATGATTTGATTGTAGATGGCAGGCAGATGGTATCCCTGATCTCTGTTCATGGTAGGGGCTCTCTGTTTGATGTATATGGCACAAGAGAAAAGTGAAGGAGGCTATATACATCAAACAGAGAGCCCCTACCATGAACAGAGATCAGGGATACCATCTGCCTGCCATCTACAGTCAAATCATCCCGCCGAAATCTGAGGCAACACACGTGACATCAGTACGTGATCAAGGCCCGTAGACGACGGGTCGAAAAGTCGTACTCGCTTCGACAAAAATGCTCCAAAGTAAGTAAATCATACTAAAATAAACCTCCAACCAATTTTGAGAACTATTCTCGTGAACCCGAACAATCTTAACCTCGTATCTCAAACAAGTCTGTGGGTTCAACCTTCAATCTCCCACCCACATTAGACCCAACTTCCCACCCCAGTCAACCCACACCCCTCACAGGGTGATAATGTCCCTAAGTCAATATCCGTGTTGCCATTTTGCAACCATAGAAACCCCCACTGAATCAGGTTAATATCAATCTCCACAGAATCACCAAACTGATATCCTTTTTTGCCAGCGCCATAAACAAAGCCTGCAGAAGATGAGGGTACAAAACATGGGGTTAAATAATGTGATTGCCCTCACCCTATCACAACTACAACTAAAGAACCATCTCACAATGTTTATTTAAAGTTGTCAAATATCCTTATGTCTGTCATAACTTTGTCAAATATGTTTTCAAATCATATAGAAAATATACTACCCGGTACATTTAAAGGTCAACATTGCTAAGGTTCTATTTTTATAATCTGCTGTTCATTATAAATACATAGCAACTGTAACTGAGTGTCAGAGGTAGTCAGTCAAACTCTGTCGCTTCGTGTTTACCTTTTCAATCAGGCCTACATACTTCCTAACTACCAGTTAATGCTCTTTTTCTATCAATGCCTATCAGGGGCTGTAGTGCATTCCATGTATGAATGGTGCCCAAACATGCACTACAATCATGCAGTCACGAATTGATTTAAACAGTTTTTTATGTAACCTACACCTGATGTTTTGGTCTCAGTTTAGGGTCAGTTCAGGTTGATTGGCATAAACACATACATCATCACAAACACCTTGTCATGAATAAGTTACTCCTAACAAATAAGACTGTGTTTGTGTGAAGAAATTACTTTGTAATAAAGTTAAACTCCATGGAATAACTTAATTTTAATAATGGTTCAAAAAATATATTCATGAACTGGAACATATCTGTGTGTACATGATATGTACACATGTTAGCAATATATCTCTGTGTATGTGATATGTACATATGAAATCAATACACCTTGGCTATGAAATGAATCTTCGGACTAAAGTCTTTATAACATTCATACAAGTTATGATGCCAGCACTTAGGGTTACACATGCAAGCACAAACACACTGGTAGATACACAACAAAAACACATGTAGGCACATTACAAACACACCTACTAAGTACTAACGCATGTCAAACTCATATACAAACACATCTACAAGCATGGCACAAACAAATGCAAACATATGTCTGCAATCATATGCCAAGCACCTACAAGCATGTGCCAAACACATGCAAGCACATTGTAAGCATACAACAGCTACACACCTGCAGGAACCTGCCAAACACGCCTGCAGCTACAGGTATATGACAAACACGCATACAGCAACATGATAAACACACTAGCCGTAGGTACACTATAAACACATTTACAAGTGTGTTTACAAGATAAACACACTTGTAGCTGAAGCAACACATACATGTATAATTAATAGTATATTAGAGCTACACCTACAGGTGTATAAAACATTGACATATGTGGTATATAGGACAAACGCCTGCAGCTGTATAAATAACAGCCTACGGGTAAATGAAACACACCTGCCGTGCATGTCAGCTACAGATACACCTGGAAATAAAAAACACTTGACAGGTCCATCCACGGTCACACATGTGACAAAAACACTAACATGACAGACACACCTGCACAGCGCACACATACAACAAACACACCTACAGCCCCCGGCTACAGGTACACGCCAAACACATGTACACAGCAATCTTCACACGTACACAGCAATCTACACACACACAACAAACACACCTGGGACCCACACCTGCATAAACACATGTGTAACAAACTACGCACATCTCCAGACACACATCAACAGGCAGTCAGTGGTAGCCGTCACCTAAGTTGACACAGGTATTTCCTTGCAGCCTGTGGTATTCCACTGACGCATTCCCATCACCCCTAAAAACACACTCCTCCAGCTCACAGAGTCATAAACAAACCTCAGACAAAATCACAACCCGAAGTCAGGCCAAGTCTTACCAGAGGCGTGAATAACGGAGCTCTGAGGAACTTCCAGGAGTGACTGTCATAGGCAGCCATGGTACGGAGACAGACAGACGGACCAGGAGGATGCTGACACCCTCTAGTGATGGAGACGGTGACACACAGCCAGATGCCTGGAGCAACTCTACACCCCCTGTGAATCACCCCCCACAATACCATCACTGCCTGCGGCATCATCACATCGTGGTTGCCTCTCCCGTCATTCGTCATTCCAGAAATTCCTCTCGCAATATTTACTGTTATGTGTGTCCGCATTCAACTATTATTGTCACCTGTACCTCTGTGTGACAACAATTACACAGGTGATAACAACCGTACAATTAAAACGAGCTTCACTAATGACAATCCGCTCACTTCACACCTAATAATTCTAGGCTCGGCTGACTTTTGAGTATATGACAAGTTTATTGACAACTGTAAATTAACATATTAAAATGAATTTCACCTGGGCTCTGACAGCTAGAAAAACCAGTTGTCACATCTATTTTTATCCAAAAATAGACGTGCCTGGCCGTGAGATCTGAATAAGGACTTCACATTGTAGTACTACGTGTCATAAGGCTCACAGCTGCTGGTGACACTAGGCTGGATGACATTGTGAAAGTCACTGACCCAGTCGCTCACCCTGTCCTATATCTGTCACCCTGATGACTGCTGTCACCTGTCCAACTTGTCCTACCAGTCAGGAGACCCTGTCTGGCTGTCCGTCCACCTGCCAGTCTGCATGTCAACCCTACATATATCACTGCAGGGAAACTGCCTGTGACATTCGCATGTAATTACTCTGTGATGAACCACCGATATGTCAATTTTTGTGAACATTTGATATTGTATCCAACTTGCAGTGGGAGAAATGACATTTAAGCGGGTTGTTCATAAACTTGTAGCATGGCCGCAGATTGTGCTAATTTAACCGATATATTCTCGGATGAGAGCAGATAGTTATTAAAGACATTATATGACAAATGGGTTCACATTTTGAAACGCAACTGTACGCCAACAAATTTCTATCAACATTCACAGCAGGTGTGAGGATTTATCATTAAAGAGATCGAAAAACTAATGTGGTTTGAACTCCTACCTAGGATTAAATTACATTCCTCTCCTTTTTTAATAAAATCCATGAATTTTTACTACGTTAAAATTAACTGCTGACTCCATGCAATCCAACGGGAAGCCACAGAAATTGGAAATAACAGTACAAAAAAGGCTGTAGGAATGACATGTACTGTGTCAAGCATTGGAGACCCACTCAGTGACAGCTCTGAGTAAACTGGTCTCTTGTCTAGCAGTGCTGCCATCTGGTGACTATCTGGCTTATCACATCTGTCCGAATATGTGAGTACATAATAACATTATTTATTATTTATAAAGTGCAATTTCCAGTATGCTCAAAGCGGTGTTTGAAAAAATACCAAGCTGTGTTATAAATAATAATAAATAATTATAGTGTTAGTTTAGTTGTGTCTGTGATGGTTTGTATATAACAAGGTGTAAACAGACGGGTCTGTCATTCAAGGAGTCTGGTATGTCTGTTGTGATGCTGGTAATGGATCTAACACAATGATGTTTTAGTTTAGGCAAAATATAGTTAAAACAACAAAATCAAGGTGGGCCTGGATTCTAGACATTGAGCCTAGATTCTAGACATTGGGCCCGGATTCTGGACATTGGGCCCAGATTCTAGATATTGGGCCCAGATTCTGGACATTGGGCATGGATTCTAGACATTGGGCCTGAATTCTGGAGATTGGGCCTGGATTCTAGTCACTGGGCCCAGATTCTAGACATTGAGCCCAGATTCTAAATATTGGGCCAACATTCCAGATGATTGACCCATATTCTAAATATAGGGACCCGATTCTAGACACTGGACCCGGATTCTAGACATTGGACCCAGATTGTAGACATTGGGCCCGGATTCTAGCCATTGGACTCGAATTCTGGACTTTGAGTCTAGATTCAAGACGTTGGGCCCGGATTCTAGACACTGGGCCTGAATTCCAGAAGATGGCCCTGTCTGCGTAGCTTTATGATATAACTCATTAACTGGCCATCTATATTAACTAATGCTGATTACTCACTGTTTTTGGTGTAGCAATGTAAACTATCGACTTCTACAAAATTCCTAAACCTAAACAGGCCCCATAATCTGCGTTGACTTTGTTGACACAATCGATGTGACAATTTGCACGTGATCAACGGTAGAAACAAAATTGACTAATATTTCTGCTACTGGCAGAATTGGTCAATCATAGGACTGCTCTCGCCATATTGTGCTTGATGTTTTATACTAAGGTTTCATTTTGTATATGTCACAAATTGTGCATGAGTCATTTAATACAATAGTGATTGCTTAATTTAATGCGACTCATCTGAATGTTGACTATCAGATCGTCATTGATTCACCGAATCCTTAAGGATGACAGATAAACCAACTGGGGAGTTGGTCCACATTATGGCTTCTGTATAAATTGTTCATGAACCCTAACTCATATCTTCCATGAAGGTATTAAAATGAACTACAATAAATGCCAACTATACAAAACAAGTACATGATATTAGTTATTGTAACCGAGACCTGATGTAACACCACATCTCAAACACAGTCTAGTTCTAAGCAATTTACAGAGTTCTATTTCATTATCATTTTAAACCTATATTCAACAAGCATATATATATATATATATATATATATATATATATATATATATATATACATATACATATATCATATTTATAAAGCATAACCAATCTGCCAAACGCTGAGGTATACTGGTCAGTTGAGCACTACACCCAATCACTATCTGAGAGTGAGATGTAAACAGAACTATCGGTATGTAGTTCGGTTTTACATCTCAATCTCTTTCAGACCTCTTATACCCCACCCTCTGGCAGATCCAATGCACCTCGCCCCTCCCTTACCCCCCCCCCCCCCGGCAGATTTTTTACACATCAACCCCTTAACAGACCCATTACAGTGTCCGGAAGCTGCACAACAACAACAGTGATGATGATGATGATGTATTCATGTTTCTACATGTCGCTATCAGCTGGCAGTATAAACACATGTTGACAGTGTTACATTATGACATACACCTTGCTTTCCTGGCAGAAACATTAATTTGGTGCAATTAATATGGTGCGCAGTTCCCACTTGTAGTGCATGTGCGTGCGTGCGTGCGTGCGTGCGTGCGTGCGTGCGTGCGTGCGTGCGTGCGTGCGTGCGTGCGTCATAGTTTTATGTAGACCCACCCACCCACCCATCATTTGGACTGGTAAATCCCATTATGGACTGGTAGAAATATCATTGGACAGGTACAACAGTAAGGAGCACACAAAGGTCTTCAAAATCACAGATACTGTAAGTTATGCTTTGAAAATGTTTGTACTTGATTTTTGGTCATAATTACATCTCGTAGGTCACTTCGGAGGTCAGTTAACATTTATCCCCAAAAAATTGTGACTGGCACAAATTTTATCCTGAATAAATCCTTGGTGCATGGATGTGTGCATGAATATGTTTAAAAGTGTGCATGTGCATGTGCATGTGTCGCACATAGATCATACTTGTGTTTCGAGATAACATCATGTGATCCAGTGCATGCTGTTAAGCAACAGATACAAACTCCAGTACTTAATCAATCAATCTTGTGGCGTGTAACATTTTGCAACAAACCACCGCCACTGACTGCAGAACAAACCCATTCTTAATTAACTTCTCTTAATTTGGCATTTAACACATCTTGAGGACAAACACTTCGTACATTTCAGTTTTCCTTTTCTCTGAATATTTCTATGCATTATTTTTCTCTTCATTTATTTCATTTACTTGGTCTGCTGGATTAGCCTGAGGCAGTACATTGCTGATGTTTGCTGCTGGCTGGTTTTTAGCATTTAGCCTACATGATTAATGACATAAAAATTCAATATCTGCCAGTGCGATTTATACGTCACTAGGTTGGATCGCGGCCTCGGATCCATATTTTATAACACGTGGTGATGGGTGTGCAAATAAATGCATTATAGTGAAATCAAAAATTCTAAAGATCGAATCGAAGTGCCGGATATATTAAAGAAAACAATCAATTATGAAATAGGTGCAGAGGAAAAACAATGGTCCAGAGAGAAATAAACCTACGTCAGAGATAAATTACACTTGTTTAATCAACGACTATTTCAAGGCAATTCAACTCCGCAGTAAACATCTGATGATCGTACACTCTTCAGTGATGCCATCGGTAATTGTAATCTTCTGTGCAATAAATAGATTTCACACATTCACTCATGCATGCATAGCACATACTGATTGCTGATGCAGTCGTATTGGACGTATTACTACAGATAGATATTGTGGGCAAACAACTCTCAGATTCAGTCAGAAATATATCAAAAACATGCACGCCACAACACAGTAGAAACATTTAATGGAGAGGAACTTATACAATTAGAGTGGCGTGTGTGTGTGTGTGTATATATATATATATATATATATATATATATTATGTGTGTGCCTTTCTTAGTGCACATCAGTGCTTCAGTACCTCTGAGTGCATTAGTGCATCTCTGTCTGACTACATCAGTGGCTTTCTAATCTAATTAGTTCCTTTTTAAGTGCATCAGTGCCTCTCTAAGTTCCTCTCTCTCTTTCTAAGCGTATCATTGCCTCTCTAGTACATTGGTTCCTGTCTTTAAGTGTACCAGTGTCCCGTTATGTAGATCAGTGCATCTCTGAGTGCATCAGTGCCTCTCTAAGTGGACCAGTGCCTCTCTAAGTGGGTCAGTGCCTCTCTAAGTGGATCAGTGCCTCTCTAAGTGCATCAGTGCCTCTCTAAGTGGACCAGTGCCTCTCTAAGTGGATCAGTACCACTCTAAGTGGATCAGTGCCTCTCTAAGTGAATCAGTTCCTCTGTAAGTGCATCAGTGCCTCTCTAAATGGATAAGTGCCACTCTAAGCGGATCAGTGCCTCTATAAGTGAATCAGTTCCTCTCTAAGTGCATCAGTGCCTCTCTAAGTGGACCAGTGTCTCTCTAAGCAGATCAGTGCCTCTCTAAGCGGATCAGTGCCTCTCTAAGCAGATCAGTGCCTCTCTAAGCGGATCAGTTCCTCTCTAAGTGCATCAGTGCATCTCTAAATGGATAAGTGCCTCTCTAAGTGGGTCAGTGCCTCTCTAAGTTGATTAGTGCCTCGCTAAGTGCATCAGTGCCTCTCTAAGTGAATCATTGCCTCTCTAAGTGGATCAGTGCCTCTCTAATTGGATCAATGCCTCTCTCTGTGTGCATCAGTGCCTCTCTAAGTGGATCAGTGCCTCTCTAAGTGAATCAGTGCCTCGCTAAGTGGATTAGTGCCCCTCTAAGTGCATCAGTGCCTCTCTAAGTGCATCAGCAGTGCCTCTCTAAGTGCATCAGTGCCTCTCTAAGTGGATCAGTGCCTCTCTAAGTGGATCAGTGCCTCTCTAAGTTAATCAGTACCTCTCTAAGTGGATCAGTGCCTCTCTAAGTGCATCAGCACATCTCTAAGTGCATCAGTGCTTCTCTAAGTGCATTAGTGCCTCTCTAAGTGGATCAGTGCCTCTCTAAGTGGATCAGTGCCTCTCTAAGTGGACCAGTGCCTCTCTAAGTGGATCAATGCCTTTCTAAGTGGATCAGTACATCAGTTCCTCTCTGAGTTGATCAATGCCCCACTAAGTGCACCAGTGCATCTCTGAGTACACCAGTGCTTCTCTGAGTATATCAGTTCCACTCTAAGTACATCAGTACATCTCTAAGCGGATCAGTGCCTCTCTAGTAGCACCAGAGCTCATGAGGATGGACGTAAGTCATTGTGGTACACACACGCACGCACGCACGCACGCACGCACGCACGCACGCACGCACGCACGCACGCACGCACGCACGCACACAGTGTATATGTGTATATATACAAATATATACACGTATATATCTATGCCTACCAAATATATATATATATTTGGTAGGCATAGATATATACATGTATATATATACACATATACACTGTATGTGTGTATATATATATATATATGTATATATATACATATACACTGTATGTATATGTGCGTGCGTGCGTGCATACATATATTATATATATAATATATATATATTTATATATGCATACATATCTATGCCTACTTGAGCATCTGGTATTGTGGCATCATGAAACTATGGTTACAGTTACCTGAGCAGCTGCAGGTGGATTTGCGCCTTTGCTTAGCCTACTGAAAGTCATGTTTATATCTACCTATGAATCCAGGGGGTATGATGGTCCCCACCTGAACATCAAGAGGGTCATGGTCATGCCACCTGAGCATCCTGTGGGGTGTGTTTGTGTCTGCATGAGTACCCTATGGAGCATGTATGTGCATACATGAGCATCCTCAGGAGTGTGTTTGTGCCCACCTGAGCTTAATGAGGGATGTTTTGGGGCCTACCTAAGCATCCTGAGGAGTGTGTTTGTATCTACCTGAGCATCCTGAAGGGTGTATCTGTGCCTACCTGAGCATCCTGAAGGGTGTATCTGTGCCTACCTGAGCATCCTGAGGGGCATGTTTGTGCCATCGACAGCAGGTGAACGCGGCGAGGACGTATCCACTGAGCGTGTCGTTGGTACAACTCCAGAGTGGCTCTTTCTCCCCGGCCGCCATGTCGCATCACTCACAGCACTACTGCAGTACTCACAGCACTACTGCAGTACTAACAGCACTACTGCAGTACTCACAGCACTACTGCAGTACTCACAGCACTACTACTGCAGTACTCACAGCACTACTGCAGTACTCACAGCACTACTGCAGTACTCACAGCACTACTACTGCAGTACTCACAGCACTACTGCAGTACTCACAGCACACTCACAGATCACCTTAATCCAGCCCCGGTCAGTTGAGCACTACACCCAATCACTGCTGTGTCCACTCACTCTCTGATGAACATTGGTACCTCCACACTCTATCAATCCACTTGGTCAATGTAGTGTCCACTCACTCTCTGATTAACATTGGTACCTCCACACTCTATCAATCCACTTGGTCAATGTAGTGTCCACTCACTCTCTGATGAACATTGGTACCTCCACACTCTATCAATCCACTTGGTCAATGTAGTGTCCACTCACTCTCTGATTAACATTGGTACCTCCACGCTCTATCAATCCCCTTGGTCAATGTAGTGTCCACTCACTCTCTGATGAACATTGGTACATCCACGCTCTATCAATCCACTTGGTCAATGTAGTGTCCACTCACTCTCTGATTAACATTGGTACCTCCACACTCTATCAATCCACTTGGTCAATGTAGTGTCCACTCACTCTCTGATGAACATTGGTACCTCCACGCTCTATCAATCTGGCCAGTCGTTACACAACCCATCAGCTGGCCAGTGGCTGTGACCAGTCATCCAACCAACACAACTGACCACAGAGAGAGCCCCGCCCGAGGATGTCAATCCACCGCCTGTGGTCCTCCGTCCATCCAGGAACAAACACAAGCCAATTACATCTCCTGTAGTCGGTGTACATAGATACCGATCTCACCGCCTCTCTCTCTCTCTCCCACCACCTCCTATCACCCACTACGGCCACGAGGCATGCATAAATGCCCTACAAAGTATCCCGCGGTGCTTAGACAACTGGGCACATGAAAACATCCCGCGGCTAAACTCGTGCGTGTAGGTGGAAGGATGGGGGAGAGATCCGCTAAAGCGACATCCAATCAGACAGGCGTGTAAGCGGCGCGGCTCTATAGGACGTTTCTAAATCACTTATGCGACAAATGGCAAGGAGTATTCCTCAATAACTACATCACGCATCGATGATGTTATTTCTGTCGCCGCAACCAACGTGAGGCTGTATCAAGTACCCAGGCTGATCGACGAGATGGTTTTGCGGCAGATCTACGGCATCTGACGTTGTTATGTACACGTAGTACTGATACGCCACTCTCATTATTTATGAAGTTATGTGAAAAACAACTGTAATTTTACTGCAGTGAATTATAAATAATTTCACAACCATATTCATGTATATTAATTACTACAATATTTTGGTGAAATGAAACTGAATCTCCTCCTAAAGGCTCAGGTCCAGTCACCTCTTTCTGCATTTATTCGCCTTCTTGCACCAGTAGCCTTTGTCTACTAACTAGCCATGTATTTAAAGACAAAGGGAATTATTTCAAGTTATTTACTTACAAGTTATGTATTTATTTTTAGACCTACTGAAGAAAGAGTAAAGTGATTAACAACTCTCAAGATAGCGCCACATGAATGAGTTTAAAATATTGTAATGATGGCGATCGACGTACTTGGTTTGTAACACTGGGGGTGTATAAATTATGTTATAACGTGCGTGATTAATAATGTTATAAAAAAATTATTACAAAATGTTTGCATGATTTAACTGATGTTATGTTATTCGCCTCGGATGTGCAGCCGTCTTTAACTACATACTAAACATAAATGGATTATCTGCAGGCATCACATAATGGCAGACATCTCCCTGACAGTGTCACAAGACAAGACCTCACAAGACAATAACTGTTGCAGAGACTGCAGATAAACTGCATCAGATACGTTTTTGTCTTGAGCCGAAACAGGGCCTTTATGACTGTATGACAGTCGTCTTCTGATAAATCATGAAACCTTTGCAAGTCCTATTTTCTAGAATTCTACACAGCATTTTATGGCCATTTCAAATTACACCAAATTAAACATTCAATAGAACCGCTAATGGTTTACAGCTTTTTCTACAGACATTCTGTAATGCAAAATATTCTACAGGAAATAATCTATCATACTTACAAGGTAGGATAGACGCTGTGTACACATGTCACGCATGATTACACAATTCACATGTGGCCCGCCTTGTTAACTACACTCATTTCATTTCACAGCACTCCCTCAATTAGCATACATTAGCCAAAGCTATTATGTCACTATATGCATTCCCAACATATTTGGGTCATGTTTTTTGGGCTACACATTAAAACTGGCTCTCCACGTCAGGACTGTGTATCACTTTGCACTTGGAGATCCCATTAAACATCAGTCCGTCTCAATTTGTAATGTAAAAGAATCACTTAGGATGACTAACTCCTTAAAGTAGTAGAGCAGTGGCTCATGGGTAGAGCTTCGGACCTTCGACTAAGAGAACACGGGTTCGAATCCTGTGCTGCGGTGTTAAAACCTTAGGCAAGTTGTTCACTCTGCATTGCTCCAGTTCACTCAGACATATTAGTTACTGGCTATAGACAGTGGTGGAAATTTGTGTATAAATAGCCTTCATGCATTAATTGCAGCATGGCTGAACGCTTCCCAGAGAATCCAAGATGGTGTTTGACTGAACAGGTCTGCCAGGAAGTAAAGTGTAAAGCACCTTGAGCAATCCTGATGATTTGATATTGCACTATACAAAAACTTACCTTTAAAGGTCGGCTTTGCGATAATGGCATGAAAGAGGCTAATTAGTTGAATGACACATTATAAGATCATGACATTGTAACCACAATACATACAAGCTAATAGAACAACTAAAGAATAGTAACATTAGCTGCCGTAACAGAGTTGACTTCCCACCTCCACATCAACCTACACCCCTCACTAGGTGTACCAGTGACACTGCCCTGAAGTCAACTACAGTCTGCTTACACATATCTGGTGACTGACACAGCTATTATGCAGACACTCCGACAACTTGGCATTAAGCCATTAACTGCAATCTGAATGATCGATTATAACCAACATTAAATAGTAACAAAAGACAGTTGTTTCTTTCTATGAATCTAGAATATTTAAAAAATCTAACCATCTGCAACTATAATTTCAATTGATGTTACCAGTATTACTGAACAATTCTCAGGATATAACATAAAAAAAAGTCTGTTTGTTCCTTTAAACTAATGACTTCTTATCCTTATTATTATTACTTCTTATCTTATCCACAGAGTTTGACTGAACTTAGATGTGGCTGAAAGTCACAATCTGTGTGTTCGTCAATGTGACATCCTTCATTCTGGGTCTTATATATTGATGTGCCTCTTAACTTGGTTTCAAGGGATTTAGGTACAGAATAAGTTACCTTATTATTATATAGCCATAATAGGCCGAGGCTGGATTGCATAATTAGCGACACAGTTTTATATGTAACTATTTACACTAACATAGGCATACACCACATTTCAGGGGTAAACTGACAAAAAGTCATTGACTTCAAATTTACCCCTTTCATACATTGTATATTGTAGTATTGTATCTAAATGTGCCTGTTTGTATTGTATTTATTGTTGTTAAAAATTTTCTGAGTACAATGTTTTGAATAAATGTTCATATATAAATATATATATATATACACAACTGAATATATATATAATACCATGTATTGTATTGTATTGTATTGTATTGTATTGTATTGTATTGTATTGTATTGTATTGTATTGTATTGCATCGTATTGTTTACAACTGGCATTCAAGGTGTAATGACACGGCTACACTGTGCTCAATGATGCGAGCAGTGTAACAAATCTCAACTACTGTAACTAGTTACATTATTGTTACAGGTATTAAAAACACAACACTTTATATTCCTGTTATTTTACACAAGTGATGTTGATACATGTTTACACCTGTCACAGGCGGCCTGCACCACTGTCAATCCCCAGGTACACGGCCGATGCAACCTGGGAAATTAGGCATTTCCCTCGACACCCCCACTATGCAATATCAATGAATTCCACAAACAATTCCAACAGCCCATGTGATGAATACATTACCATAAACTTGCTCCACATAATTCCCAAAATAGAACAGTGTCTCAATAATCTACTAGCACTCCAATGATTATACAGTGTCTCCCGTGCATATTTCAACTTCTCACTAATGTCATCGACCATTGAGAACTTCATCTTGATATCTGAAATAGTTCATGTAGAATGTAGATAAAACTACTATCAAATATTTACTTATTGTGTTGTACGTCTAATGCCCTTAAGAATATACCCATTTCCTTAATTTTGCAAGTTTAAGAGAAACATCCAGCTGATAACAAAATGGACTAAAACAAAATTTATCTTAATCAGCAGATTACACAGCCCATAAGTATAACATAAATGCATCAGTAAGTTTATTTTAAATAATATATTAAAGACAGCACCTATCAAAACAATTATAATAAAATGGTGGACTGGTGATTATATCGATAGTTTATATTGTAAATTAAACATTTCCATCCATACTTTTGTCTTTCAATTATTTTAAAAACAGCTTAACACAAAACCTTAAGCATGGATCTTCACACTTCAGACCCCAATTGATCCTACATCCGTGGCAACTCGAGTCGTACAGTAACTGAACTCTGAAGTCGAGTAATTTAGAAACATCTCACGTAGAACTAAAGCTGTAGTATTCGTAAAGAGGCATTACAAGTGAGCATCACGACGATCAAGTATACTTGGGTCGTTGGCTGATAACGTCCAGCACCCCGGCGCAATCAATACCAATAGATATGTATCAGAAGTGGAAGATGTATCTGTGTTGGTGGCGCCAAGTGGCCTGTCCTCGGAGCTGTCCTGGCAGCCAGGCCAAGGGTAGGACGACAGCGGTGTGGGGTGGGGGGAGATGGACGGAGTGACGGTCACACAGAGACTCTGTGAAAGCTTTATTAATAATAATAATAAAACTGCTTTTCTATAGAGCTAATTCCCGCATTGTGGATCGATGCGCTGAACAAGGCATATAATAAATGTATTAATAAATATAAATTATATAAATTAATATAAATCAAATCAAATTTTGGTTTAAGATGTACGCTAGTAAACCTTTGTATGTAAATTATATAAATCAATTTAAAATAAATTAAGCACTGTTATAAAGATGTATAGTACTAAGCCTCTGTAAATTATATAAATTAATATAAAATTAAAACATTTACTAAATATGTGTATGTAAATTATCTATACATTAATCTAAAACATAAACACTGATGAAAACGTGTATAACACTAAAAAGAAATTATAAAGCAGTGTCAGTCGTTTCACAACAATTTGAATTAATTAAAATGTCTCATAAAAAGATATGTCTTTAAGCACTTTCTAAATACAGATAACGTTCCAGATACCCGAATGTTCACAGGTAAGTTATTCCATGTATGTGTATATATATAAGTATATGCATGTAAGAGTATGTTGGATGATGATGGCTCATTGAACATCACGATATATCGTGTGACATGGTTACCATCAGAAAATACAGCTTTTATGTTTACTTACTGTGTGACAGGATCTGTTACTTACAGCATTTCACTGACATGTACATGGATATATCACTGACACAGACAACCCATCACTGACACAGACAACCCATCACCGACACAGACAATCCATCGCTGACACAGACAACCCATCGCTGACACAGACAACCCATCACTGACACAGACAACCCATCACTGTCACAGACAACCCATCAGTGACACAGACAACCCATCACTGACACAGACAACCCATCACTGACACAGACAACCCATCACTGAGAGACAACCCATCACTGTCACAGACAACCCATCACTGACACAGACAACCCATCACTGACACAGACAACCCATCACTGTCACAGACAACCCATCACTGACACAGACAACCCATCACTGACACAGACAACCCATCACTGTCACAGACAACCCATCAGTGACACAGACAACCCATCACTGACACAGACAACCCATCACTGACACGGACAACCCATCACTGAGAGACAACCCATCACTGACACAGACAACCCATCACTGACACAGACAACCCATCACTGACACAGACAACCCGTCACTGACACAGACAACCCGTCACTGACACAGACAACCCGTCACTGACACAGACAACCCGTCACTGACACGGACAACCCTTCACTGTCACGGACAACCCATCACTGACACAGACAACCCGTCACTGAAACAGACAACCCGTCACTGACACGGACAACCCATCACTGTCACGGACAACCCATCACTGACACAGACAACCCGTCACTGACACAGACAACCCGTCACTGACACAGACAACCCGTCACTGACACGGACAACCCGTCACTGTCACGGACAACCCATCACTGACACAGACAACCCGTCACTGACACAGACAACCCGTCACTGACACAGACAACCCATCGCTGACACAGACAACCCGTCACTGACACAGACAACCCATCACTGACACAGACAACCCGTCACTGACACAGACAACCCATCACTGACACAGACAACCCATCACTGACACAGAAAAACCATCACTGACAGAGACAACCCATCACTGTCACAGACAACCCATCAGTGACACAGACAACCCATCACTGACACAGATAATCCATCACTGACACAGACAACCCATCACTGACACAGACAACCCATCACTGACACAGATAAACCATCACTGACAGACAACCCATCACTGACAGACAACCCATCACTGACACAGACAACCCATCACTGACACAGACAACCCGTCACTGACACAGACAACCCGTCACTGACACAGACAACCCATCGCTGACACAGACAACCCATCGCTGACACAGACAACCCATCGCTGACACAGACAACCCATCCCTGACACAGACAACCCATCACTGACACAGAAAACCCATCACTGTCACAGACAACCCATCGCTGACACAGACAACCCATCGCTGACACAGACAACCCATCACTGACACAGACAACCCATCACTGACACAGACAACCCGTCACTGACACAGACAACCCATCGCTGACACAGACAACCCGTCACTGACACAGACAACCCATCGCTGACACGTACACTGCTCCTTGATGCCTCTAACCATGTCAGCAGCAGACAGACAGACAGACAGACAGACACTTCTAAATTTACTACATTCAGTAAGTAAATTAAATGACAAGACAGAGACTGAGGAGTCTCTGGCTGCAGTGATTATGTAACTCACGCAGTGGTCCTGTCTGCTTACGTAACAACGTAACTATAGTTAGCTTGATTCAGTTATAAATTTACTAGTCACTGAACTGTATAAATAGGAAGCTCTCCCAAAAGGCTAAAAGGAGCACATTGAAGCTTTCAAACATTGAAAAAAGGATGATTGGCTGCTACGCTCCCAAAAAGAAAAGTAAGTACAGTAAGTACAGTGAGTACAGTGAACACGGTGAGCACAGTGAACACGGTGAGCACGGTGAGCACAGTGAGCACGGTGAGCACGGTGAGCACGGTGAGCACGGTGAGCACGGTGAGCACGGTGAGCACGGTGAGCACGGTGAGCACGGTGAACACGGTGAGCACGGTGAACACGGTGAGCACGGTGAACACGGTGAGCACGGTGAACACGGTGAGCACGGTGAGCACGGTGAGCACGGTGAACACGGTGAGCACGGTGAGCACGGTGAACACAGTGAGCACAGTGAACACAGTGAGCACAGTGAGCACAGTGAGCACAGTGAACACAGTGAGCACAGTGAGCACAGTGAACACAGTGAGCACAGTGAGCACAGTGAGCATAGTGAACACAGTGAGCACAGTGAGCACAGTGAATACAGTGAGCGCAGTGAACACAGTGAGCACAGTGAACACAGTGAGCACAGTGAACACAGTGAGCACAGTGAGCACAGTGAGCACAGTGAACACAGTGAGCACAGTGAACACAGTGAGCACAGTGAACACAGTGAGCACAGTGAACACAGTGAGCACAGTGAGCACAGTGAGCACAGTGAACACAGTGAGCACAGTGAGCACAGTGAGCACAGTGAGCACAGTGAACACAGTGAGCACAGTGAACACAGTGAGCACAGTGAGCACAGTGAACACAGTGAGCACAGTGAGCACAGTGAGCACAGTGAACACAGTGAGCACAGTGAACACACTGAGCACAGTGAGCACAGTGAGCACAGTGAACACAGTGAACACAGTGAGCACAGTGAACACAGTGAACACAGTGAGCACAGTGAGCACAGTGAACACAGTGAGCACAGTGAACACAGTGAGCACAGTAAATACAGTTTAGTCCAATAAGTATCCGGGAGAGCTGTGAAGCAGAAGGGGCTCCAACAATCACAAGGATAGCATCTAGCATCTTGTAAGAACTATTTCTGACATTGCTGCAAACCTACATCAAAATGTCGATAGTCCACTCAGATTGTAACAATCTACCCACACACAGAAATAACAAAAACATAAAAGCTGTCATTCAAATCTTGTGTTTACACACCCGCCATTACTGAAAAGTGTTAACAATTAATAAAATGTCTAGTGAAAAAGCCATGCAGTGAATTTTAATAAGTTTAGAATTTTTTATATAAAAAACAACTTGCTCAAGATTTTGTTTGAGAATGAACACCAAGTACAGAAGGTGTATGATATCCCTGGGGACGTAAGCCTAGCAAAGAGGGATACGACAAATAGAAAACTTGATGACACTGTCAATTCTGCTCGTATCTCCTCCATAGATAGATACAGATGTCTTCCAATGCGAGATAAACCATTAATTTTACTGCACCGAGTTGACAGTGTCATTCCAATTATATCAGTGGATGTTGTTATCAGCATCAGTCGACTCCATCTACACAGACAGAAACACAGCACAACTCAATTACATACACAGTCACACAATATATATGGTTGTCCCTGACTTCCATCTGTATATGGCCCGAGGCCACTCGTAATGTCCTGTCTCCAGCATTCCACAGCAGCGGCCCAGTTTAACCAGACATCCTGCATCCCATGTTAGAAATTAACGCATAAATGGCGTAACAGTTTGCAATACCCATTCTATGCAAATTGGCCGATGTAATTATAAATATTAATTAAAATTAATACATAGTATTGTCGCAGTGGAACAAATCACACTGAAGGATTGTATTTTGATTGAAGCTAACATGACATATCTAATTCAATTTTTATAAGTTCAGTCCCGCCCAAATAAATGCTAATTTTAAGAAGATTGACAAATGACATTTATATTGCATTAATTTCTACTAATAATGAAAATATGCCCGAACAGTGACAGAAAGCAAATCTGTATGTCGAATATATTATGGAAATTTATCTAAAAATGTCATTTGGCGATTTGCGTGTCTGAAACTTAGACGGACTACTGCAATCAGGAGACTATTTTGGGGAGTCAGTACCTTGACAAGTAAACACAGCTGCTGAAAGCTACAAAATATGAACTTGTCATCACTTTCATTATTGGCTGGCTGCTGGTCCTACAAAGCTGGACATTCCCAACATTAGCCAGAGGTTTGGACATGTTGTTGGCCAGCAATTATTGTCAACTGACCAATACAGTTAGCAATGTTATACATCACATCCGCCAATGATTAACACATTGATTATTCCAAATGCATCGCACAATGATATCCCGCTATCAATGCCACGACTATATCAGACGATAATTCCATTTGCGCACCATCATGTCGGATTATCATATTCACTTTGCACTGAATAGAAAACAACAATGGCAATCGAACAGCCCCATAAACAAGTTAATATTTTATCGACCAAACACGGTCAATCCTGTAGTGGATGTCTATCACAATCAGGGAGTAATCCCAACCCCCCTCCTTCCTCCCATCTTCCCTGTACTCAATCACATCATCCATTTGTCAACCGCACATGACTGAATCGCACTCTGTTAATTAATCACTGGAGCGTGACGTCCGGCAAGTGCAAATGTCCAGAGAATGACATGACTGTCACTGTGATGCCCAGCTACGACACCGATCCACCCAATCACCCCCCCCCCCGGATCTACACAGACGGGCTGATAAAATTACCGCAAAACATTAAGAGCCTACAAGAGGACTCGGCCAAACTGGCAGTTCGTCTTTCGGCCGGTCGATGGCGTAATGCAATTTACGCGCCGTCACTTATCAGATTGTGTGGAGACGGAGATAAAACCAGCGACTCAGCGAAAATGTGTCTGAGTGAAATTTACAGGAAAACATTCCGATCGGGCGAACCCAGTCGTAATTCCATCATTCCGTCAGTAGTCTGTCATAATATAGTAATTATAGTTACTATTATTATTATAATGTTTGTATGTGTGTGTGTGCGTGTGTGTGTGTGCGTGCGTGCGTGCGTGCGTGCATATATATATATTGTTATGGGGTCACAGGAAATGGTATCTAACATGCCATGTGACGACAAAGCAACTTAATTTTATTTGTTTACCAATTGTTTTGTGCATGTTTATGTTATTTGTTGTGGTTGCAAAATAAAATTTGATTTGATTATGATTTGTGTTAGATTTAAAGATTATTAGAACGGTGGGGACAGGGTTGGGAGGGGGGGAGGGGGGAGGGGGGGCTGAGGTGGGAAATAAAACACAATTCAAGGAATAGCAGAGGGACAGAATGAGAGGAGGATGTGACAGGATGAAGAAAATAAACAAGGAAGAAGTACATACATAACAGGAAATAATATGTGCATGTGTTAAAGGGGAGAAATTCTCCATATACTCCTTAGTTTCTTAGTAAGTCCATCTATTTGTTGACATAAGTTTTGCACATGACAAAGAACACATTTCATCCTTTGATCCCATGCAACCAGTCAGAGCTGGTATTACACCATCAGCCAGCACAAACGGAGACGTTTATCTTCTGCTGTTGTTGAGCAGGCTATGACGGTCACACAACTGCCTTACCCACCAGTGCTGCTATAAAACACACATATACCGTATGTCTTCCACACAGTTACAAAGACATGCACTGAAGATCACAGACAGCGCCAGAAGTAACATCTTCCCCCACCCACAGCTAAAGCCCTCCGGCCATAAAGCACGGAATCTTTATAAAAACCAATTTCCCTAAAGAGCATCACTCCCCACAGATCAATCGTGGCGGTGCAATATTGCCACAATCCCGGAGCCCCGCCGGCGCCTGGCTTGCAGATAATCTCCTGTCTCGGACACTCGATTTCTGAGATGCATCATTTTTTACAGGTTTCATGGAACTAGTCGAACGCTTGACCATTGGAACTTTCCCAATTCCAGGAAGCAGTTACCAGATAATAGATCAGTTCCTAATGCTCAATGGGACGACGGTGTCTGTATTGACGACCGTTGTTAATTAGATTACCATTGTGTTCCTTGTATGATGTTTAAGTTTTTCTTAGATACACCCATGTGTAGAGAATAGAGACAAACAATAGACAATGTAGAGCACAATGGCTCAGGGGTAGAGCTTCGGACTCTCGACTAAGAGAACCCAGGTTCGAATCCTGTACTGCTGTGTTAAAACCTTGGGCAAGATTTTCACTCTACATTGCTCCAGTTTACTCAGCTGTATAAATGAGTACTTGGCTATAGGCAGTGGTGGATATGTATACGAGCAGCTTTCGCGCATTAATTGCAGCATATGGCTGGATGCTTCCCAGAGAAGTTGAGACAGTGTTTGATTGAACAGGTCTGCCAGGGAAGTAAAGTGTAAAGCGCCTGTCCTGAGGACTGGGTATTGCACTATATAAGAATGTTTCTTTTACCTTTTTTAATGTTACCAGTAACATTGATTTGTAACTAAAAATTATGGGTAATATTACCAGTAACATTGCTAATTTAAAATTATGGACGTGTGAACTTATCAGAGAATGTATAACATTTCCACACGTTTTCCTAAATATTTTCCATGGTATCCAGTTCATATATTTAAAAACAACCAAATGCCTACAGTGCACACAATGTTTATAAATAGGAATTGCTGATAAATATATAATTAATCCATCCATCAATCTATATGTCAGGTTTATTATAATAATTATACATGTGCCAAAACTAGGAAGAGCCCAGTAAATAGGAAAATATGTGCCCATTTTGGTGTAAATCGAAATATACTGCAAAAGCCAACAACCGATTCCCAACAGAGACAGTGAAGTGCCAGGGAAAGTCGAGCTCAGCCCAAAAATATTTATTTCATCTCAATATGAGTGACATATATCAAGTAAATAAAGATTAACCTGTTACAAACAATTAGGGAATGTAATGAAATAACAGCAAATCAATTAGCCAGCATCTGACTATAGAAGGCAGAGGACTGGGCTAATGACCAGGCTTCATTAGACTGACGCTACAGTTGCTGTATACACAGGCAGTAAACTTAGACTAGTGGCCTCTCATTAGTCTCCATAACCCTGTGAGAGCCACTAATGGACTGAACACACCTGGATAAACTTATTCCCTGGCACTGGGGTGAAAGGTCAACATGCCACTGTGTGACGTCAATTCATGGAATAAATTCCCCCTAGTCAAAGTCATAGATCTGCCCAGCAAAACTGTAACATTCCTGTGACGTTAAGCAGGTTATAATTAGGTTATGCAGTAACATTCCCACATATAACATTATGGGAACGTAAAGAAAACTTTCCAAAAAAACCTTAGGAGAACGTTACCTGCTAACGTTATCGTAACGTAGAAATAATTAATATTACAATGTGTTATTACATTGATTAATAATTAATTAAATCAATAATTATTACTGATTTCATTCCTATGCTATGCTGCTTCTTATAGTACAAGGTGATGCGTGACGGATTTTATTTTTAAATAAGTTTTCTTCAGAGCAACACAAAGTCCATCACAATCTATCACGTGCCTCCTTCTCCACCCTGCATTTGTCAACCAATACACAATGACATGAATGCTCCTCACCACAACAGTGCTGACCTCTAGTGTATCGTGACACACTAGGTTACCAGTGTTGAAGAGAATTGCTCAGTTGATAGTGAATATTATTGTTCTTGGCTCCAAGAATGGTTTATTGCATGATTTAACTGTTTTTTTAGCCAAAAAAATTCAATGAGTATGCCATTTCAACCAGTCAGCTACAGGCCTTGTTCATGTACTGGTGTCACATGTTGGCTCAGATTTCGGCGAGATCATTGCCGGGCCACAGGACATTCAGTGTCCATGAAGAACACTAAAGTACTGACCTGTGAATCCAACTGGCACAAGAGAAAAGTGAAGGCAGCTATATATATATATATATATATATATATATATATATATATATATATATATATATATATATATATATCAAACAGAGAGCCCCTACCATGAACAGAGACCAGGGATACCATTTGCCTGCCATCTACAACCAAATTATCCTGCTGAAATTTGAGCCAACACATGTGACACCAGTACATGAACAAGGCCTGTATGTGACGGATCGAAACTTCGTACTCATCGACCAATTTTTGCTCCAAAGTAAGTTAAATCATACAACGGTCAGTTGATATTGGATCATTATTTTTTAGAACACATTAAGAACCACGTCACGCACTAAATGTGGATGTCAGACACTGACTTATGAATATATTTTCCAGTTGTCTTGGCAGAATCTGGAGATTTGTGAATGTCAGTACTGGTATCAATTTAAATGCAGAATTTGTGTCATCTTAGAACAATCCCACAACCAACTAATGGCAGGAGTAACATACTGGTCATGGGAAACAACGGCTGGACTCTCGATAAGCCAAAGGCTTCCTGGTTCATCTGTCATCTGAATGTAATTCTCAGGGGAGCAATCTTGTTAAATCTGGTTAAATCTGTACGAAAGTTCAATTTAATGATCAGACATTATTTTGCTAACAGGGTCCCCTCACTATTCAGGTGACCTTAATAGGAAGGTTACACTGTAGTACCAACACTTGTGTCTTCAGATGAGGTTCTGGGTAAGAGAAAAGACTCAAGACATATGCGGTGTTATTCGATATACAAAACTTCACGTACCAGAGTGTTGAGAGTGGTAGTCCGGCTGTACTCCGTCGGAGTGTCCGAATGGGTCACATGGTAGACGTCTTCGTCACGGCGACTCCCACAGCACAGTCTCCCTGTCAACATGGTCAGTCGGCTTGACCAGTGGTCAGCTGTTCACCTGCACTACCACCTCCAGCCACCCACTGACATGTGAGCGAGCCAAGGGTGCGTAGTTTGTTTACATACAGAGTTCCTCAGGGGGAGGTGTAGTCTAGCCAATGTACAGCCAGCCAGCAGGGTGCACAGGTACCACTTAATCCCAACTGGAGTCTCGTCTCTGTTTCCAGTGCAACCAGCAAAGATTTTATATGTTCCAGCCACTATTCAGACAAATTTTAGTGCAGTCACAGTCCAATATTGTCTTTATGAAACACTATTTTCTATGTTCTCTAAATAATATTAAAAAATTATTCATTTCCTGGATAGATTTCCTCAAAATTTCAAAATAACCAATCACTGGAAAATGTTTTTCAATGAAGAATGCAAATGAAAGTGGTTTCGTGGCTGTAGATGTCTATAGATGTGTTTTCCTTGCTTGCAGTTAATTGCAGTTACCTGGAAACGCTTGTTCCAGAAGTGTATAAAATCCAGCTACATGTTTTGCCAGTTGATTTTTACTAATAGATATAAAATAAATTAACCAAATCAGTATTACGCTACTTTTTCAAGGCACGTGTGTCACACAGTGTCATTACTACCCATTCTGCGCAGGCTGTACGTGTCCTTATGAGCAGTAGATGTGTCGTGCTGATCTATCGGCAGATAGAATGCAATCCCGCACAGTCATGTGGCTATAATCCGTGCTTAGTTCTGGATCATCAGTCGATGAAGTGATGCATTGGCACTTTGACGAGAGCCGGAGCAATGAAGCTGGCTGGATCACCTCCATGTGGTCGGGTTTATTATCCCACACATATGATAGTCAGTCTCCATGGCGATACATTTCCAATAGAAACACTTGAAATTCGGCTCAGGAATACAAGTGCCTGACGTGAATGATATCCATGCTAATACTCGTGTTTCACTATGTTACTTCTTGCAGTCTTCCCGTCCATCCACGATGATGTCATTACTACGTTCTACGGCATATGGGACCTGTTTAGAGACGGTGGAACATTCCGCTTCGTGGACGATGAAGGATCTACCTGCCCCATCCCATGCGGATCCCATCGACAATGTCAAAGCACCGACTTGCTGATTGAAAGAACAAACATGGAAGACAGGAACGACTGGCTTAGTTCACACACAACTCTGCCCCAGAGCACCCCGGTTGTCAGTCCACAAGTCCCAGCACTGCCTGGCGGAGCACTTAACTCACACCTCCACCACACATCCCCTGTCTGTCTCATCACTGCCTCGCTCCGTCTTCACACAAACTGACGTTTATCATTTTATTACACCCATTTCTGCCGCATCGCCAAAGGTATACTTTTTATTGCTGCCCCCGAGCTGGAGAATAGGTAATACCTGGAGAAAACCGTTGCACGGCTCCGGCTCCGCGTTCAACTGGTGTCAGGCGCAATAAACTCAAGCAGCTGTAGCCGCAAAAAATGAAGTTTTTACGCATCTTCATTCCTTTCCAAATATATTATTGGAGTGACAAGTGAGAAGGATATCTGGGTGAGCATGTTCCATTCCTTCTTAATGCCATCAGTCGTGTTCACATTCCCTGTCCGACACACGTGTTGGGGTTTATGTTTCACCAAATGTCATATTTTGGATGGTCCTCACTGACAGCTGGAAGTTTTTATCAACACTCCTCTGGGCCACCATGCTTGCATATATTGTTTTGTGTGTTGAGGTTAAATCTGAGTTCTTGTATATTTGTCTCAAGTGTCTGTGTTTAGTCTGGCTTGCCTGTGGAGTTGTAGACTATGTGCCAATGAAGCATCCCAGTAAATGTGATGAATGTTATGGTTTCATATCTCAGATAATTTTAGAACATGTCTAGTTTTGTCTACCAGTCATATTGCCTACCATTGTCATTTACAACAGTGTTAGACTAATAAGTTGTTCTAGTGTAAACATATGACATACCGAATATGTAAACATTACAGTGATGTCTGATTTCAACAAATGCACACACGAGAAACATCATATACACAGCATTAACATTACTACATTCAAGTTGTCCTAAAAATGGTGGATAGCTCAAAGCAATGTGCATAATTTACATATATTAAGACTACTTAGCACTTTATTGCTTAGCTTCAAAGATGTTGCCAGGAACCATATAAAATTAACTGCTGCCACATGTTTTTAAGAATTGGTTTTACATGAAATACCCTATTTACATTTTTTATGATATATATAATTAAGCCAGCTTTTTAAGTACATTGGTACATAAAACACTGACATTTAAAGTATGCAGTACTTATCAATAAAAACAAAATAAAAACAAAGGGAATTTATAATTTTGCAGTGGCCTGAGGCACTGTGTATAACTATGGATGAAAAATAGCATAAATTATAAACATAAAGCATGTCATGTGAGAGTCATGTAAGAATCTTTTATTTAATAAATATCTGGTTGTGGACCATCTCTTTTAATTGTATTACAGTGTATGTGTAAAAGATATTTGCTTATTTTATACTTTGAATGTGACAGGGTAAATTAACACAAAAGTCATTGACTCCAAATTTACCCCTTTCAAACATTATAGATTGTAGCATTATAGTTAAATTTGTCTGTTTGTGTTTGTGTTTTGGTGTGGTTAACAATGTTTTGATTACAGTGTTCTGAATTAACTTTCTTATCACATCATGTGATTTTTAGTACATGTACTGCACCTGATTTTGACAGTGGTATATAATATTCCGGTGGGCATGTGATTCAGCTATGTTCATCTTCACTGTCGTGAACACTGAAAAAAAGTAAAATTAATTCATGTTAAACTAGTTAGATAAACCAAAACAATCATTGGTATGATCAACTACATTTCCAATCCAGGGGTGGCAAGTATCAGTAATGCATGTAGTTTGTCGAACCAGTTTTACTTGGTTTCATTTACGGTTCTGTTTGTGGGAACAGGAAACATCAAAATGAAATCTAAGCAAACTTCAAAGATCAACTCTGGGAAGTTGCGACCAGGCCAACATGCTACACAATATAGTTGTGTTTAATATTTTAACGTTTCAAAAACTATTTCAGTATATTTGAACATTTCACAGAAGCACCATTCAAACTTACAACAATGCCATGACACAATAAACACTATGTCACAGATGGTATACAGCTTCAACAGACTTACTGTAGTATTACGAGGCTAAGGACTGAGATATCTGGTTCTGCCGCCAGTAAATCAGAAGTTACAATGAGACAGACAGCTGTGAAAATGTGTCAACCGCAAGCATGCATGCATGCATGCATACATGCACAAAAACATTTCAAAACGCTGGCACTTTGTGCAGAAAAATGGGGGCAAGGGGTCCGGCAACTGCACCTTGTATAATATTGGTGGGGGGAGGCAATGCAGTGGTATAGGCCTTATGGTTCTGCCTCCCAATAAAAAGCAAAACGTTGAGAGTGTCGGGATTATTTTAGGTGATTTCAAGTTACATGCATTGTTTAGGACATGAATTGGTCATGATATATTGGGATTCCCACCAGTTGCGTATCCATCTTCAAATTGGGGTGGGTATTTGTTCTGTTCCCACAGATAGTGATGACGAAACGTAGCACAACGTCAACGACCCCTGATTTGTGAGGATGAGACAATGCGGAATGGACCAGACCCAGTGGTACTGAAGCTGCGGCGGTTCTCATAAAAAAAAAACTTATTTCGTTCCGTGGCTGTAAGCGGCTGAGAAAAGACTTAATGTAACATAGTTACTGGAAACTCAACATGAGCAATAGAACTAGTCCAAACACATGTCATCTGAGTCCTGACACCCCAAGGAAGTACTAACGTCGGGGTACCCATGATCGACCGTTTTTGCGTAGTTTTCCGCATTTTATTCGCCTTTGATGTAAAGTTACACAATTTAAATTATTCTCTATTCAAAGCATATTCATTGACGATTTCTACAAACACAAAAAAATAGTTTGATACAATTTGGTAACAAAATACCGGCAGTGATTACCTTCTCACCCAATAGGTCACAGGGGGACCGTGCGCGTTCTGCATATAAACCTGACTCTGAGTAAAGATGTGTCATACAACATGGATGCGCCCATGGCCCGGGCATGACATCAGTTGGCGTATTTGTTTACACATAATAACGTATGTAATTGTATATTATACAATTACGTACGTTAGTACAGTAACAGTCAATACCAAATCACAAAATTTATTGCTTTTATGAAAGTTGAAACGGTCGATCATTAGGGATCCTGTCGATGAAAGGTACCCACACGCTAGCCTATACTAGTAGGGGAAGTAGGGACATATCCGCACACTGAGGCATGTCCGCACACCCTATTATTTGCGCATCGCGTAACATCTGGTTAGTCGAATCATGCTAAGCGGCATCGTCTAACCCCCAAATCAACGACTTGCATATACTTTTTGATAGAAATGAATAATTAAAAAGTTATGACATAAAATGTTATTTTCGTAAACACTGATGTAATTTTACTCATATGCTGTTATGTGTATTATTTTAACTATAAGACGTGCATATACATTTTCTATCATAATTCCAAATTGCATTTTAATGTTTTATGATGTGTGAAATAAAGGATACATTCATAAGTAGCATTTTCGCGCAATTCAGAATTATTCACGTATTGGATGCTTGGGGCATGTTCGCACAGGCCTGTGTGATCATGCCCCACCCGCTGTGCAGACGTATTTCGTGCATCAGTGCTTATAATATTATGTAGTCTACTTAGATACATATTTAGATAGTTCAGTTGCTTACCACACATATTATAGGAAACTTTGATGTGAAATACTATATGATGATTATTAATAATTATTAATAATTATTTAATATTATCAAACTTATTATATCATTCATCGCTTCGTCAATGTGTAATAGGCTATATCGTGCTGACGTCACATTTCCCATGTTGTGTATCATCAGGACCGTTAAATACATAAAGCTTAATTGATCATTGCTCATAGACTAAAATAACCAAGATGACAAATGATGTATAATCTATAATATAGAACTTTGCCCGTTACCCCGTATACGTTAGTCCATAGAAAGCCATGCTCGCACAGCCGACAAACTGAGTTTTTAGTTTGACTTTAGTTACGAAACTATGCTGTTTTAGCTAGAAGGCTTCAGACAAGCTGGGTTGCAAACTTTGACTTTCCCCGTTACAAAATCATGCTGTTGTTTGCTTTGACTCTCAAGCAGGAATAAACGTGGACTATGATTCAAGGTCACTGTATTTTCTAAACTTTACGTATATATGTAAACTTGAAACCGTTGATTTGTGTTCTTTGATTTTTTTATAGTAATGCACGTGTCAGTAGTGTACACATACCAATACATATTATTATTATTGCAGTTAATGGTCAGCTCAGTAAAACCAGCTGTTGTTTCGACATTCCTGGGGCATAACCGCACACAGTATGCGGCTATGCCCCGTACCATGGGGCATGTCCGCACAAAGCTATGCCTCTACATTTGACCAAATATTAAAATAACTGATGGGATATGCGATTTCTTAACTAACTAACAACAAAGTAATATGATTGCTCATTCTGAATACTAAATATCGCCATCTTAGCACACACAGTGCATTATCTATAGCTTGTTTCACCTTAAGTGTGCGGACATGCCCCTACTTCCCCTACTGGACTTCTTAGACTTAGACTTTGTTAACCTGACTGACACTAACTGGGATGAGCCATGGATGCTTCACTTAATCGACTGCTTATTAAATATGACAAAAACTGTCTTAGTAGTAGATTACTGTGGAACGAGAAAACGCGATCCCCGAGCCGAGGCGAAGGCCGAAAATAGTGAAAACGCGTTTGCGCCAAATTAAACCTAATCGTCTACTCTCGCAAAAACCAACATACAATAATATATTATACGTAGTCCATTTAAGAAGGTAAGAAGTAAACATTTGTTATGCATGTTCCCATTACAAATATTGTTTTTAGCACAACTAACCTCAAACACTCGAAATAATCGTCATTTCAATAAAATTCATCTTGCACGTTTCCCGCGTTTCAGACGATGTAAGAAGACAATCACCAGGTAGCGCTCGGGTATAAATTTTTCAGAGCTTGTAAAAACCGTAACGGTCTGTTATTAGCATACGATTAGGCGATATGATGTAATCAGCTGTGGACATAAATAAACAACATTAACTAAAAAAACAGAAAACAGTTTCTCAAAGGCAACAGTGCATAGAAATTGCAGATGCCGGTGTAATGGGAATAAATATCAGTCGGAAGGTGGCGCCACCAAATATTTGAAAAATATCTTGCCATGCGGAACCAGGAACCAGCAAATACATATGTTCCGGTAATGTTTCGGCAACAATCATCTCCTCGCCAACATTACATGGAAGCCTGTTTCCTATAAGCAGCCTCCGTTGTTGCGTCGTCACGTCCCCCCGTTTATCACCATCACTACGGCTACTTAACAAGTTACATACCGTACTCTTTCTATTCAACAACCGATATACTTTAGACTTAGTTAATCTGCTACATTTCTCTTATATCTCTAGGACCCTCAGATCATCCGTTTAAAAACAAATTTTTGTTTCTAAAACTAAGCTGAATATTGGCAAACGTGATTTATCTGTGGCTGCGCCATTCATTTGGAATCAACTTCCTATTACAATTAAATCTTTTGAAACTATAGACACCTTTCGTAAAAAAAAACTTTAAACATATTTGTTTAAAATTGATTTTCCACCATACATTTTAGGCGGTTCCATGCTCCAATGACAACTTTTGGCTGTCCCCGTGTATGACTAGCCAAATGATTTTGTTTGTTGCGCCTCTGAGCTTGAACTTTTTAAGGATATAGGCGCTATAGAAATGTTATAATAATAATAATTATTATTATTTTTATGTAATGCATTTCATCAGGAATACTCGAGGTTTTACTAAACGTATGCTACTAGAGTGATGTATGGAGTATTTTAATCGAGATCCGTGATTTGCAAAATTAGTTCCTCGTGAAATGTGAAAGCTCTTTTTATCCCTGCGAATTGTGTTCAGGTTCAACAATGTGAGGCGTGATTAAACATATATTGTCCTTGAGAACCGTGTTTCTTTCTTTGTAAAATTGACGACATCTAGGTGACTAAAAATATTGATACGTCGCCGATTTATGTTCACAAAATATGTCTATAAATATGTCACCAAAACGCAAAATATAACAAGGCAAAGGCCAAAAGCATATGTGCTCGCTAAAACTCCGGCAAAGTGTCTTCAACAACATTTCCCCTCGGGTCTCCCCCCAGATAATTCTACTGCAATCCGAAGTGTGGGCGGCAATGCGCGTAGCCTCAGTTACCCAGACTCCGTGAGGTGGCAGCACTTTTAAGCCCCCTCAACTCTGCCTGGGACAGTATATGGGCTTAAGTTTCTACATCCGGGCAGCCTTACCCCAGATTAGGGTAGAGACGCTGATTGGCTCTCAGGCCAACTAGGAAATAAAAATTAAAATAACGATATCGTTTTACAAGATAATAATATCATATGAAAAGTATTCACCATTGAACTTATATTAACACAAAAGTAAGTAAAAATTCAAATTTACCGTTGTTTATAAAATAAGAATTACGGCAGGATTAACCACTATCCGTGAGGTGGCAGCATTGTCTAGCCCGACACGGATAGCATACAAATTAAATAAGGAAACCTTTTGATCAAATAATGCTGTATTATAAAAACTATTCAAAATTAAACTTATATCAACACAAAATAAATACATATACAAATTTGCAGTTGTTTATAAAAATATATATTACGGCAGTGTCCGTGAGGTGGCAGTATTGTATAGATCACGCGCGGATACCAAACAAAAGCCGTTAATGTGGCCAGACTGTCTTTTCGGCGTAGTTCCGCAGCCGACCGACAGTCGGTTAAGCGAGACTACAATGCGCGTAGCCTCGGTTACCCAGACGCCGTGATGTGGCAGCACTTTTAAACTAGGTTTAAAAGACTAGGTCTCGCTTAACCGACTGTCGTTCGGCTGCGGAACTACGCCGAGAACACAGTCTGGCTACATTAACGGCTTTTGTTTGGGTAGCAGCCGTGATCTATAAAATGCTGCCACCTCACGGACACTGCCGTAATATATATTTTTTTTAAACAACTGCAAATTTGTATTTCTATTTATTTTGTGTTAATATAAGTTTAATTTTTAATAGTTTTTATAATACAGCATTATTTGATCAAAAGGTTTCCTTATTTAATTTGTATGCTATCCGTGTCGAGCTAGACAATGCTGCCACCTCACGGATACTGGTTAATCCTGCCGTAATTCTTATTTTATAAACAACGGTAAATTTGAATTTTTACTTACTTTTGTGTTAATATAAGTTCAATGGTGAATACTTTTCATATGATATTATTATCTTGTAAAAGTATATCGTTATTTGAATTTTTATTTCATAGTTGGCCTGAGAGCCAATCAGCGTCTCTACCCTAATCTGGGGTAAGGCTGCCCGGATGTAGAAACTTAAGCCCATATACTGTCCCAGGCGGAGTTGAGGGGGCTTAAAAGTGCTGCCACCTCACGGAGTCTGGGTAACCGAGGCTATTTTAAACCCCTCGCCAGAGCCTCTGATACATAATCTAGAAGGCTCTGCCCCTCGCTAAACAATGCCGCTACCTCACGGATACTGGCTAATCCTGCGTATTTCCTATTTTATAAACAACTGTAATTTTATGTTTTTTTATGTTGTGTAATAATAAGTTTAATTTAGAATAGTTTGTTTTATAATACAGCATTATCTGACAAAAAGGTATCCTTATTTAATTTGTAATTTCAAATTCGGCCTGAGAACGAGGCTAGGCGGTTACATGACAATGGGTCATGTGAAACATTTAGTGGAATCAGACGACGTGGTTGGTATGTCTACGCTGGGTAGCGAACAAATGAAAGTATTTATTATGAAAGCATTATAATCATAGTAAACTAAATGAAGCTGACGCACTGAAGGCACGAAATTATACGTAAAATTGATGTACCGTTTGACAATAATTATTATGGACTGCGTCCCGATCGACGGATTGCGCACTGCAAATAACTTGGCTGTCTTTTATGCAGGGAACATATCGATGACGTATAACACATCTTCCATCATAGCCTCGAGTTTGTATTTTTCAAAACTGTGCTCCTGTTCCCGCGATTTTTTGGATCGAAACGAAGGCTTATAAAACTCCACTAAATCATCATCCACTACCAGTAAGGTAAATACTTGTTTTTTTAAACATATAAAAAGTTAAATTTAGGTATTGATCGATAAATTTCGTGGCTTTTTATCATCGCTAAAGTGGTTTTCTTGATATATGGAAATCCCATTTCGATCTCAGCCAGCCGGCGTATTTCAAGGAATCCTAAAGAAATTGATCCTGGAAATGTGTCAAACATATGTATAATCGTGTGTTTAATTCAATTAATATTAGTCTTAAGTTGGTTTTATGTATGTTACCATTCGTAAAACTTCACAATTTACTGGAATAATAATTTGATAAAGTTGATGTTCATGGATGTTGATCAGCAAGTTTTCCGAGATTTCAAGTAGCCGAATTCACGTGACCACGATGGCGACTTATGATTGGCTAAGAGGCGTTGTTTACAAAAACAAGCTACCACGTGCTTTTATTTTGTAGGCAGTTTCTATCAGATTTGTGCATGGAAGTCTTGTTTATGATGTTTTGTTATTGATATTTTGTTCTCTAAATGGATTTATTTGTTCTACAGATCTGTTTAGAAACTAGTTTATATATAATATAGGTCTACTGAGAACATGATGGGAAAAGTTGATGGAAATTTGTGGATCTAGGCTGTCATTCATTTTGAGGATTGGTCTCTACATTGGTCTCATTGGTCTCACATTTTTCTTCTAAGTTACCTTTACATCATTTTACAAAACTATGGAATAACCTTGATTATAAGATTCAAAATCTCAAATCCCGACATAAATTCAAATCTGTGATATCTAAACACTATCTAATCTATCTAGCTACCCTAATCATGTGCATTGCCTAAATCCCAGATGTGTAGAGTGTAACTAAAATCGTTTATTTAAAAAGACAAACTGTTTTGGATTTACAAAAGATTATCAATGTTTTTAACATTCTCCCAGTCCGTTGTCAAATAAATTATATTGTCAAATAAATTATATTCAGAACAGCGAATTTGTGATTCTATGTGTATAAGTATATATGTATCTGTACTTTATAAGTTTGTTTTGTGGTCACAGGAAGACGGCACTTTATGTACCATGTGACCACCACGTAACAATACTTTTTTGTTTTAATTGCTCATGTACATGTATAATGTATTCTTGTTCTCCAAATGCCACCCTCTGTTTCTTGTCTTGTCGGATGAGGGCCAAGAAAAACCGTACTGTAGCGTATCTCGATAGTTTGGACAGTGAAAGGAGGGACCACATTTTAAATAAAGCAGTGACATTTGGCAGAAAACAGAGAGACAGTCGAAGACAAAAGCAGAAGGATCTTGAGAAGGAGTTGATTAAGCGACAAGATCGGAAGCAGCAAGAAAGGAATGAAGCCAAGAGGAGGGAGTTGGAAAGGAAATTAAAGAAAGGAGAGTTGGATTCTGTGCTTAATGAGTTTCCCAATCTTGAGGAGTCTGTTTGTTCAGATGTTCTGGAGGGGAGGGTGGTCGGTTACAGTCTTGTCCATGTGTGGTATGAAGCTGGTGGACTTGTTCCTTACAATGGAAAAGTGGAGAAACTGAAAAGGCAAAGTCAAAAATACAAAGTGGCATATTGGAGTAAATCCCAGGATTACAAAGATGCTGTGGACTATGATATCTCTGTGTATTCTCTTGCCGTGGATCTGTTGTATGGGGATTTACTCCTCTAACTTCGGACATGTACCTGTAATACAAAGACATTTCAGTAAGTAAGCTGAATTCATTTGATTATTCAATAAAACAATCAATCAATTCATCTTTATTTATGTGAACTGCATGTAAGGCCATTCCTGTTGTTCTCAACAACCCAATCAATTTTCTTTGGGGCGATCAACCATGACCTATGACGGGATCTGTAATTGGTCCACAAACTATTAGCCCGATTAACTAATTGAGAAGTTAATGTTAATTGCTAAACTTATTTTCTCTCAATTTCAGTAAGCTGGGTTACTGTTTAGTGTGTGTGCATGCATTTTTCTTTATCGAAACGGACAGTCGGTAATTAATCAATTTAATTGAAAAAATATTGATTTAATTGATTGATTGATTAATTAATTTAATTAATTTATATTATCTATTTATTCTCTACTATAATTATTACTAATTTAAGTGTAAAGCAACAAGTCATCAAGTTTCTTGTTTTCAAGTACATAACCTTGCCCCAAGAAGAAACATCAGTGTGCCCATCACGGCATCATGTTGATTAATCATATTAGTTAAGCTAATTATTAATTAATACTAAAAATAATAATAAAAAATATGTGAATATATTAACCTCATACAGTCGCCTTGATTCTTTGAAAATTTCATAGAATTCTATCCAGTTTTAAAGGAGATAGGTCATGTTTAGCTAACTCTACCCCAAGTTTGGATCACAGTTTTTGTCTTAAGATAGCATAAAACAATAGAAACCAATCAACGCAATTTGAGGGTAGAAAAAATACCATATCTTCCTTAATACCTATCCTATCATCATAATGTTGGTGTCATTTTGTTTGTGTTTCAATGCCCTATCCACTGAGTAAAAAAATAAAAAATATTTGTGACTTCAGAATGTTTTTTTTTTTCTGTCACATACCTACATAATGACACCATGTCACACACGCGTTACATGGAGTAATATATATATCAACAGTGAACAGAACGTTTGTAATCGAGGCTAGGTCTAAACCTGGGGCCTTGTGGCTAGGGCTAGGCAATTTGATTAAAACACATTCGTAAAGTGGCACCACCAGTGGGACAACGGGCAAGGTCGTGCTGGCATCTCACGATGCTTGCGTAATAAAGACTACAATTGCCATGCCATGATGGTCTTCCACCAGTACTACAGCAGTAGTATAAAACATTTTTGACTGTTTTCAAGTACAGTGTATGCTGGCTTATTCCACTTTAAAGAAGAGGGTGGCAGAAGTAGAATACAACATACCTGGTATAATGGGAGTGTCATGAGAGACATTTAAAGGCCAGGGATAAAATGTAGTACTGTGACGATAGCCTATGCACACATCGATCTTTTGCCCCCCCCCCCCCCCAGTCAGTTGCGCTCAATGTTTTGGCACCAACCCCAGTATTTTGCCCTCTATTTTTATACAACTAGATTTAATGTTATGGTTAGGGTTATTATGGTTGGGATTAGGATGATCACATAAATATTTCATGTATAAATAATCATAATGTTTATACAATGATATAAGCATAATTAGAGATGTACCAAAACGAACATAATTTTAGATGTGTACATGACAGTGTCACAAAGTGTGACACTAATATGTCTACAAATAGTGTGATGAAGAGATGAAGATTTATTTTGAAAGTGGAACAGCTCAAATCATGTTCCCACTCCACGGGGAACAAGACGACTGACCTGTTAATTGTTGGTGTACTGTAAAGTTGTTTGCAGTAACAAGTAAACCAGTCATGGTATGTATTCTCTTTATTGGCGCCTCTATCTCCGCCACACTTTGACGCACCTACTTCAGTTGACTGTGTGTAAATGTGACAGGTACACTTGTAACCTTTAGTCGTTCATTGCCTACCCCCTAAGTGTCCTAAGTTCCCGCACTGTGTCGTCCTTTAACATCACATAAATTATATAACACATTTTCATATCAGCAAATGGAAGTTGATATAGTGCTGATACTATGCAATACTAATACCATCGGTACTGATACTCAGACTAATACCATAGGTAATGATACTCTGACACCTGCACAATGCCATATCATGTGGCAATACCCAAATTGCTGTGAAGTGACACTAGTAATTTGGTAATGGCTACAAACTGCACGTGTTTATTTATTACCACGGTTAACTTAAGAGTGAGTGTGTTCTTGTTGTAATACAACGTCTTGGCACCAGCTGTTAGCAGGACTTCTCTGGCACACCACTAGCCCAGTGTGTTTTATTTTGCAGTTGTAAGTCTAATCCATTTCACATGTGACATGAAACACATACAATTCGTTTGGCAACTGCACAGCTATCTTAAATGTCCTATACATATGCAATATTTTCTAACAAATATTTCCAACATCTACATCGACTAGCATTTGATCACGATCAGCATTCAGCATTTTCTTAAAATGGTACACTATATACAGAGAAGCAAATAAACTACTTGATAACAACATTTGCAATCTTGTTTCTGCATGGTCGGCTGCACTCACTGTACATAATGTCAATTTGTGCTTTGATAAGGAATGCAAGAAAACAACTGAACATTGTATCCCTATGCTTTGAACAGGAAAACAACAACACACCTTCCCCTTCCGTTTTAAAATGTCAAATTAAAATACACTCGCTCAAACACTATGAACATTTTCAAATATACAGAAAAACCTAATAAACACTTAACAGGAGGGTCAAACCTGCAAAAATATGTACTTAAAATATTGTTTCTTGTCCATATTGTATTGTCACAGGTGTGGACAATACTGAGAACTGTAAGATTTATATGGATTTGATACAATTTGTTGGTGGCAGTATTTGATCAAATACTCCTAATAAAATACTTCTGATCAAACAAAGCTCCTGAATAAAAATGAAAATAAAAAATGCAAATTCAATACATCTAACCAAAATATGTATTTTATCCAAGTTTTGATCCAGACAAACTTTATGTTTGTGTATATATACGAACGTTTTGCATAGACCACTCATTAATTTTGTATCTGTTCAATCTATTTGTGTAAACACAGGACTAGTTACGAATATGGAGATTCGTGCATTCATGAAGTGTGGAATAGGAAGCAAAATAAAAACAATTGATGCGGTGTGGCATAACAATGAGTGAAACCCCTTCAACTAAAATAGAACTCGGACACAAATGACATATTCTGTGATTCCCGAGTTGCACATTGATCATGACAGAATGAAACCGATGGAATGGAAGTGATGTAGCGGCCGTCGTTTCGGATGCATAGCACCCATTTAAATAAAGCAGCTAGCACAAAAGCTGTCAGTCCGATTGAATCCTGTCGTATTTGTCACCAACACTTCTGCCGCCCGCCCACTGCAACGTTTGTCACCCGTGGCACGAGTCCGGTGACAACGAAACGAGTCCGACTACTGAGTATCTTGTTCGCTGAGAGTACATGGTCAAGCGTACGGTTCGTGTGACGGATGCTACGACATTTTCGAGACGTCCATTGTCCTCTGCAGGTGCCGATGAAGTTGTTCCATGTCTACGACGGGGAAGATTCGAGGAGACGGGCTGCGACTGAGCGAGAGAGAGGAGCCCGCCTCGACGCACGCCATCAACATGTTTCCAGTCTTTTGTATGGCGCTCAGCGCACTGCTCGGCTCGTGGTGCGCCGTCGTCCTCTCCTTCGCCTTCACACGCATCTTCGGGCTGTCCCTCGGGCTCTCCGCGGGGCTGCTCTTCGGGCTGCTGTCGCGTGACTTCGTCGTGACGTTGTGCAGGAAGAGCATCGGCGACGAGAGGCGGCGTTTCGGCGTGATGTTGCCCGTCGCCGCGGCCGCCTTCAGGTCCGTCTCCGACCACGTCTTCGTGATCGAGATCGGCACCTTTGCCTGCTTGTTCAGACTCACCTGCACGCTGCTGCTCACCTGCGCGAAGTCGCCGTCCTGCCGCTTCTGCGGCGTCACCCGGTAAACGGGGTCAAAGGTGGCGATGACGTCATCCGCACAGGCGGACTTCTCGAGCACCATGGTCGTGCGCTCCTCGAGGTCGTACGGCACGGTGGCGTTGATGTAGACGTGATTGCGGTCGTGCAGCAGCTTCATGGTGAGCACGTGTCCGTCCTCGCGTCCGACCACCAGCAGGTAGCCGAACTCGAGCAGTTCGAGCGACGTCGGCTTCTCGTGCGTGCACACGTTCGCGACGAGCTTGCCGTCCGCGATGCCGCGCACCTCCACCGACAGGTCGTCGACCCAGATGGCGAACTTGCCGTCGTACGTCAGTCGGATGAGATCGTACTCCCGGCTCGGACCCATCACGGTGGCGGCGAGGTCGTTGATGATGATGCCCTTGTCGAGGTCGAACGCCTGCAGGTAGCTGTCGATGGCGATGAGGCCGTCTTTGGAGATGTCGACGATGCCGCGCGGAGACACGTAGTTGATCCGCGACACGATCTTGCAGCGTTCGAAGGAGACGATCTTCACCTCGGAGTACGGCGTCTCGTCGCCGACCTCTTTGTTCGGGAACATCGTCGCCATGACGACATCGGGCCTGTTTGGGATCAGCTGCAGCTGGTCGGCGATGCACGGCATGGCGTGGAGTCTCGTGAACGTCTGCAGCGAGAACACGACGATCTGACTGCCGTGCTCGATGTACACCAGGTGGTGTCCGTCCGCCACGAACACGGGACTGCTGCAGTTCGTGAAGCACTCGACCTCCGCCTCGGACTTCAGGTTCCAAAGCTTCATCTCCGTCTCCTCCTCCGTCTGGCCGGTGGTGACGGCAAAGTTCCAGTTAGGGTGCATGACAAACGACTGACAGGCGAAGTGCGACAGCGAGACGATCAGCTTGTTCTCCGCGAGATCGATCAGGGTCAGGTAGCGTTCCGAACGCACCCCGAGCAGCAGCGCCATCTTCTGGCCGTTCGACGAGATGCTCATCTGTACGAGCGTGCCGTACTGGCCGAACGGCAAGTACGTCAGGCAGTGACCCGTGTTCATGTTCCACACGTCGATGCCGAAACTGTCGAGGTAGTGATACGCGTTCGCGTTGACCAGTCCGTAGTACTGCTTCACGTAGACGCACTGGTCGACGTGCGAGCTAGTCACCATGTCGACCGGGTTCTCGTAGATGCGCAGCTGGGCCGCTCCGGCGGACTTGGTGCTGTCGTCGAAGTCCCACACCTTGATGGCCGTGTTGCCCTGCGAGCCCGTCACGACGAAGTTCTTGACGTGCGACACGGCGAACGGGAAGGTGTGCGTATTGTGCAGACTGATCGTCTTGTGCACCGTGCCGCTGTCGACGTTCCAGATGTACAGGTGCCGGTCCATGCCCGCCAGCACGTGGCGGCCGTCGTAGTTGAACGTCGTGCCGAACAGGTAGACCTTGTTCGTGGGGCGCCCGCGCAGCACCTCGCTCATGTCCAACAGCTTCGCGCTCAGCAGGTCGACGTTGTACACGACCAGGTGGCAGCGCTTCACGTTCAGGGCCACGTGGTACGGGTTGTTCGGCGAGATCGCCACCTCCCCCAGCTCCTTGCCGAATCTGGGACCGTCGGAGGTGTGCACTTCCGGGAATTCATTCTGCGCGTCGAAGTCGACGATGACTTTGCCGAACGACTCGCTCTTCGGGTCGAGATCGAACACCTTGAAGAGGCAGTCTTCCGTGTAGCCGGCGTAGGCGTATCGACTGTCCGGCGTGATGGCGAACATACAGGGGAGGTTGTCGGCCGGAAAGACCGCCTGGAGATGGCTCGACTTGAGATCGAACATGTTCGTTTGCGTCTCCTCGCCGACCAGGATGAACTTCTCGTTCGGCGTGATGCCGCACGTCACGAAGTTCTTCGACCTGGTGAACGTTCCCAGCGAGCATATCACCTTGCCCGACTTGATGTTGATGATGCTCTTCTGGCGACACAGCAGGTTGCCGACGCTGAACACCCGCCGCACATTCGGCGAGCGCTTGCCGATCTTGTAGACGAGCTGGTTCGTCTTCATGTTGAAGATGCACACCGGCGAGTTGTTCTCGCCGCTGTCGCAGATCAGGTAGCGCCCGTCGCCCGACTGCAGCAGCTTCGTGTGGTTGCCGAGCTTCTGGTCCGATATGTCGATCGTGCGCGTGCGCTCGCCCGACGTCAGGTCCCAGAATCCGATCGTGCCGTCGAGCGACACCGAGATGAGCTCGTCCGTGCTCTTGCTGAACGTGAGGTCGCGCACCGTCTTCTTGTGGTCCTCGAGTATGTAGCGCAGCATGCCCTTGGTCGCCTCGAAGCACTGGAACACGGGCACGATGGCCGAGTGGCGCAGCGACTCCGTGTCGCACTGCTGCAGCAGCACGCGAATGTTGCGATGGTCGTCGTAGTAGGGCAGCAGGCGCCCGAGCAGGTCGAAGGCGAGCGTGTCCGGGTTGCGGTTGACGTGACTGCCGCACAGTCGCAGCGTGTTCTCCAGCAGCGACGTCTCCTCGTCCTTCATGTCCTTCTGCGCGGCGAACCGGAAGTCGGCGAGCACGTCGTGCAGCGACATCGACGTGATCTTCGCGTGCAGCCAGTTGTAGTTGAAGAGCACCTCGCGCTTCAGGTCGGCGACACGCCGGCTGTTGACGAGGTGGTACGGCAGCTCGCTCAGCTTGCGCAGGTTGTAGCGCACCTTCTTCTGTCCCTCGCCGGCGAACTGCAGCGGCTGCATCGGCACCTTGCGGTCGGCCTCGCTCTCCGCCTTCGGCAGGCCGAGCTGCTGCACCTGGATGGCCGAGTAGCGGAACGGCTTCTTGACCCCGCCGCCCCACGTGCCGAGGTAGTAGTGCACGAGCACCGAGTGGATGTAGATGCGGTGCGGGATGTTGGACAGATACCGCTGGTTGGCGACCTCGATGAACTGGCGATGGTACCAGTAGAGGACAACGGTGGCATTAGCCTCTCGCTGCGTGATGTAGGACGAGAGTTCGTTGTGCAGACGCGGCCAGAGCAGAGGCGGGATGCGTCGCACCGGCGGCAGCCAGTAGATGAAGACGTCGTTGAGCACCTCGTCGTCGAGCGACAGCAGGTCCTCGAGTTCCGCGTCGCTCAGTCCGTTCTTGGACGCCGTCAGGTACGACAGCGCGTGACACACGAACACGTCACCGTAGTAGCGCTCGACCCGCTCAAACAGCACGTTGAGGATGCCCGTGACGCAGTCTTGCAGCTGCGTCTGCAACGGCGGCGTGTACGACTTCCAGCGGCAGACCTCCTCGAAGATGAGTCGCGTGTACAGCGGCAGGCTGCACTTGATCAGTGCCTGCTGGACGACGCCCTGTTGCGACGAGGTCAGCGTGCGTCCGCTACTCTTGAGCCAGTCGTGCAGGACGGCCTGTCCCATCTGCGGGCCGAGAGGAAGCACCTTGACGAAGTTGCGCTGGTTCGGGACGATGTCCTTGAGAGTGTCGAGGATCTCGGCGTACTGCGGTAGAGTGGACACGACGAGGTGGACGTGTGGCGGCAGCACCTTGGGCAGCCACGTGAGGGTGTGAGCCTGGTAGGCCGACGACAGCTGATCGAGAGAGTCCAGGAAGATGACCAGCGGGTGCTCCTCCGTTGCAAACTGCAACATAACGATATTTTAAGTATTGAACCAGCGAGAGTCTAATCATTTCAAAACAAGCCCCAATATCATCGGCTTGCAAATCTACACACATTTAAAATATCACGTCACGTGTGAAGTGTACGTAGTAACTAGTCATCTAGAAATCTAGAAAAGACCGGATGGAGGGAGGAAAATATTCATGTCTAGCGTCAATATCCGTTAAACACAGACCATTGACAATTGAAAACTACACCAGACACTGTAGAAGGGAGCAACAACTGTAGATAAAGAACCCGGCAGAAGAACCAGGTAGATGAAGGAAGTCAACTGAATTAGAACAATGAGAAGACCAATACATCAAGATGATGGGAGTTACAAACTGCCTCACGCATATGGTGACATCATTCGTCGTAGGTACTGGCGAAGTTAACGTGTAACTAGTCTCGCTTAACCGACTGTCGGTCGGCTGTGGAACGGGAGCCGGATGTTTCGGCCAAAATCAGTTTCGGCACATTGTGCCGAAACATCCGTTTCTGCAATCGTTGAAGTTCGGTCGCGACAGATGTTTCGAGCTACATGGGCCAAATCATCCGTCCTGACTTGCGTATTATATATAATTTTGGAATTAATTGTATTACTTGCGTATTATTTGCGTTGCTTGTCATTCCATTGCGAGTAATATATAATGTATATTAATATTATTATTTGACTAATATTTGCGGCCAAATCGTCCGTCCTTAGATTTCCGCTGCTCGTGTTCAGTGTCCCGAAACATCCATCACGGCACACCCAAGTTCTAACGAGGTGTGCCGAATCATCCGTCTGAGTAGGTTGGAGTGTGCTGAAACATCCTGTGCCGAAACATCCGTCGCGGTATGCCGAAACTGTTTTTGGCCGAAACATCCCGGACCCTGTGGAACTACACCGAGAAGACAGTCTGGTGACTTTACTGGCATTTGAATACAATCCGTGTGGGCTAAACAATGCTGCCACCTCACGGATACTGGGTAATACTGCCGTAATTCCTATTTTATAAACAACTGCAAATTTGTATTTCTATTTATTTTGTGTTAATACAAGTTTAATTTTGAATAGTTTTTATAAAACAACATCATCTGATAAACAGCTAACCTTGTATGTTATCCGTGTGGGGTTAAACAATGCTGCAACCTCACAGATACTGGTTTATCCAACCGTAATTCCGATTTTATAAACAACTGAGGACTGAGAACCAATCAGTATTTCTACCCTAATCTGGGGAAAGGCCACCCTGGCGGTTACAACTGCACCCAGGCAGAGTTGAGGGGCTGAAAAATGCTGCCACCTCACGGAGCCTGGGTAACCGAGGCTAACGTGTGACGTAAACACAGATCTCCATAAGCTAAAATAGAAGTTTGTGATCCGACCGCCAGTGTGTTTGTTGGCGTGGTACTCACGTGGAGGAGATCGTGGAAGTAGGTGACGAGGCCGGGACAGTCGAGGGGGAGTTGCTTCATGTCCTGACCGTAGATGGAGCCAATCTGCCAGCAGACACTGCCCAGGACAAGACGGAGGCTGGAGCTGCGAGCCGTCGTACCTGTGACAGGGTAGACACTTATGTATACAGTACTATACACAGGCGGCCATGACAGTTACACATACCTAGGCAGCCATGACAGTTATACATAAACAGGCAGCCATGACAGTTATACATACACAGGTGGCCATGACAGTTATACATACACAGGCAGCCATGACAGTTATACATACACAGGCAGCCATGACAGTTATACATATACAGGTGGCCATGACAGTTATACATACACAGGCAGCCATGACAGTTATACATACACAGGCAGCCATGTCAGTTATACATACACAGGCGGCCATGACAGTTATACATACACAGGCAGCCATGTCAGTTATATATACACAGGCAGCCATGACAGTTATACATACACAGGCAGCCGTGACAGATGGCTATGACAGTTATACATACATAGGCAGCCATGACAGTTATACATACACAGATGGCCATGACAGTTATACATACACAGGCAGCCACGACAGTTATACATACACAGATGGCTATGACAGTTATACATACACAGGCAGCCATGACAGTTATACATACACAGGCAGCAATGAGTTATACATACACAGGCAGCCATGACAGTTATACATACACATATGGCTATGACAGTTATACATACACAGGCAGCCATGACAGTTATACATACACAGATGGCTACAACAGTTATACATACACAGGCAGCCATGACAGTTATACATACACAGGCAGCCATGACAGTTATACATACACAGGCGGCCATGACAGTTATACATACACAGGCGGCCATGACAGTTATACATAGACAGGCAGCCATGACAGTTTTACATACACAGGCAGCCATGTCAGTTATACATACACAGGTGGCCATGTCAGTTATACATACACAGGCAGCCATGACAGTTATACATACACAGGCAGCCATGACAGTTATACATACACAGGCAGCCATGTCAGTTATACATACAGGGGCAGCCATGACAGTTCTACATACACAGGCAGCCATCTCAGTTATACATACACAGGCAGCCTTGACAATTCTACATACACAGACAGCCATGACAATTCTTCATACACAGGCAGCCATCTCAGTTATACATACACAGGCAGCCATCTCAGTTATACATACACAGGCAGCCATCTCAGTTATACATACACAGGCAGCCATGACAGTTTCACATTACAGGAGAATGGCTATCAGCACAGTTGCATAACTTCCTTGCAAAATTCGTTTGTTTGAAGCAACTGCAAGTTTGCTTAGGTGTGGCCCGTGTTTGGAAATAATATCTCTGTGGACCAAAGCTTTTAATTAGGTACATTTTTAGTGGAAGTTGAATAAATTGTTTTGTTTGGTCATGCTACCCACCAAACGTTTCCACCAAGTTACACTAATCTGTGTTGACAAAGTGTGAAACCGTGAATGTTCACGACCGAAATACCTTTCAGGGGTTTGGCTTTATTACATTGTTTACATAAATACACTGTAGCTCGTTAAGTTATGCTAATATACTCCCAACCATGGAGTAACAAAGCTGGATATATCCTGCTCTATCAGATGACATGGAAGGCATATGCTCGTGGATATCCAAGTATACCTTTGGCTGCATGCTTAATGAGACAGTTTGTTGGTATTATCAATTCATGCATGTACACCTGCTTCACACAGCTTCACCTAGAAACATGTCCACCCATCATTGAGAAGGGCTGAATTCATGTTGGAAATTTTAGGCAAAAAATATACAGTCAGTTTATTTATATTTTCATTATGCTTTTAACCATATGGCACACTTGTGTATGCATATATTATTGTACATTTATATGTTAATATATAATTATGCACATTTGAATTGTATTATACGTGTAGGGGGCAAACACCCAGACATTTGTGGAAGGGAATTTTTTCTCCTGCACAAATATGTGCTGTATTGTAAATGTTTACTGGTTTCACAATATCCAATGGACTGTGCAGTGCAACAAATAGCGCAATATTGCACAAGACTCACCTAGAAATCGCACCAACAGTATCGGCCTCTTCTTTGGGAACCAGCTGTGTACCATGCATGCTGCCTTCGCGAGCAGCGACGTCTTCCCACTGCCCGACTCCCCGTACACCACCATTGGCTGCGACGAGTCATGTGACACGTAGTGCCGTATCCGCTTGATGATATCGAGTCGCCCTTGGAACACCTCCTGTCTCGACTTGCACAGGTTCAAGTGCTGCAGGATCTCTACGACGTACTGGTCATTGATGGCGTGTGAAACGTCCTCCACCGACTGCTCGATCAGATGCGCCATCTTCTCATAGAACATATCACAGAATTGCTTCAGGTACACTTTGTCCTCGTTTGGCTTGCTCGTCTCCGGATTCTCCCAGCGGATGTGGAACGAGCCCATGTTGTCTTTATCCTGGATGGCGTGTGGGATCTTCATCACCTTCAGACGTCTCAATAGTTTCTGAGGCTGGTGAGCCGTTTTCGTCGTTCCCGGCTCGATGTCGATGAACTTCGGTGCTAGGGGACTGTCCAAGTGCTCCTCTAAGTTTGTGATCGTGCGCGAGAAACACAGGCAGTGCTTAGCTGGGTTCTTCAGATGAAGGAGGCCCTTCTCAATCTCATACTCCGTCACTGAAACACATGAATGTATTTGTAGAGACACTGGAAATACTATGTGTTGATCGTAATTTAGTTTGTACAGCCACCGGAAATATCTATCGGGTAGTGTTGATCACAATTTATTATTTTAGAATCCTGAAGAAATGTTGGGTTTGGACAATGGATGACTTGTAGAGAACGATTCACTTGTCCAATGGTTAAATATCTAAACCCCAACAACCAGGCAAGTGGGAATGTGGAGGCTAAATTATAGGTATATATAATCTTAAACGTGATACATGCATACCACTGCACAGTTATGAGAGATTGGATATGCAACTTCTCAGAACAGATGCTCTAAAAAACGCATTAATATTAAGCTTCTATGCCGCCAATATCTTCAAGAATCTGAGCTCAGAGGCGCAACATAAAATAACCATTAGGTATAACTGGGAATGGGAGCTGGCAAGAGTCATCATCGGTGGAAGGATCATAATTTGTTTTCATAGCACGATTTCTAGCCTGTGTGACTGTAGGACCATTCAAAACACTTTCCCACGTTTCACCCTCAGCAAACTAGTTAATTTGAATTTCTGTTTTAACTCAACTTGTCTGGGAAGCATTCAGCCATGTCACAATTAATTTCCGAAGACAATTAATTCACACACATCCATCACAGTCTATGACCATTACTCATTAAATTAACATAGCTGAGTGAACTGGAGCAATGAAGAATGAACAAAATTGCCCAAGCAAGAAATGTTATCCTTGACACTCAAGGTTGACGCTCTGATGTTTCAGTCACTATGGCACGGCATCCCAATGAGTACATTTTGGGGTATGATGTTCAGCTATCAATCTAATAAAATGTACAACTGAGCCCTAATGACACTGCATCTACTGGCACCATTTCGCAACATTTTAACACACGGTTGGACGACTTTGTGATTGTGATGTTTAATGATAACAAAATCAACACATAACATTTTTTCAATTGAAAGGAGAAATCAGATAGCTGCGTGGGCCGTTGTGTACTGGAACAAAACATCTACGATTATCACAGCAAACTGGTTCATTTATTGATATATCAGGACTGAGGTTATTTCCAAACAGCTTATCTATATCGACATTCTTATCAGCAGTAACCTCAGGAATGATTGCACTGTAGCAATGGTCATGGTGTGATTACGCAATTATACACTGTAATTACACACTGTAAACAGGCACCATAATTACACTGGTGCTATGGAGGCTGGTTGTAGTGATGACACCTGCAGGCATATGGAATGAGGCCTAGAAATTGTAGTTAAACATTCGCATTGAACAACTTGTAACCTCCAAAGATTAACCCCAGACAAATGTGTTGGGCCACCCAAACAGGGCCCTCAAGGTACCCTCAGACCACCCACTGTGAACCCATGACTCCCCCACATGACCTCACAATGTTGCTGACTTTTACTCTTCCAGATTTTTCTAGGAAAAAACTGACAGCAAACCAGGTAAACCATGTATGTGCATACGCATGTACATACACACGCATCCATGCACGCACAAGAACACATATATGCAATTAGACCTTAGAAACTACTCAAAACATTTTGCAAATTGACAGATCGTTTTTAAAGATATAAAATCTGTAAGATTTAAAATACCTAATTTCAACTTACGCAAATTTGTGTTTCATTAACATTGTATATATATCGTTTCAAATTGCTATTGTATGAATTAATAAAGTCACTCTCCTGTTTAATAACTACTGTCTAACACACTACATATAATTATACTAGAACTTAATACACAGTTTGTGGATTTATTACATCACATATTCATTACATTTACTGCAAACTGCAAGTACACATGTCAATACATTGTGTTCATACGCCGACACAATGTAGACACAAATATTGAAATGCAACGCATGAAGGTAGCATACCTCCATAATTAGCTTATGTGAACTGTGTACTTCAGTTTCCTGCATGATACGTTGGTTGGCAACACTGGCATTCAATGCCAATGTCACTAATTAGCCACCAACTCACCAGACTAACTCAGTCAATCAACATCTTACAACTAGCATATGTTTCTAATACACCTGGCACCCACATCTTGAAGGAAATTAACGAAAACATATTGTAAACTGTTCAATATTAATGTGCCTGCCTTGTTTTTGTTGTTGTTATTTTTCCTAATATACCAAGTGACAAATATCAAAGTAATTAATGTGTGACTTTTTGCGACTTAGGTAGGTATATAGCTTGAAAACGTTACAATTTCTGCCAGAAAATGAGTTTGTTTTTGTGCGAGAGAGATTACAGATAACATCAGATGAGGACAGTATGTATCTACATCAAGCATCAGAGTTGTTTTGTGTAACGTGATTGCTTCATGACAACTTGCCTCAGGGGAGATATTCCACTGCTGATGTCAACTATTTGTGCACGGAGCATATACAACCAACCGCACATCACTGAGTTATCACATCTATTGACAAATATGTCAGTTTTCCCTTGTAATACACTGGCTGCATTTTACATAGCTAAAAGTTGCTTTCTGAAAATGAGAATTAGGACTTATCATAGGCACTTTAAATAATGTGGATCTATCTGCATTAGAACTTAAAATTGCTTTTGTCTTGAAGAATTAACAGGAGCACAATAAATTACTCAAATGCATGTGCATGTCTGTGCCTGCCTCAGAACTTTAGCAGGCGACATTTAAAAACTGTCATACAGCAGATACTATATGTTTATTTTCATGATATTTTGTGCCCAAGTACACATATAGTATGTGAATATTTTCATGCATTTATGGATATAAATGTCAAATCAAAAAATGTATGTGCAAAGACTGTTGGCCTTGATTGTAATCGATTTTTATTAGACAGCACTACTGATGTGGTCATGAAATCTCCAAGGCATGGTGGCAAGTCGCCAGGACACTGCGGGAAATGACCATATGGTCACTGCTTAATCCAAGGTCTCTACACTCGGAACAGCAGGATATGTTAATCAAGTGCACACACAGCATACAACTGTACAACTAACATACCGGTAGTTGTGTTAAATAAAAAGAAATTATTTATAAAAAAAACATTTTTGTCTAATAAAGGTTATTATATTGTAGATATATATATATACATGTATATTATATATATATATATATATATATATATATATATATATATATACTGTATATATATATATGTACAATATTATTAGTTAACAAAAAGAAATTATAGACATATCACAGCACACACACATGTTTATATATGTATATATATATGGGTGAGGTCTTAGAAAAACGTACAATTCACCATTTTCACAGTTTTTCAGCTTTACATGGGTATAGAGTAAAAACCTGTATACCAATCTAATTCTTCTTAGTATCATTCAATAGAGAATTGTTTGGGCTTTCAGAAAAATGTAAATTTGGATAAGTCCGACGAGGATTTTTTTGTGTTATTGGCTTATTAAGTAGAAAAAAAGGGGGAAAATGCATTTTTGAGCATTTCTTCATTTTTTAAATGTATCTTATTTCAAGTAATGTAAAGTTAAAAAATCCCAAACGTATTATTTGTCTAGTAAGTGGACACAGTTTACATTTCCATGACATTTTAACATGATTTGGGCCGGCACCATTTTTTCAATTCTCATTCAAATGAGAAATTTATTTAAACAAACGTCCGTGAATTATATTTCAATAGCCCAATTTGGATGTTAAGAAAGTGGGCACCATATTATTTTTACCACCTATGGACAAGGGTACGTTGTTGCATTGTTGTGGTTGGACAAAGTTTTAGCCACACCCACTTCCCTTGTCTAGGGTGGCACATGAACAGAATTATACTGATAAAAATCACGGACGTTTGTTCAACATTTTTACCTCTCCTGCATATAATTAAAATTTTCTAGCTATTTCCTATCGCATTTCTCGTTTCTTGTACCACATTCTTCAATCGTGAACAAAAGTTTCACTCCAGTTTGTGTATTGGCCTTACAACTGGCGTCGAAATGAAAACAAACGTCCGTGATTTTTATTTAAATGTGCTATTTAAATATATGAGAAGGTGACTGAAACTGGCAGAATGATCGTTTTCACTGTTGAAACTAATAGTAAACATGTTGGCCTTGTACATGTAGGGTATAGAAGAGGTTCTGTGATATATTTGTATAAGTGGGACCACACATAATCTGGAGAAAGTAAAACAGAAAGGGTTTTTATTTTTCAAAACATAACACATACAGTGAATGGTAGAAATATATACATGTATATAGCTGTATGCACAGATCAACCTCTTTTGTACATGTAGAAGACGTCTTGAGATTATATGAAGATGCTTAGTACTCATACAAGTGTCTTAAGTAAATAATACCAGTAACACACGTCCGTGATTTTTACGCAAACGTCCGTGAATTTTATGTATATATGGTAAACAGGCATACTGTTCACCTGCAAGTGTTAGAAAGTTCTTTATTACTGTTAAAACTAATAGTAAACATGTTGGCCTTGTACATTAAGGGTATAGAAGAGGTTCTGTGATATATTTGTATAAATGAGACGACACATAATCTGGGGGAAGTAAAACAAGTGTTTTTATTTTTTTAAATCATAAAACATACAGTGAATGGTTGAAATATATACTTGTATATAGCTGTAAGCACAGATCAACCTCTTTTATACATGTAGAAGATGTTTTGAGATGATATGAAGATGCTTAGTACTCATACAAGTGTGTTAAGTAAATGATACCAGTAGCAAACGTCAGTGAATTTTACGCAAAAGTCCGTGAGTTTTATGTATATATGGTAAGCAGGCATACTGTTCACCTGCAAGTGTTAGAAAGGTCTTTATTACTGTTAAAACTAATAGCAAACATGTTGGCCTTGTACATTAAGGCTATAGAAGAGGTTCTGTTGTATTTGAGAGCACTTGTAACCTGGGGAAAGTTAAAAAAAATGTTTTAATTTTCAAAGTCATGACACATACAGTGAATGGTCGAAATGGGCAAAATATATATACTTGCATAGCTATAACCAAAGATCAACCTCTTTTGTACATGTAGAAGACGTTTTGAGATGATATGAAGATGTTTAGTACAAGTGTCTTAAATAAATGATACCAGTAACAAACGTCCGTGATTTCTACGCAATTTTATATGACTTTGTATATGTCGGCTATGAGACAACGGTGCTGTTTGTGAGTGCGCTGGACCACATATTTTGTAAAGTAGATATGTCGTAGATTGTGTAGAGTGACTTTCATGTGTAAGAGAGCATTTTTGAGTATGCAAGGGTAAAGTAAAAAGTGTTTTCCAAAGATTTGCGCTATTTTCAGTCATCGGTGAAAGTTGATTAGCATATCATTTTAAAGATTCTTTAATGTGCTTATTCATTTTCTGTACTTTCAAACATACATATCATGGCTAGTTATAAACAAAATTTGCAGTTAATCTGAGATATTAAAGGGTCTTTAATTGTTGTTCAATTTATTTCGATCACGGACGTTTGCCGATCACATTACGTTTTCTTTGACAATCTCTAAAAACTGAACCGCTAGGATTAAGTCAGTATAATTTGGTACTAAATGAAGGGAATAAGTTGTTCTTCAAGTGTAATAAAGTTGTTTAAAGTAATTGTGAGTTTTATTATTTTTGCCTGTCTAGCCCCAATTGTACATTTTTCTATGACCTGACCCATATATATATATGTATATATATTATATCACACAGCACACATTTATATATGAATATATATATACATACATACACATATACATATTATTATATATATATATTATAATAAATATTATGTGTATATATATCACACACACATTTATATGTGTGTATACACACACGCACGCATGCACGCACGCACGCACGCACGCACACACAAACACACACAACACACAAACACACACACAAACACACACAAACACACACACACACATATTATATATACCCCCTCCTACAGTGCATACATACATATATATATATATATATATATATATATATATATATATATATATATATATGCATGTATATAATGCCCTACCTGACACGAAGTACTTCTCCTTCTCCCTCACACTCAGCCTGCCCTCCTTGATGGCCAGCATCACTCCGTCCCGCAGTAGCAGCAGGATGCCCTGGAAGATGTCCGCCCACCGCTGCTGGTCCGCCTCCTTCATGGGAGAGTTCGTCTACAAACACATCACCAATGCAAAATGCACCAAACCGTCCCGATTGTAATACAAAATACATAAAAAATGTACGGTAAATATATATAACAAGTTTATCACGTAAAAGTGATGGTCAGATATTCAAAGTTGAACTCTGCCGTGATATCTCTTGATATATAAAAATGTTTTAAATACTGGTAGATGTAATGGTGACCATCAAATACTGGCACTGTGTTGAACTTTGACCTACTTTGGTGTAGGATTATCATATCGCCTGACTTGATCTCCACGATCCTGGTGTGTGACCCTTAAATAACCCCACACCCAAAAATGGAACCCTAAATCTAGTGTCTTTGGTTCCCTATGTCACTGGATTCAGAAGCAAGAACTGTGGGGTTGACGAAGGGTTGTAATTGTTTGGTGACCCCGAACCACCAGATACTAAACATCTGCTCGCTAAACATACACCTCCAGGTAAATGACGTAAAACATACACCTTGAGGTAAAACAATAACAACTCGTATAGCTGCAGGTAAAACGTTTATACCTTGTCACTGTAGTGACTGAGGTTCGAGCTGACGGGGACCAGATTGTAGACAGGTGGCAGCACGTTCTCGTCCTTCTTAAACCATGTGTCCAGTAGCGATACTTCCTTCCCATCATCCAACAGGGCGTGGCGCATCGCCTCGAACTCACTCGCGTTGATGATGGGTGGGAACGGCCGGTAGCCATACTTCTGACCGAGGAATGTCTACATACAACGGAACAGTCATGTAAATGATCGCTGTCATGGAATCACCATCAACATGGTCACATACAATATTATAGAATTAGCAGTAAACACCAATGAAAGAATTACAACGTGTCTGAACACGCGAGCCAATGAATTATCTAGAATTTGTAAGGCTGTTAACACCTTCTTTTTTTGTTCGATAAGAGATTGTCACTTGTAATTCTATGAAAGTTTCATGCTCAGTTAGAATAAGCTAATTCACTTTTTATGAAACTGATCATAGATCTATGCTTTGTCCACAACAATATGTTCATCTGTCGATTATTTCTACTACATTTATTCCTGCACTTTTACGGTTAAACACACTACATTTCTGATTAGAGTGTTCTGTTGATTGTCAGAGCTGACAAAAAAGCAGGTGGCAAACAGAGTATCTGTCGAACCAGATACACCAGGTGTGAAACTCACAACAAAGCTGGGTCCAATGGTTGCCTTCTGACAGTTCTCAATCTCGCGCAGACAGAAGTCAATGGTGGTGTGGTCGTCCTGGGACTCATCGCGGATGCCCCACCGCAGGTCTATAGCCTGAAACACACAACACATCACAGTTGACACACATCATCAGGCACCAATATAGGCAATAACACAATTAACATGGATACGGCGCAATGGTGAGTCACTGGTGAGTCTGCTGACACTAATACAGTTAGGTCACAAAATAATGGTGCCATAGTTCACAGACCTTTGACAAGACGAGGTCTGGGAATGGTGACACCATGAGATCAAATAATGATGACACGATAAGTTCATAGAATGACACTGTGAGGTGACAGAATGATGACACCGTGAGGTCACAGAATGATGACACCATGAGATCACAGAATGATGACGCCATGAGGTGACAAGATGATGGCACTATGAGGTGACAGAATGATGACACCATGAGGTGACAGAATGATGACACCATGAGGTGACGGAATGACGACACCATGAGGTGACAGAATGATGACACCATGAGGTGATAGAATGATGACACTATGAGGTGACAGAATATGACACCATGAGGTGACAGAATGATAACACCATGAGGTGACAGAATAATGACACCATGAAGTGACAGAATGATGACACCATGAGGTGACAGAATGATGACACCATGAGGTGACGGAATGACGACACCATGAGGTGACAGAATGATGACACCATGAGGTGACAGAATGATGACACTATGAGGTGACAGAATATGACACCATGAGGTGACAGAATGATGACACCATGAGGTGACAGAATAATGACACCATGAAGTGACAGAATGATGACACCATGAGGTCACAAAATGATGACACCATGAGGTGACAGAATGATAACACTATGGAGACCAGACGCTCGCACAGCACTGTAATGATATACACAATATTTAAGCCCTTAACTCACAACCAACAAATGTTCAGGTCACACTGACACTGGGTATATAAGAGCAGAACACACTGTCACAAATGTCATGAATTGTGATGTCACAAACAAAAACAAAACACAGTAAATCAAAGCTCACGGCTAACATAGAAATAGGTTTAAGATTTTTCCTTTGTTTTTGTTAGAAAATCTGCGGGTTATTTTTTATTTCCGCAAGTGTTTTACACCCCCCACACTGACACCTGTTATAAGTATCCAACAGTTTTAGTCTCCCTACCAAAAGACAAATAATCAAGACTTGAAGAATGTGTGTGTAGAGGCAGCAGCTTGTGGTTCTATGGCTGGAGACAGCTGTCACATTGACAGACACAGCTGTGACATTCCAGCACAAACAGTCAGCATTCATATGTTGTGCATATACATACTGTGCACAAACAATTTCCCACTTTCCTCGCTAAATCTATTGACGCTAGGTAGTAGATATACAGATCTGTACCAGTGTCAAATTCATCAAAGTCAGTCTAAGATATAAACACTTAATGTGGACTGTTGAGGCTCAGTTAATGTTCTGCCTTGTTAGAATATTTCTACCCCCATGCATAGCCACAAAAAGTTACACACGACAGGAAACAGCTGATATGATGTGCTCAGAACTAGCTGTTAGTGATACTGGTGTAATTATTCCAGAAAGAATTTTTGCTTCAAAACAGACCATTTTTTACATCACTTAAAGGGATACTCCAGTCAGTGAGAGGTTCACAGTATTAACTTATATGCAGGGTTCGAATTTAGCGGGGCGCTGGCCCCCACATTTACTGTCGGGCCCCCAGATGTTGAACTCTGAGGGCCCAACTGGCCCCCAGGTCAAAGAACTGTAAAATTTATAAATAATGGCCTGACAACTTCCTATTCCAGAGCCCAATGCAAAGAAAATGTCATTATTCACTTTACCAGGAAATGATCCTGGCTGCTGTCTGGGGTGGGGGGTGGGGGTGAAGGGGGGCAGAAGGTTGTTGCCCTTGGTCAGGGTTAAAACTGATTGACAAGGGGTTGCCGAGGTGGACAAACCTGTCGACTAGGCCAGGGAAAAAGAATTAATAACCTAGGATTGTGTTACTAGAAATAGACAGGTCTTAGACATAATCTACTATGAAGTTCTGCGATGTAACTAAACTGTCATTTTCCATAATGCTGTGGCAATAGGTATATAGGTGCATAGGCATCAATCCTTGGTTTATACAGTTTATGGCCAATACTGTTTTAAAGTACATGAATGGCGGTAAAAATGAAGGAAGGAACGGGACCTCGCACAGTTGCTTAAGCTATTGTGGGTGGGTGGGGGAGCAGGAATAGGCAACCTTGTGTTGCCATCTACAAACGCAGGCAGCCCAAAGAGGAAGAACTACAGGTTTCAAGCAGCTCCAGTTCAGAGGAAAATTAACAACCCTCCATTGATCTCTTGAAATTATCATTAGCATTTACTAATTAAGCTGCTACATAGGCTACAGCCATTATGTTTGTGGCATGTGAATTGTGTTAAATAAAGTTATAGTTACAATGCAACTTAAATGTGCATCTGTTGCATGGCCCCAACTTTTTGTGTCGGGCCCCTAGATTTTGAAAAGTGGGGGCCCTGCTTGCCCCCACTCATTTTTGGCTAAATTCTAACCCTGATATATGTATACTATATTGGTTGTGTCTAGTAATTGTGCACAATGGTCATTAATAAACAATTAGTTATAGTTTAATGGTATCAAAAACATGCTATCTTAGATTCAGGGCGCTGCCATCTTGAGACTTATGCGCCTGTGACGTACGCCAAATCATTTACGTCACTGGCGCATTGTTGAAAAAGGCAAGGACTAGCGGAGTCTTGCTAATAATTGTGATAATGATGTAAGCAATCCGTGACGTACTGGATACATTAAATACCACTGGACAGACATAGGATGTTCGAACGTGCATGCGCCAGTGACGTACGGGGTTTATGTCACTGGCGCATAAGTCTCAAGATGGCAGCGTCCTGAATTCAACATGGAGTGTTTCCTGTACAATTATACTATAATTAATTGTTTATTAACGACCTGTGTGCACAATTACTATACACAACCAATATATTATACAGATGTAAGTAAATCCTGTGAATCTCTCACTGACAGAAGTATCCCTTTAAAATAAAATAGCTGAACAGATGAAATCATAGGAAATTAATGTCACAACTAAAATTGTCATGTATATAAATCCATTTTGAAGAGTAAAAAATCATATTCTCATGCATAATAACACTGCTTTCTTAACGTGAAAGCCATACAGTTTCTAAGTTTAAGAATTACTAGGCCCCATCATTTCACATGGTGTCCTCTGGGACATAATCTCTGGCCAAGTTTACCTTTCTCAGAAGGCGAAGCGATATGTGCGAATTCCAGTCTGGCCTTGACCATAAACTTTTATGGCAAACGTTTCCAACAATACCCATCAACACACTAGGAATTGTCACTTTGCTGGATAGAATTCCCAAGGAGATAAAATGCATAAAGTGAGGATGGAAGGCTAGCTTTGTGTCCTCATTCTCATGGCCACAAAGCTTTTATGTAATAAAAATGGAAATGTTACGGCTACATTGGATTGCCTGTCAGATTTTTTTACTGGCTCTAACCTTGTATGGCTGTGCACATGAATGGGTATGATGGTGAATGCTAACTGGTAATTTTAATTGGGTACACATATAGGCACAGATTTGTTAAACTGTAATGTTACTGTTTGCATGAAACAATCTCTTACGTATAAATCATAGAGATGGGTCTAAAGTTGGATGCGTCTAATAGTTGATTAGTCTAATGTCCGATGAGTCTAATAACAATGGATGAGTCAAATGTAGGATGATTCTAACAATGGAATATTGTAATGTCAGACAAGTCTAATAATGGATGAATCTAAAGTCAGATGAGTCTAACAATGGATGACTGTAATATCAGATGAGTCTAATGACAGATTATTCTAACAATGGTTGAGTCCAATGTCAGATGTTTCTAATAACGGTTGAGTCTAATGTCAGATATTTCTAACAATGGATGAGCATA
>OZ024857.1:23693654-23823654 GCA_964017155.1 Oasisia sp. SBJ-2009 | reverse complement strand
TGAGATAGGAGGGGTGGGGGAGTGTGGGGGTGGGGAGTGTGGGGGTGGGGGTGGGGGCGGGCACATGCTGACATACATATTCATCAGTGACGCGATAACTACAGTTACACTTGAGCGACCACGCCTAGTAAACCATGTGAAAGCATTCCACTGTAGCGCGGTGACTAATTGTACACATGTGGGGTCCTCTATATTTTGGTCATCTATTTATTCATTTGGACATCTAGACCAATGTATGACGCCTGAAGTCGAATATATCTGATGCAACAGTGCGTGTCTACAGTGCAATAAATTGTTATCTAGACTTATTACAATACCACTCATAGAATGTTTTCTTCAACATCCCTTATCTTGATATTTCACAATGATCATTTCTAAATTTAAGTACACAAATATTTTTTATATATGCATATCAGTATTTTGACATTTTATCTCAAACCATTTCGTCTTAGTGCATCCCTCAAACTCCCTGTCTTCCTAAAATATCCCTATCCCCCTACAACACCAGGGACCTAAAATATGTTGCATTTATGGAAGTTTAAGTTTTTATTTCAGCTGTTGCACAGAGTTCTGCAAAAATCACAAAAACCAGAAAACCGCAGATGTAATGAATCATTTAGTAAAGCTTATTTAAAGGTGACGGTATATAGGAATTAATAATAAATCAATAATAAAAAACCTGGGTGAATTCATTTATATATGATATAAGGATTGTAAGTGAATAATTATATCTGTATCTAATGCTTGCCTAAATAATGTTCAATCACCTTTAACCTGATGTGAACAACCTACAGAAAACATTACTCCACCCCCCGCGTCTAAAGTGAACAAATAAATTGTACTGCAATGTAGAACTAGACTAATGGGCCGCCTACACACACTGCAAATACAGATCTCAGTCAATGGGCTGAGTATGATTCATAAACTAACCAGGTATCTATCTCAGTGGTGGAGGTGGTCAAGCTGAAACCAACTGGTTATTCACTTGACCACAAAGAATGTGTAAAGCGGGGTTAAAAGGACTTAATACAAAGGTGGCCCTGAGTGACACTCTAAGGCTGACTGCTGTTGATTGCAATACTATTATGCCCCCTCAGTGCACACACACACCCCCCCCTCAATGCATACCCCTTCAATGCACACACACTCATCCCCTCAAAGCATGCCATATACACCCCCAATTCATGCACACCTTACCGACGTATACATCCCATCAATGTATATATCACATCAATGTATATATCACATCAATGTATATACACTATCAGTGTATATACCCCCTACTGGCAGTACTGCACATACATCCAGTTGATATATCCTGCCTGGCTACTCACTACATGTTAAATGCATGCATGTCTTTGTATGGATCCATGAACTAAGGCAATGGCAGAGAAACAAAACTAATACTACCTAGAGCACCTGTAATCACCTGGCTGCGATTGGCAATCACAAGATGTATGCACACAGTAATATTACTGTAGACATTGTCATTACAGAACCCCAACCCCATCCTCACTCCAACCCCCCTTTCACTCCAATCCCCCTCACTCCAACCCCCCTTTCATTCCAATCCCCCTCACTCCAACCCCCCTTTCACTCCAATCCCCCTCACTCCAACCCCTCTTTCACTCCAATCCCCTCACTCCAACCCCCCTTTCACTCCAAACCCCCTCACTCCAACCCCTCTTTCACTCCAACCCCCCTTACTCCAACCCCCCTACTCCAACCCCCCTCACTCCAACCCCCCTACTCCAACCCCATCACTCCAACTCCCCTCATTCCAACCCCCTCACTCCAACCCCCCTCATGCCAACCTCCTTCACTCCAATCTTCTCACCCCCAACATCTCCACACCCCAACCCCCTCACCTCTTCATACCAACACAATCCCCATCCTAATTCTCTCCCAACCCCAACCCTCCCTTCTACCTAACTTCATCATCCCATTCCAACCCCTCCTCAACATAACCCCTCCACACCTCAATCCCCCCCTTACCCCAAAACCCCTGTCTCATCCTATCCTCCTCCCCCCACACACTCGTGCACAAACACACACGTGCATGCATGCATGTGCAACAAGACCTCAGTGAGCTGGTGTAGACCTGACTGACTCACTCCCTGCCCCTCCCCTGCCCCTCCCCTGCCCATGTCCCTGCCCTGTCACTGGGAGCCAAGGAACAGAGACCAGTGCCTCGCCATATCTGGTGTCCCGGGCACACAGCACACCACGCATGAGTTATGTGTGTAGTAGTATGCACTTGTTGTGGGACTAACATACCTTCAACACAGGCAGACAGCCACACAGGGCTTCACTCCACAGTCCACATACGTCAGTGTCAGTAATGTCAATAACTGGTGTCATAAACAGTGTACCATCGTTCAACCGGTGCGGTTTCTGAGAATTTCTTAAGCGCCCATTATTTCAGTAATTTTTTCTTCTCGTTCTTCTAATTATTTCCAGCACTGACAATTCTGAGTATTCTGGTTTCAATGTTGTGATCCTTAGATGAGGCCTGTGGTCTACACTGCACTATGACCGACACGAATCAGGAGGCATAGTTGTGTCCCAATGTTGAGAGCCAGGATTTACACCAAATATACCATGCCTGCATGGCCCAGGTATTGAACCCAGGGTGATGGTATGCCAGGCAAAGGTGCTAACCACTACACTACGGCCCACTCCGTTTGAAGTGGAACACAACACCAGCCACATGTCTAAATTTGCGATAACAGCACCGACATAAAACAAGAGTAATGTCTGGTGTAAAATTACTTACAAATCAACCAGCAATCTACAGTTTTACTGAGAAATATCTCAAAGGAAAAAGGGCAAATTCACGCCACTGATTTGGCACCAGAGAGGAACGTTCTAGAAACAAAACTGCTGCCACTTGGCGACTTTCTCCGCGAGAACTTTCTGGGGACTACAACAATTAACTCACGCCCAGTTCAAGTGAGTGTACTCTGGGGGAGCATGTGTAAACAAAGCTGTAGGTTTTACGTAACAGAGAAAGACGTGTACTAAGAAATAGGGTTAATTGTGGGCTTTATAATAAATACTGGCAGTGTGTATGTGTTGTCAACTGTGACAGTTTCTGACGACAACAACTGCCACCGGCATGTCTGTTTAGATGCGGTTATGTCATTGGGCGTTGTACAATACGTGTAGCTGACTGCGTGTGTGTGTGTGTGTGTGTGTGTGTGCGTGCGTGCGTGCGTGCGTGCGTGCGTGCGTGCGTGCGTGCGTGTGTGTTTATGTGTATATGTACAGCTGTAATATGTATGTATATGTATATATGTGCATAACCCGATGAGGATTTTTTTATTACAAACAAATCTAAATACTGCTATTAATAAGACTGCATTCTGTTTGGGGTACCTCAGTATTCAGGCTGAGTGACGTAATGTAGGATTGTACTTCACTTTATTTAGGTTTTAAAGGGGCGGTCTTGGTAGAAGTCTTTCATCCAGGGCAAAGTTCACCTTTCCTGTGGGGCTGAACTAAGAATAAACCCACCCCAGTGTTCATGAACTTATTCACTTCTTGTGGTTTGGACCTTTGTTGTCGTCTGTGGAGTTACATACCACAGCGGTACATTTAGTGAATACAAGCTACATATTGTTAATTGCTTGTTGACCACAAACAGCAATACTGCCCACATAAATATCTCAAATCAGTGCACAAAATGTACATTAGGTCCAGCAGCTGATGACAGTGTTTGAAACATCAAAGCACATCGGCCTAGTTCTGGACTTGTCGATATATTGGACCATTAGACAGTGTCAGGTCACGCCTGAGTGACCACAAAGGAAACGCCATTCTGAATAACAGGCCAAAGTTAAGATGTTCTATTCTAAGGATATATCCGTCCAGTGAAAGTGGGCTTCCTCACCCAAAAGAAAACATGTTTTGTACAAACAATTGTGACGCAGCACCAATGTCCTCACTGGGCCCCCGGGGATCCGCGCTTTCTGCAGGATCAAATTATTGCCAATCACACATGTTTTGGTGGACAGTTGGATGTTAACTGTTAAGCCAATTTACATTAAAATGGACTACAAACACACATGTCACACCATTTACACTCACTTTTGAGGTATAACTGACAATATCTTTGGTTTGTTTGCTCCTTTAATTTTTACCCGTCCACCCATATTTCTACCTGTCCACAACGGTTTTTACTCATCCAAATGCCGGGTGGACGGGTCTCTGCATAAAGCTATGGCCCCCATCGTTCCATCCCCGACGTGGGCCCAAGTCTTACGATAAATAAAACATGTAAAGGAACAGCGCATCCAAAGAATGAACAGCGACCAAGGTCACAAACTTCACATCACTGCTCTATGAGGTCACAACTTAACTCATAAAACCACAAATTTGTAGTTTTGTTTCATTCCCACGGCTACGACATCATTCGACAGCTGGGCAAAAAGTTCATCCCTTTTTACATGGAGGTCTTGAAACTGTGCCCAATGCATATTATATAACATATTCAAAACACTGTTGTCAACATGGCAGATATAGTTTCATTCTTTCACTCTGCCACATGATTTTTGTTATCTTAGGAAAGAAAAAATTATCTACCCGGGTGTATTAAATGTACATGGATAATATGATAGCAATCCTGAATTGCCTGATGTCCCAATCTTTTGAAATCTGAAGGTTCCCTTTTGAGAATTTAGTGGGTATCTCTTGGGCTATCTCGAGCAAAACAATTGATGATATAAGTTTAAAAAATGGCCAAACATATGGAAACCAACACCAACAATCTAATTTGCTATCAGTTACGATGAAGCAATGAAACTGTCTAGATTTCTGTGCATTTGCTGCAGAGGTCTACAGTAAACTCATTGAGACCAAGAGTTGGATAACTCTTGAAAGGCAATATAAGGCATCATACTTTCACTATAGCACTATAGTGGCACTCACACATGCACTGACAGGCAAGAGGAACTCACCACTTCTCACTGCCAACAAATGCACCACAAAACACATGCACATGTTTGTAGTTGTTTCCCTGCCCTACTCACATATGGACAGAGTTTTTTCTTAACATTCAGATGGAATGTTGACATGAGGTGAGAACAAAACTGAATACAACACTAGCCCATTAACCCAGGATGGGCATTATAAATGGCATAACTTAAATTACTGGTGCAGGGAGAGAGAGAGAGAGTGGGGGGGGGGGGAGAGACAGACAGACAGACAGACAGACAGACAGACAGACAGACAGACAGACAGACAGACAGACAGACAGACAGACAGACAGACAGACAGACAGACAGACAGACAGACAGACAGACAGACAGACAGACAGACAGACAGACAGACAGACAGACAGACAGACAGACAGACAGACAGACAGACAGACAGACAGACAGACAGACAGACAGACAGACAGACAGACAGACAGACAGACAGACAGACAGACAGACAGACAGACAGACAGACAGACAGACAGACAGACAGACAGACTGTCTGAACGACCGTCCATCTATCTGTCCGACCAACCTACCAGCCATCTGGCCGACTGCTGATATAACTGACTGACTGTCAGATTAACTGACTGACTGTCAGATTAACTGACTGACTGTCAGATTAACTGACTGACTGACACTGACAGGAGATATAACTGACTAATACACTTACTACAGTGAGAGATAGTCAATTTAATAACAGGATTCACAAAGCTGTTGGCCTCGAGACACGAGCAAATCCCACGCTTGCAATCAGACCTTTCAACGACAAGACTTGCTGAAATCTGAACATGTCACATTTATCGATTAGTCAATGTGAATGTCCTTGCAAGTGACACCCAGTAAACTACAGCTCATGAATGGACGCAGGGCATGCCTTACACAATACATGTAGAGATGACTGCAAATGTGATACAGAACAACGTAAACGTTTTGTTGACAATGCTCTTTGCTAGAGAGGTGATAATCTGGCAGTGTTGTCTTTATAGTAAGTAATGTTGTTGGTTTTAACGGCATTATCACAAGCTTATCTATTCCACTTATCCACTACCTGCTCAGTTCAAAGTCCCTCTGGTCAATAGGGCAGCACATTATGTGGGAGCCACAGGGTGTTTCCACTGGATAATTTAGCAAAAATTACTAGTGTCGTGAGGGTCATAAGATAAATGCATTATTGTGGGGAAATTCTGTTATGATTTCAAAGTACATAATACGCAGGCACTTTCCTGTGAAACTGGCCCACATGTATATATCATGACCCTGAAGCGGATTTCAAAGATACAATTACTAACAATGCTACATGAAGACATCTAGATTCTGATAAGTGATATAAATTCTTATCAAATACTAAAAACAAAGGTTCCTGTTATCAGAAATACAAATGGCAGCATCTTATCAAGTCGAGACATAGATGCCCCAGGCCTACTACAAACTGCGGTATAACTGAACTATAAACGCTACATGAGGTCGCAGTAATGGACCCTACATTTTTTAGCTATCCCAACAACAACCCAACGGAATTGTTATTATAATGTAATGAGGTGCAATCCTCTGTCAGGCTGTACACTTGTCGCCAGTAAACCAGTCCCTCAGTCGCCACTGTTGTGGTGTGGTGTGGGTACTCAGCATAAACAAAGTCATTAAAAGTGGAATGTAAATGATAGTCGGCCATGACACCCGCAGTAGGGCCACTACAGGCATCGACAAAGTGACACTTGATCAAGTAACCCATTACAATATATTACCTTTCACCATGGCTGTGAAATGACTACATGTATAATGCTAGTTGGATTATCACTAACGAGTTTTCAGCCATTTAAACAATGATGTTAAATTAATAAAATAATAATAAAATATGTCTGAAAGGTATGTTTCAAATGCAGAAGAGCAGGTGTGAAAAGTTTTAAACTATTTACAATATTTTATACTGTAATCGCATCCAGAGAGTTTGAGATAAATAAAGAATGACTACAAACAAAAATGAAAGGTTTTCTGGCAGACACCCAAAGAAGAAATCAAACTGCATTTATGAAGAGAAGATGGACTTTATTGCCGTAAATCTCACGACCCATTTACTTGACCAGCAGCATGGCAGAGAGTGTCCAGTGACCCTGTTACCTCACATGAACCCTCTTGACCAGTCACTGGCCTGAGTCATGGCAGAGGCTGTCCATTCATGCCCAGACATACCACAACCTGCCTCGGGTTTTTGAGCAAACACTGACAGTCCGTAAGTGTCCCCAGCTGACAGTGTCACATATAAACACTGAGGGATCCTCGTGTGTACCTTGAGGCCCGTCCATGAGGACTTGGTGACACGTCCTCGCCAGCAGCTTAACTACCCACTCGCTGTCAACCCGTCACCTGCCGCCTGTCAGCGCCATCGATTTCGCTGTCAGTGCAGTTGTTTTCCTGCATATACCAGAAAGAATGGGATGGGATATTTTTAGCGGATCCTAGATGGGAGACATCTAGTGACAACGAGAGAGGCATGGAGCAGGTCACCTCACTGCACTTCCAGCGTCATCTGTCACCATCTATGTGGCATTCCGTCTCTGTTATCATCGCCTTATTCCAGACACAGACGTACCACGCTACACGATATGCAGGGCCCCTTTGTGAGGCTAAATCAACTGCAGAGATCTTCGAGCACAATCGGTGCTTAGTTACTCAACAACAAAAGGGAGCAATTACGTCACGTGGAAATGAATGCCAAAATATCACAGGTTACACAGACAAACCATGTGTAGGCGACTGCGTTTATTTATGCCGCTATATACATGTAAATGTCCTTCCAAATACAAGGGTTCTAAACTGCACATAAATTCGATAAAAAGGTACATTTATTTTACAGCAATGTAGGCACTGTGTGCTGTGGTTCTATGTAATCACAGTCGCTGCGTGATTCAGTCGTTTGATGGTCTAAAACAAGAGAGGGTCAGGCATCATACGCATGCGTCGTGATACAACATTCACCTCAAATACCATGTCTTCTTCAATTACGCCGATATTACATGAACGCGCACATGTTGGCGGTACAATTTCTCTGGAATGTTCGCATAAATCATCCGTCTTGTTGCAACTGTAAATGTCTATTCAAAAATGCCTGTGTCATGCGTAGGATGCAAAAAGAGATGTCTTTGATGAGGGTTTGACACAGAGCAGGGCAAACATCAGAGGAAATCTTCACACAACTTGCACTGAACCAGCATTTCACAACCAGTGGCAAACATGTGGCCCACCCTAACCATCTGAGGCAGACAGAGATTCAAAATGTTACCATGGCTTCTCAAGTAGTTGCAAAAAATAACAACTTTCGGAAACATTATACAAAGGAATAAAGTAACTGGTAACCATTCATGTTATTCATTTGCATAATTATAATAAATACATCATGTGCACGAATGTTTATTCAAACTCTAATAACACATTAATTTTTATAGCTCATTTTTGCCAATTTGTTTTTTTATTTTGTCCTATACAGTTTGCACTTAAAATATCCAATACAATTATATATATATATATTTTAGTTTAAGTATAATATGGAACAATTATTCAATATTCTCAATGTTCTTTCAGACATAATATAATATAAAATCATCATGTGCTTATCATTTTGTAAATGTTAACCATTTGGCCATAAAATAATAACTAATATTACACGCTTGTTAACTGCTACTTCAAATAAACAGCTGTAGATCCTCAGTTGCACATTGAAAAACACATTTCCAGCATCACTGTTGAACATTTCTGATCAATCAGCCATCAGCAATCTCTCACAAAGTGGAACTGATAGTGGCAATAAAAACAGATTCAGGTCGGTTGATATTTGGCTCCTGTCTCTCTTTTTATGTGGTAGAAATAGTACGCTCGCTCGTATCTCAGTGAAATCAACAAGGTGTCAGGAAAAGAAAAACCCTCAAACTCCTATCTAAGAAATGCACTTAAAGTCGACACCATGTCCATCTGGTTCAACTCTGTATCATGTGTGAGCTTTAAAAATGATAGCTGCTGTCAACTGAATCGACAATTTGGGTTTAATTGACAAAATTATAGCTTACAAAGCAATGTGAATAGGCGTGTACTGAGCAAAACTACTTTGCATTAAAAAAATTGAAACCTGATCTTTGATTTGTCTTATCCAAAGTAGACAGAACATTTGCATAAACAAGTCTGAATGGTGCATTCATGTCAGATTTTAGTCAGATTTTTTGAAAAATGACTAACTAAGAGAATGAGTGAGAGACATGGCTTAAGGAGGCTTTTATGCTTTGCCTTGCAGTGACAACAACGGCAGCTGTAGCGGGTCTATTAATCTCTATTAAACAGTTTATTAAGTCACAGTCGCCAGTTGTTATTGCCGCTAGCTGAAGTGGAAGCAAGCTGATACGGCAAGTTCATTGTTGCATATTGATTGGTGCGACAAAGAAACTGTTCAGATACAGATAAAAAATAAAACCAACTTGCTGGCCTTCATCAGAGAAATGCAAAGTTGAAGATACGGTACTGCCTAAGTATTACATGCATTATGCACTGAACACTTCTAACATTGACTTACGTAATAATGAATTTGTTGTGAGATCTTTGGATCACAGAGATCAATAATGAGAAACTAAGTTGTGAATGAAAGTGATCAGAAATAAGCATAATAAAGAATGAGGATGATAAATTATGATGAAGATGGTTAGAAATAACGATGATGCCGAATTCAGCTGATTAGAGTTTAATACTGTTATAATAAAATCATAGTTAATTCAGTCTGCTTCATCATTTACATAATGCAAGCATAAACTTGTCATTTATAAATGCATAACATGAACATTTTCATAAACCTCTGAGGGTTTATCCCAAAGATTAACCATAACCTAATCAATCTTAATGTAGGATGACGATGCAGAAGCTGATTAAAAATAAGGATGACGAAAAAGGGTGGTGAATATGACTAGAAATAAAGATGACGAAGAATGAGCCTGATGCTGAATGAAGACGACAAGAGGAGAGAAAGAAACAAGGATGTGTTCAAAGTGCTGAGATGACAAAGATGATGTATTTTCGGCTATTTGAGCCAGTCTGTCTTAACCGTCTGCCTCCGTACCGTGCCAAGTTCTCCAGGACTGAGGGCCTGACATCTGTGGCACGCACACAGCAAGACGGCGACTCTGGCGCTGTAGTGTTTTGCGGAACCCACCCACCAGATGCTACGAGACACAGTTGTGTAATGAAAGCAGCATGTCCCACATGCCAAACTGTCTCAACTGTGCCACAGATCATGCCATTCATGCTTTTTGCAAACATAAACACGTCAGAATCTGAACTGCTTATGAGTCCAAGTTCAGGGGCAGGAGAGTATGCTTGAGACATGGTCAAGTCCAAGAACAGAACTTGCACAAGAAACGGTCACACGATAGGAAGACTCTTTACAGGTCTTTTGGCAAGTGCCTTTCCAGCATTTTAATGACACATTTCATCTTTCATCACTCTCCTCAACAACTACCAGACCATCCATCCCCTGTGGAACAGTTTTGCACTGGTCAGCTTCTGGATCACGCGCTTCTGTTTACGACGCACTGCACTCGTGTGTGTGTGTGTGTGTGTGTGTGTGTGTGTGTGTGTGTGTGTGTGTGTGTGTGTGTGTGTGTGTGTGTGTGTAAATGCAGCATACTTGCGAGCAATGCGTGCCATACCCTATGGCCTTCTGCTAGTCCTCCGTGGCTGTTTTATCAGCCTGCTTCAAGGCCCAGCTGCACTCAGTCACATTATCACAACTTCCTGCTTTGATCAAGCCTGGTTTAACACAGCAATGCCCAAGACGTGTATGAAAATAACGCAAACGTGTTAAACCAAAACAGTGCCACAGCCATTGAACTCAACATTCGCAACCAGATATCTGTTGGCCGTATACTGTGACATAGAGTAGCCACAAGTGGTCGTAGAACACAATAAGCGTGCAATATTCCCGCTCCTACGCCTAGAGAGAGATAACGGGCAAATAATAACGATGTACTAAAAGAAGGATATGTGTCTCCTTTGATACGGGTGCTACTTCAGGTCAACGCGCCAGATTAGGCAAAATCATCAGGGGACGAGAGCAGGTGTCTTGCAGAGCCAAGTCCATGATTTATAGATGCTCAACAACTACTCAATTATACGCTTCAGCTCAAGTCTGCCTCGGTTGGTTATCGGGCCAGAAACACAACTCTATATGTGCTCGATTCTCAAGGATCCTGTCATGTATTATTTACACTGCCTTCACGTTGCATGTCCACAATAAACGTTCATTCACTGATTCAGATTTCCCTGCCATGTTTACATTTTTTTATCTCTTACTGAGGATTTATTTTAATGACGGCATCATGTTCTATGCATGAACTGGTCGGTTAGTCAGTGATTACAACATTACAATGACTTCATTATCAATATTTGCATTACATTTTGCTTATCGTTCAAAACTAACAATGACATCATTCTCTAAATTTACAACTGACTCATTTTTTATTGTATGCTCCAAGCTTAGTTTTCCATTTTTTTCAAGAATTACAATGCCTTCGTTTTCTGTGTTTACTCCCTATCAATGTAAATTGAAGTGTTTTCACATTTAGTGTACCGGATATATAGTGATTTATATTATTATTACACTAATTATAACACTGATATTTCACTTAGTAGATTTTAATTTGGAATAAAAATTATATATATACTGGATGTTTAAACTGGTATATACATAGGTAGCACAGTTTACAAGCTTAATTTATCATTACTATTTACACAACCTTAGATTTGAACCTAGTTAGTACATGGATATAGAATGGATCATCTTTTAGTCACAAATATGCTACATTTTGGGGCTAAAAACCACTCACTGTATCTCAAGGCCAGTATGAGAACAGATTGCAACAAAAAGAAAACTTGATGGATAAAATACTTACATCCGACTGGATTAATCATAGGCTGACTTATGGATGGGAAACATGCTGTTATATATATGAGATACTCCAACAGCTCTCATGCTTGTTGTAGGTGATGTATGTTTCCCGTGCATGCACATAAGCATCACTCACCACACACTTGCGTCATAAAGTCATCATAAAGTCGATGGAGCATTCTGGGCGCCTGGATCGGTGGCATTATCTAACCTAAGAGGTGCCCGGCACTCTCAAAGTACTCGCAATGGCAGACATCGCAACAATTTATGTCAGTCACTGACATGAGAGGCTAATTAATATCGCTGATGACCTTTCATCTCCAATCGCTGGAGGTGAGAAAGGGAGAGATGGACATAAAAGGGTGGTAGTTTTTAGAGTATACCGCCTGAACTGTGACGCTTTAAGCTGCACCCTGTGGGCGGACAAAGTCTAAACTGCTGAGCGATCGTCCAAAGCCTTCCACTATGTGTGGGAATATGCCACCACAGGCACTGTGTGAGTTATTTACACAAGCGATAACATTAAAAACACTTTATACGGGTGAAATTCACACCATAGGAACATCATTTTAACTTTGGCTCACTTCTGAATGAAATATTGTACATGCTCGTGTCAGCAGTGTTTTTAATTGTCACAAACATCCAAACTGCTTTTTTTGTTTAATAATAATTGTTAATAAATATTCCCAATTAGTTCTTGAAAACAAGAAAACAAAACTTAATCGTCGTAATAATGTCATACACTTCTTCACTATATGTCATGTTTCTGGAAATTATTTAAAACTCCTATCACCCTATACATGGGATCTGTCATCCCAGCAAGCAATCTATTATCGTGGATACATTTTACTGACGACATAAGTGTTAATGCAAGCTGTGATGTTTTGTAATGACAAAAACTCATTTCCACATCACGGATGTGGGGTATTGCAAATAGCATGTACACATTACATTACTGTTTTCTTGGAACGATATAATTATGCTAACTAATCTGACACCCATATATGACACCCGTATATTTCGTAACATCAAACGGCGTTGCCACATCACGGATGTGGGTGTATTTCAAATGACATGTACCCAAACGATCAGACTACTAGTTCTGATGGCCGACCACCCAGTAGACAACACACCCTGTGTAACATGTGTTTATGGGCATAAATCAAGACTTGTTGTGCTTTCGAACCAAACTACGAACAGATAGGCTGGTGAATGGACACGTTATAGCGTCCTGTCCCGTCAGCTCAGGTTCTCACTGGTGTCTAGTCTTACAACTGGGGAGAGACTGTGGCCCAGAGGCTGTCCCTTGCACCAGACCATGTCTTCCCCGTAGATGTGTGGTCTCCCCACATCACTAACCTGTAGTATTCACACCGAGACTGCCTCTCAACTTGTTTCATTAACATTTCTCACGAAGGCAACTTCCACAAAATCCCCCAGATTTGTCATTGTTTAAACTCATTTTTTTAATTTGCTAACGCATGATATCCTATGTGCCTAAACACACTTCTTAGCTTACCTGAAACTCCAGTCCATGTTGATCGCGGCAAAAGTCCTTTAGCTTCGGGTAGACATCTTCCATCAAGGCATTGCGCTCCTCCAAAGTGTCTGAAGCACACAACATCATCACGATCAGTGAACAGTGGGACAGATGTAGGGGCTGAAGGTTGAGGGACATGGTAGATGAAGGGATAGACATTTGAGGGACATGGTAGATGAAGGGATAGATGTTTGTGGGACATGGTAGATGAAGGGATAGACGTTTGAGGGACATGGTAGATGAAGGGATAGATGTTTGTGGGACATGGTAGATGAAGGGATAGACGTTTGAGGGACATGGTAGATGAAGGGATAGATGTTTGTGGGACATGGTAGATGAAGGGATAGACGTTTGAGGGACATGGTAGATGAAGGGATAGATGTTTGTGGGACATGGTAGATGAAGGGATAGACGTTTGAGGGACATGGTAGATGAAGGGATATATGTTTGAGGGACATGGTAGATGAAGGGATAGATGTTTGTGGGACATGGTAGATGAAGGGATAGATGTTTGAGGGACATGGTAGATGAAGGGATAGATGTTTGTGGGACATGGTAGATGAAGGGATAGACGTTTGAGGGACATGGTAGATGAAGGGATAGATGTTTGTGGGACATGGTAGATGAAGGGATAGACGTTTGAGGGACATGGTAGATGAAGGGATAGATGTTTGTGGGACATGGTAGATGAAGGGATAGATGTTTGAGGGACATGGTAGATGAAGGGATATATGTTTGAGGGACATGGTAGATGAAGGGATATATGTTTGAGGGACATGGTAGATGAAGGGATCGATGTTTGAGGGACATGGTAAATGAATGGACAGAGGTTTGATTGACACAGTAGATGAAGGGGTAGAAGTTTGAGGGACATGGTAGATGTAACCATGTAAGATTGAGGGACATGGTAGATGAAGGCACAGAATTTTGGGGGACATGGTTGATGAGGGGACAGAGGTTTGAGGGACATGGTAGATAAAGGGACAGCGGTTTGAGGGACATCGTGGGTGAATGGACAGCGGTTTGAGAGACATCGTAGGTGAAGGGACAGTGGTTAGAGGGACATGGTAGATGAAGGGACAGTGGTTTGAAGGACATGGTAGATGAAGGGACAGAGGTTTTAGGGGCATGGTAGATGAAGGGACAGCAGTTTGAGGGACATGGTTGATGAAGGGACAGCGGTTTGAGGGACATGGTTGATGAAGGGACAGAGGTTTGAAGGACATGGTAGATGAAGGGACAGAGGTTTGAGGGACATGGTTGATGAAGGGACAGAGATTTGAGGGACATGGTTGATGAAGGGACAGCGGTTTGAAGGACATGGTAGATGAAGGGACAGAGGTTTGAGGGACATGGTAGATGAAGGGACAGTGGATTGAGGAACATGGTAGATGAAGGGACAGCGGTTTGAGAGACATGGTTGATGAAGGGATAGAAGTGTCAGGGACATGAGAAATTACAACTAATCAGAACACATCAATTTTTAAAGCCCAGTTGATAACATGGAATGGAATGACCCTGGGCCCCAGACCACCCTGTGAAGGTTGTTCAATGTTGTCTATACACATCACGTAGACCTGCTTGAAACCACTCACTGATAGCTCCCGCTGTGGAACATTCACTAGTCTCACTAGATAAGCAGTGCATGTGACAATGAGTTGAGGTATTGGCAGGTCTTGTGCCAGCTAATTGCTTGCGAGAGCCTGGCGGTGTCACACACTGGATGACAAGCTAATACAAGGTTAAATAGGTCAGCGATGTGGAATAAATACCTGTGTCATTTCTCTCATATCATGATCATCTTGTCAATGGCTTCTTCATGTCATAAGACAGTCACAAGAACTAATCACAAGATCGAACTTCACAGTTTCAAGTGTTATCACGATATGCTGCTTAGTAAATCGTGTTGGCAATGCTTTTAATAACACTAATAATGCTTTATGGCACAAGTCAACAAGAGCAAGTGACAAATGTAAACTATGTTTCGCATAGTGAAAGTGTACACTTGGGAAGGTTTACAAGCAATCGACATTTGTAACTGACAGGGGTCTTACAAAGTTCTTATTTTTATAATTTAAATTTCACTACATTGTAGAAATTTCACACACAAAAACAATGTGGAATTTTCCCCAATTTAAAATGTAACACAGTTCCACTGTTTTGCTTATTTTAATATACATTTATACATAGAAGAAATATGCACTAAAAACCCTGCAAGGCACACTGGTGGTATGTGCACAAGGAACTAACATTGGTCATACCAACATAGCCTAGTTGTCCCAAACCAGTGGGTCCACTGCCAGGATTTGCTATGCTAAAAAAACAGTCTGCCGCGAGAGTTTGCAGATGAAATAAGTAGATGTAAACAAGTTTGATCAAGGCGCCAAGTAAGCGAACCTGTCATGCAGTCAGCGTTTACACTCGAGTGGACGCCGTTAACTAGCTCACACGCCAGTAGTTGGTTAACGATCGTCTCAGTCTATTTAGGGAACATGTCAACGAATTAACGCTGCATCATAAACGAACTGTAAAAACAACCATAACCCACTAATACAGAGGTTAGCGATGAAAAGAAAACTGCACCTAAAGAGAAGATAACGCATGAACTGTTTGGAGTATGTAGTTTTTTATTTACTAAGAGGATAGCGAGGCAGAGTGACCTTGTGGTGGGGGGGGGGGGGTCAGCGGGGGGGGGGGGGGGTGGGTGGAGGGACTGGGTGCAACTGACTGCAGACGGTTCACATCTAATGAAATGAACACAAGTCTACAGCTGGCCACTGGGCCAAGGAGAAAACACATGTTCAACCAGAGCATAAGAATGCAATAATTACTAGAGTAAAGTCAGCCGGAGCAAAGCCAACAGTCGCTTAATTCAAGGGAAAACCGAAACTGCGGTAATTTCACAATGACTGTGATAATGATTAAGGGCACAGAATCTTGAGGTAGAAATTATTTAATGAGACTAAAGAAGTAAGACACTTGAAAGTGATGTTCTATGTTAATTGTTCAAACACTGTTTTGTTTTATAAACGTTAACAAACTGTGAGCAGTCTATTGACGAAGGCCATACAATTAATTTAGTGATGGAATGAGCACCACTGCTGTAGCTCTTTTCCAGCACTGACCAGTGTCCAGTGGCACTATAGAAATACAGACCAGTGTCCAGTGGCTCTATGGAGACACTGCCCAGTGTCCACTAACAATACTGTCATGATTAATGATGTCTCACGCTGATTACAACGGTGCGGTTTAATCAAATAGAGTTGCGTTTGAGCGCAGACACTCGCCTTGGTAAACAGACACTATGGCTCAGACATTTAATATGAAATCCGTGCTCTGTGATGCAAGGGACTGTTGTGAAAAACAGTAGATTAATCTGTAATTAAATATATTAATTTTATTTTATAAATACACCTGTATATCATTAAACCTATGCACTTATCAATAGAATGCATGTCTGGGTTGACTGATACCAGTTGGTTAAATGTAGCCAGCCAACCATAGAATGTAGTCCTCTCTCTCAATGTGACAAAAAAGACTTAATTGATTAGAAACAGAAAGAAAAACAGCTACCCAACTCTAGTTTTAGCTGTCAAAATACAAGGCCAATTTACAAGGCCAAGGCCAATCTATTCAAGGACCTCGCCACTGGCTACCATACAATAAGTCAACCCAGAAAAGAGAAAAGTAGCACCATATGATGTACTAAGAACATTTGGAAGACAGATCTATAAACTCTGACAGTAGCTAGGCCTGGCATGCATAGGCCCCTATTGATCAATGTGAAGCTGGTCTATGCACAACATAAACATAAAGTGTGTTAATTGATGATAATTGCCAACATTGATTTAGGTAAGTAGATTTGTTCTACTAAAGTGACATGTGACCCTGTCAAGGCAGAGAGGGTCATGTCTGCATAGGGATAGTTGTAGGGACAGCTGAACTAGCATTGTTTCAGGGGTCATAGGCAGAGTGGATTTAGCATCTGAACTACCGGTAGTGGATCTTCCGTATACATACACCTAATTGGTTTCTTAAATCACAAACTATTACTGTAACATTTTTATTTAATAATTCACATGATTATCCTATACAAAAATTAATATTGTAATAAACAATAATATTTACATTATGCATGCAACAGAACAGGTTTCTTTATCTCATTAATTTTGTGTATGTCCAACATTTTGAGAGTTATTTAACTGACATAAAACAAATGCTACATAAATAAGTATGTTGCAGGTTTCTCTACTGGCCCAGTGTCTGGCCAGGAATACACGTCCTAAATTAGACAGCAGCAAAGAATGACCAGTACACCCACCACACCCATCTGCTGAACTGTGGCTGCCAGGCGCCAGCTGACCACCACAATGGTAGACTGACCTGTCAATTAACAGAGTCAGCCAGTCGCTCGGGCCTCATGAATTGATTCAATTCGTTTTAGAATGTTGTATACACTGTAGATAATGAAGACAAGTGTTACTTACATTTTGGGACGTATGTAACGGTATGTTTATCAATGGATACTATTTATACAGTAATCTATCAGCAACAAGTATTTGTACGTCACTTATTATACGATGACACATGCAGGTGTTATTTCTGTCACTTTCCCGATGATAAATCTACTTTGAAGGTATCAAATGCCAGAGATTATTAATGCAGATTCCTTGTACTGAACTATCAACTATGTGTCATTAATGTACACAACTGTCTTTAGATAATCTACAGGTGATACATAAATGACATAACTTAAGTAGACTTTGTTACATATTTAGAATTTATTGGAGACATGTACATATAACTTGATGTAGACTGTAGACACCCGTCATTTGGATGGGTAAAACACATTTTGGATGGATAGAAAAAATGAAATATCACTGGACGGGATTATTATATATATATATATATATATATATATATATATATATATATACACACACACACCATATTCTAGTTGATCTAAAATGAACATTTCCTTATCTCAAATTAAAGTAGTTTTATGAACAAAATCTAAATAAGGAGTAGTTAAATAAAACAAATAGTGGATAAATAACAATGTGACAGAACAATAAGGTGTGACCCCTTCAGTGTGCCACCCTTACCACTAAAGAAATTAGATGACAGTCATAACACATTGATGACTGACAATGACAAGCAAACTTGTTGTTTTTATAACACTGTTGTCAGTTTCTGTCACAGTTACTGGAATGCAATCAGACTTGAAAAAAATGCTACGTTGGCATTTGACATTTTTCTACAATGTTCATCAAGTCATGAGCACTTTTTAAAATTTGGAATTTGAAGTGGAATACCTTGTAAAAGTTAGAAGACTACAGAACGACAGAAAATGGGACAGGCTGAAACAATTTTACGAATGCTGTTTGTGTTGAATGTTTAAAAATATACCAGCCAATTGAAATACCAAACTGTTATATAAAATGGTAATGTCATTATATAACCAAAAGAATAGTTATACATTTTTACGCACACTGTCAATGTACATATCAACATTGTTATTTTCACGTCACCACTCCCACAATAAACTGCACAGTAGCCTGAACAGAAGTACTTTTTAACAAAATATCGTTCATTCAGGCATTGTGAACTTCAAAATAAATAGCATAACTTGGTATTGATGGTATTCATATGGAGATAACCTCTAGTCCAGTATCTACATGTTAGGTAACTCACGTAGGCGTCTCCTATAGTTACTTGCATGACACAATGATTGTTGTCTTACTTCCTAGTTATCCAACATACAGGTGAATATTTGCAGTGTCACGTCAGGAACTTTCTACCATTCAGCTGGCAATGAGCCAACGCCCAAACTACCTATAAAAAATAGGGCACCTGTGTGAAATGTTCACCCTTATGAGTAATACAGATATGTGGGTAGATTGAGAGGGCGGCAACTGGACACGGTTTTGTTAGATCCGTTAAAACTATCAACTGGTCATACTCTAGGTCAAGTCTATGTTTACACTTTTGTTCCCTACTACTTATGCTCTATGGTACAGTCATAATCTACTACATAATGCATTGTTAACAAAGGCAGAACCCAAACAAATGTCCATATTGGATTGATCATTAACCACGTATTATAACCAACTGCAGTATTAATGATTTCTGAATGGACCATCAGTACACTTTGACTTCCTGTTACATAAATCATTGATATTGTTCACAACTACAGATTGTCGTTAATCATTCATCACTGAATCATCTGCTGGCTTTGATCGCAACAAGCTTTAGATGATAAAATGTATGGTTCCACTTGATGGTGTAAGCAATGCATCATTTCAATCTAGATATGTACAAAAACATACTGTGTATTAGATTACAAATTACCCATATTAAATGTCTGTTGTTTTTATGTGACTACAGTCAAGTGTTGTAAACTTGTATGTACTTGAACTGCAGTGTAAAAATGTGAAGTCTATCGCAAAATAAAGCACTGAGTGACCAATTGTTAGCAACCAAATGACTAATTTGGACAGGGATCCCTTTATTTACACAAGACATATACATGTATATACTTTCTGTACCCTGATGATCATGAGTGACCCTCATTTATAGCCAGAGCAAATTCAAAATAATATTGAGGTGAACAATTTGCTTAATTACTCTCACTTATGTCCAACAATTAAAAGATTATAATATCAATTCAAGGGTTTTAATGTATACATTATAAAAGCATAAACTATAAAGACCTATAATGACAGGGCCAAGCACTGCAGTGGTTTTCACTAAACTGTCAAGTGAAAACAGGTAGGCACACAGGACTAGCAGGCAACAACTAGGCATACTTGTATTAGTTTGGCCTTGGGAAGTTCAACGGTGGTAAATATAGCGAGTACTGACTGAGTAGTTAATAGTGTCAGTGACAAGAAACTAATGACGTACCTGAGAATGTGGAACTAATGAAGACACGAACAATCCGAGAAGATATTTGTGGGAGGTCATTCAACTGGCCTTCCAAGATAGGCGACACCTCGTGAACGTCGACCTCCGAATGGTAAATGGATATCTGTCGATCCATGATTGTAGAACTAAACCGAATCACCCCTACGTTAACCTACTTAGCACATGTCGTCAACTTGCCGAGCGTGTTGCGTTCATAATACTGCGTCCACAATAAGGATAGCTCCCGTTAAGTGTAACAATACTGTGTGTGTATTCGGTCGCCGACAAAACAACGTTCGTTTACCGGCGTTCCTAAGGCTGAGGCCGGCGTTCAATCACCGATGCCGTAGTATTTGTGTCGTTGGCGAAGCACCGAGCGCCGAGTGAGTTTAGTCGAGGTCAGCTACTGTGGCTGTGCCTCCGTCTACGACCGCCGCCGTCGAGTGTTATGGCCATACCGTTGTTCATTCAACAAACTCGTCTCAATACTCAACCAATCCGTGTCGTATCGCGGTGACTCGAACTGCGACCGACTGCGAATCACACGTACGCACTTTCCACATTGTCACCCAATTACCGGGTGTCGTCAGAAGTTAGACAACTCCATTCAGCCAACATCCGCCGCTTATTTTGGGGATTGGCTCGGCTGGTCAGCGCCGCCCCACGCGCTGTGCGACGGGAATTCCCCGTCCGCAAGGCATGAGCGATAATCGATGATTCTACACGTTTCGCTAAACTGTCGTCTCGCGCGAAGCCAAATCACACCCGATCGTATCCAGTGATGTCACATGCATTCGCAGCCGCTATCGTGCTTCGCGTTCATCAATACAAACAGTTAGATCTGACATACTTTGCGGCTACACCCACCACGAATGGCACACACAACGTCGATGTCGATGCCACGCCCCCACTTTCCTCGAAGGCGATACCGGAGGCCCTACTTGCCGTCGTTAGCTGCAGCTGTTGTGCGCCGTCATCAAACTCGGTTTTTCTACGAGACGTTTTTTCTTATGCAAATGTTCGCTGTGTCGCATTGACAGAACGCGTCACCTGACAACCAAACAACACAGGAGTATTTCCAATCGCCGGAAGTGAGTCACGTCGGCTACAACTTCAAGCGTTCTGCTTGCGCGGAACTGTATCTACAACTGTCGTCTGTCTCTTGTCTATACCGTTTGCTTAGCACCTGTTTCGGACATATGTAAAACAAAGCAGTAAAGTACGGCTTCCAGTAATCATTGTTATAGCCCACAGACAATTGCGATTGTTCTCTTTTTTGTAACCAACCCCACCGCACACGTAGGCCACACCTCCGTAGCATGGGGGCCGTGCAAGTCATCAAAAAGTGTTCAACAATCAGATTTAATGACTCAGCTGTACAAAACTGCGTGGGTGTTATTTTAAAAAGTTGCAAATAAATTATATAGATTAACAGGAGGTTTGTTAAAAAGTAGTATTCAGTGATGCGAAGTTGCCCCTCCCCATGTGATAGGGTGTGGACGGGAAAGAAAATACGGTGGAGGGGACTAATATCCTATCAATGTCACCATCAGAATTGGGGGAATATTGACACGAATGGCGAGGTGACCGTTTCAGCAGAACGGACGTACAATATAGTACTGTTACACAAATAATTGGGGAATGTTCGATGGTGACCGTAATTGCGAGGTAGCTGTATTACCGACGTGACGGTATACAGCAAGGTTCGGCCGTGCGATCATAGATATGTATCTATAGCGTACCTTCGCGAAGTCGCTGAACACACTACCGGAACTATGTCTATTTCTGGTTAGTTTTCCAGGTGGCTGTTGCGAAATAACTAGTAGCGTAGATCTTTGTGCATGCATATGCGTGACACAGTAGACCCGCGATATCGTAAAATCATACTATGCCTTTGTCGGTCAGCCTTTGAGGCGGTACACATCGATAGTAGTGGTCGCTAATGGCTCATTAAAACATACGTTCACCCATTACCAAAACAGCGAATGTTGCAACTCAGTGCGAAGGAGTGCACGGTGTTGTTGTTGATACGCGATGTATATCCGCCTATTGTGCTATATATTTATGTGGCCTTGCGTTGGGTGTTGCGCAGTGGCGTAGCCAGGGGGCGGGGAGGGGTAGGGATGGTGCATAGCCCTCCAATCTCGGAAAAGTGTAGTATGATGACGAACGGAGGATTAATATAATATGGCTGTCTGTTTCTTATAATCATACAAATTAGGATGCCTGTGTAAGACTTACCCTCCCAGTTCTACTTTTTTTGCAAAGAAACTTATCATATTCAAATAGGATTCATGATGATATAATTTTTTATAATTTTTTTATTCAGGATCGCTCAGCTAAATACAGTGTACATTAAAATATACACTATAGATTTCTTTTCAGTGAGGTCCATGCAGTTAGCAATGCCCCACTTCTGTCGCTGGCCGCAGCCCAAGAGGTGGCAAGGCAACGAAAATGTCTTCAGTCTCAATGCGTGGGAGTGCGTGTACATATATGCGCGTGCGTGATTGTGAACGCGTGCGTGTGTGTTTGATTTAATTCATTTCCATTATCAAAGACGATGCCGCAGTCATGGATGAGACAACTGGGTCTACGCCGTGGTGACTTGTCATACACGGAGGGCGTACTTGTTTGTGACGAGTCTCGGTCTCAATGAGTCCCCTTTGCGTGCTGGGCCCTGCTCTATACTGTACATAGCACATGCGTTATTGCAACTAAAAGAAGACGTCGTGACAAACGAGTTGTCGTGCAACTACGATAGATGTTTGGACGAAGTAGGAAGTAAAAATAGTACAGTGTGTCCAGCAACTACAAGCAGTGACAGAGATCTACGACTTTGTTGACTTAACAATACACCAAGTAGACAAATGCACCACACCTGCGTAGTGGAGTGTTAGATCCCGTAAACAGGGCACTGCCAACAGGTGACGGATGAACTATAGCTGCGCATTACAGAAGCACATTTGTTATCTCAGACAATGTATACGACTGACTACATTCAACACCTCTGCGCAACCGTGATGTAGGTGTGGTGGAGATTGTTTGCAGAAACGTACGCTACTTCCTGGACGTATTAGCTGATTCACCCGCAGTACCCGGTCACCCGTAGTCAGACTGTCTTTTGTGTCTCTCACACGGGGTGTTGTCTGACAGGAAATAGTTCCAGCACCTTGGTGTGTCTACGCCCATTCACAGCTATGCTGTCTTCTATTATACAAATATTTGGTCGTAGGTGTAAGATCGATGGAGGATGTTTACGCATTCGCGAGAATAATCCAAAGAATCAAAACTCAATGTTACGTTTTTATAACACAAACATTTGCAGACGACTCCGACAGTAGTAATTACGACACAACAACATGTTGTAGACGCAAAATAAGCGAGGCAGCAGTGTAGGCCCTACACGCACCGAGTATTGAGAGAAATAGTGTTAAAAAAGCTAAGTTTTTACATAGCGCTGTATCCAGTCCTCAGGACTGCTCAAAGCGTTTTTACACTTTACTTCCCCGGCAGACCTGTTCAATCAAACACTATCTCAACTTCTCTGGGAAGCATCCAGCCACATGCTACAATTAATGTGCAAAAGGCTGCTCGTACACATAGTCACCACTGTCTATAGCCAGGTACTCATTTATACAGCTGAGTGAACTGGAGCCAAAAAAAACGTGCCCAACGTTTTAACATCGCAGCACAGGATTCGAACACGGCTTAGTCGAGAGTCCGAAGCTCTACCCCTGAACCTGAGTTATGGTACTGGCTTGTGGTCAGGAGTGTGTAGGTTTGCTGGTGGCCGACTCCGACTGTCTATGCCTAGTTGCTTACACCTCTATGCCAAGCATGTGGTCAGTGCAGAGTCACCTATGTCGCCGGGATACCAGTGTTGTGCACTTGTGTGCAGAGTGAATATAAACAATTGTTTATATACATTTATACGATAATCTCGACATTACCGAAATCACACCATTTTATGTGACAATGCAGTAACTAAGTTATATTGTTTGTTTATCATAATTTAAAATGTCGTTTCAACTTGTACATTTTGGGATATATGCCAGTTATATCCTACTTTTAGACAGCTGTTTTGCGGTTTCGTCGGCCGCTATCTGTTTAACGTTCCACGTGATTTACAAACGTGGACGTTTTCTCTGTGTTTACGTCTTATCTCTATCGTCGTTTCGTTAGCCCTTTGTGAGCGCTGTCAGCCAAGTGCAGTGACAGGAGACACTTAACCTGTCGTGACAGATCGTTGCCTTCTCCACCCCCACTTCACGTTAACAGAAGTGACACCAATTTGTTTTGGTTTGCGTGAGAAACTCTTAGAATGCGGTAACTGATATAGACCGTACTTGGCCTACTGTATATGAATCAAGTGATAGTGCTGTCTGCCTACAAGCGGGAAGGAGTATCTGGTTATAATAATACGTATGTAATATATATATATATATATATATATATATATATATATATATATATATATATATATATATATATATATATTCTCATAAAGTTTCATCGGTTCCCACTTTCCCCCATTCAGAACAAGAGGAGACGGCGACAACCTAGGTATGCACCACTGCACGTACGCCTGTATGCACGTACGCCCGTACGCCCGTACGCACGTACGCCCGTACGCACGTACGCACGTACGCACGTACGCACGTACGCACGCACGTACACACGGAAAGTGTTTACTAGTTGCTACGAAATACATTGCATAAATATGTTTTGAGAATCGTTCAGGAAATTAATAAGTTGTAGGGGATAGATAGTACGCCACACGTGCCCATATAGGCCTACATTACCTGCACAATTAACAAAATGGGGTTATAATCACTACACGGCGCTACTGTTTCGCGGTGCACTGACACGGTAAAACAGTTGCGTGAGCATGGCCTAGGCGTCGCCACCAGGACCGTCTGAGCATGCGCGTGCCCGGTATTCTCGGTGGCAGAACTGTGGATAGAATAGCCCCCAATATTCAGGGAATTATCGTGTATATAATACCAGTTGGGACTTGGAGATGAATGGTTTCGGTTAGCCCAATTTACTCCAATTTCTCCGCCCGGATGTTGCGCCACTCCCCCAACTTGACATGTCTCTCTCGACCGGCTGGCAACAATTGTCATACCGGAATTGCGTCGACCGGATGTCCTCAAGTTGGATGAATTGCTTAATCCTGTTGTTCAACTACTGTCGTTTAATTTATGAACATGTTGTGCCATTAACAGAAATTCGAGTTCGGCAAGTGTTCGGCCAATTATATGCTAATTGTGGTGATGTGACGATAGTTCCCAACCGCTCGAGTGTAGACCAATATCTCTACGTCCCTTACTTTTATGTCATTGCGTTTGTACGGGAGAGAGATAGAGAGAGAGAGAGAGAGAGAGAGAGAGAGAGAGAGAGAGAGAGAGAGAGAAAGATATATATATATATATATATATATATATATATATATATATATATATATACATATATATATATATTTATATATATATATATACATATATATATATATATATATATATATATATATATTATACAGACACGCACGCACGCACGCACACAGACACACACACACACACACACACACACACACACACACACACACACACACACACACACACACACACACACAAAGGTGCCAAATTGGATCACGGAATATCTAATTGCTCAACGTGATACTAGGTTGCAGCATTCTAAAAATACTTTGTAAATAGTACACAATGTGGCAGCACGTTGTACTTTTTTAAATGAAGAAAAAAATCATAACTAGCGCTGGTACGAAATGATTGTCTGCGGTGGCTGCGAACCACAGGTGTGTCAGCATCACTCCGCTTCCGCTGTTTCGCGGCGGATCAAAACACTGCAAGAATGAATGAAGGAGTATGTTCGAAACTGAAACTGTTCGTATTCGTCTCGTTGTAACTTCTGATTTAATGTGGTGACAGAACAATATATGTCAGCCTCAACGAAATTTTACTACCCCTATACCTCGTTCCAGCACCTACGCATTATATATAGGTCTAGGTCAATGACGCCGATATGAATAAACGCTCGGAATCTTTTATGCGGACGCATATTAATAAATATATCAACATGTTCATGAAAATATGCAGTATCAATGTTTTTTTGAAATGGTAAGCACATGTGAAATTCACAGCTTGAGGCGTGAGGGAGTGAGATGAACACTAAACATGTCAATGTCTCGTCAAACGCGTGAGATTTATTTGCGGCCCTGTTTAATATATATATATATATATATATATATATATATATATATATATATATATATATATATATATATATATATATACACACACACATATATATATAGAGAGAGAGAGAGGGGGGGAGGGGGAGAGGGGAGAGGAGAAACGGGAGACGGGAGACGGGAGACGGGAGACGGGAGACGGGAGACGGGAGACGGGAGACGGGAGACGGGAGACGGGAGACGGGAGACGGGAGACGGGAGACGGGAGACGGGAGACGGGAGACGGGAGACGGGAAAGTGAGAGGTGAGAGGAGAGAGCGGGGAGAAAGAAAGGAGACAGGAGAGAGGGGAGATAAATGAGAGAGAAGAGAGCAGGAGAGAGATATTGGAGAGAGAGAGAGAGAGAGAGAGAGAGAGAGAGGAGGACAGCGATAGGAGAGAGGTGAGAGAGAGAGGGGGGTGGACTGAGAGAGTAACTTGGGAGTGAAAAATCAATCTCCAGATTGTCAACCAACGTACATGTCAGAGGCGCCACATGGTGTATATGTGACACACTACCGCCTGCACGCAGACTACCTGACTACGCCGCAGATAGATACATTTTAGCCTCGATTATACAGGATTCGTGAGGTGGCAGCACTTGTTCGCCACTCATCCGCTTGGGAATTTAATGTTCTGCCGATGTTGCTACCAGGGCAGCGTTACGTAGTCTCGCGTAAAGGGATACTCCAGTCAGTGAGAGATTCGCAGCATTTACTTACATAGTTATGTATAATATATTGGTTGTGCAGAGTAATTGTGCACATAGATCGTTAATAAACAATACATTTATAGTATAATTGTACCAGAAACACTCCATGTTGGATAAGTGCGTGCAAGTCTCGCGCGCGAAAACGAGGCTGGGGGCAGTTGGGGGCAGAAGGTCCATATTCTCCATGTTAACGTATAGGACTTCGTTTTGTTTTTGGTTGTAATAATCGAATTGTTCCAGTCTAACAATTTCAGTTATACAGTCCGAAAGATTATTACAAGCAAAAGCAGTGGAACACTTTGCCGGTGACAATGATCACGGAAATCATGAATTTTACTCGATTATAATGGTGGTTGCCATGGCAACAGCGGCAAGTCCTTGCGTTTGGCGATCTTGACTAATAATGAAAAGTGCCATTTTTCGCACAATACAACCTGTTTGGACCAAACGTATACATGTGTTATGATTATGTGCATTTAGACAATTTGTCAGATATAAGTGCTTATCGAAACCACAACGTAAAACTTTGTAAAATGCAAAATCCGTAAAAAAAAAACACGGCAACAATTTGTGGGGAGTGTCTATTATCTGCACTACATAAATCGCTATGTCTATGATAGTGTGGTAAACTCAATATTAAATCGGACATTTAGGATAAGAATGGTATAACACAAGATATTTATGGCCTGAATTTCCTAATATTCATCAGTCGGAAGTTACAACTGTCATCCATCGAATATTATTCTAATGACCAGTCCCCAAATCAGCTCCAATCGCGCGGAGTCTCGCCGTGTATCGTGACACACTTACGGGCCCTATAGCCTCAATATGCTTTTTATATTTATGCGCCAGTGACGTAAACCGCTGACGTCACTGACGCAAGCACGTTCGAACATCTTGTGTCTGTCCAATGATATCTGTATTCAGTACGTCGCGGATTGCTTACGTCACTATCACAATTTTTAGCAAATGTTCCGCCAATCCTTGCCTTTTTCAACAATGCGCCAGTGACGTAAATTATTTAGCTTACGTCACTGGGTCTGTGCCTCAAGAGGCGCTGTAGCGCTTACATTTTTCCGGCGTTATAAACGTTCCGATTGACGTTTCTGCGCATGCGCGATATTTGTAAAATCATCAATATGCAGCGAAATGACAAAGCATGTACGGCATAAATACTACAGGTTATTCGTCAGGGTGTATATAACCTCTCAGCAAAAGTATTTGTCGCAAATTAACACGAGGCAAACAAGCTTTGAGGCATATTTAGATAGGAAGCGTAAATTACGTCACTGTTGTGCGCCATAATCCGTGACAGTGATTTATAAAAACCGTAATATTTTATTGCATTGAACGACATTTTAAGAAACTCTTCACAGTAATCATCACATGAGAGTTAACGAACAGCTCGTGGCATTTATACCGAAAATGCTTTGTTGTTTCGTTGGACATTGGTGATTTTACATTTATTGCGCATGCGTAGAAACGTCAATCGGAACGTTTTTAACGATCGGAAAAATGTAAGCGCGACAGCGCTAATGAGGTACCACAATAACTAATCCGACAGAGGGCGCTCTGACACAACTAGGGTTTTTGTGCCGTCTTTTACGTATTCTTGACGTGTGTAAAATGCGGCACCGTTTTGCCAACATTTTGTGGAACGCTTGTTTAAATCATCCTACAATCAGGTGTTGAACTCGCGTGACTCCGAAGCCTCACACATAGCTAAATATGGATACAGTCTGACATGACCGTCAATGTGAAGGTATAATATGTACATTAATGAAAATTTACAACCGATGGAACGTCGACTGGTGGCCCGACGACAGGCTTGCTTGCTCAATGCCGGAAAGGATGTTTAAAATCATCTATATGCATCACACGAGACTGCTACGTCTTCACACATAGTTAAATATTGATATCGTATAACATGTCGGTCAATATGAAAGCATAATGTCTATATTAATGTACATTTACAGTCGATGAAACGTCGCGGGACGTTCGATTGAATTCGGTGCTAAGATGGCGTTGTTTTGGCTGTTCTGTCTATTGAACATACGGCATGCTGTTCTGTCTATTGACCACGCATACGGCATGCCCACATACAAACTATCGCTCGCACACGGTAAATAGCTAATTGAGGATGATTTCAACAAGCGTTCAGCAAAACATGCAAACAAATCCACGTGAGTCGCTGGAGGCGCTGATACACAACTAGGGTCTAGTTGCGTATTAGCGCCTCTAGCGACTAACGTGGATCTGTGGAAGCCCATTGTTTATTAACGATCTGTGTGCACAATTTCTAGGCACAACCAATATATTATACATATGTAAGTTAATATTTAGTCTTAACCGACTCAGACATGCCACATTTTTCGGATGGCAATCCGTATTTTTGACCTACAATTATGTAAGAATCAGTATCAATCCGTATCACTAATCAGATCTTCCAGTTAACTGGCCTAAGTTTTTAAGGCCTGTCCAAAACGTATGTATATGTGTTAGGAATATCATTCTGCTCCACTCCCGCTAAAAAGAAGTAAGAAGATGTTTTTAAATTGTCTTTTAGATCAATTTAATGCCGTCGAGTCGACGTAAATAAGCCGATGTCACAAGGCGAGAGCAGTTAGCGCAGCCCAGACACATCGGGGCCTCAAACCCTGGCTTTGTCAAGGCGATGTTTAGCGTGTGCATTACGAAGTCGAAAAAAACAATTAGCCATATTTTATAAATGTATGCTTAAAACAAATATATCTGCATTATATAGAATATAAAGTTAATGATGTAGCCTTAGTTGTTGGGACATATTCGCAAATCGCAAGACATCGCCTTTGGCTTTGCGGTCGTGATACGTCTGGGGAGCACTATGTATTGCTCACGCCCAGTGACATCATTAACTTGATATAAAATACAATACAAAAATATATCCGACTTCGTTTTAGCGGGTGTGATGCAGAATGACATTCCAACACATACACATCGAAAAAACGTGGTAAATCCGTTTTGAAAAAGCCCTAAATAATTTAGGCCAGTTAACTGGAAAATTACCGACGTTTTAGTTCACTTCAGCACGTTTAAACTGCGTACCGCAAAACAGACAGTGTCATCAAATATTATCAAATATTATCAATAATTTATCTCAGCAGTTCGAGCGTGTATCGAAGTATCACTGGCAAGCGTCAACATCTTGAAAAAATTAATCAGAAATACAGGCGATTGCGCGGCGTCGAACTCCATTGAGCTACCTGGCGCAGTTAAAAAAATCTCGTATGACGCGCTACAATAAACTAATCGGTGATTTAGTTCGTTCGTTTCGAATCGATTTACTTAGTCACTAACAGTAAACGATTATTCCATTGTGCTGTAGTTTTGTGACGCATAAGTAATGTGGTTAAAAATAATGTCTCCATAAATTTGGTTAAAATCCGTATCAATATGGAGTACGGCCGTATCACTTAAAAAACAGCCAAAATCCGTATCGGATACGGGTATTCCGTATCATGTGGCAAGTCTGCCGACTGTCGGTCGGCTGTGTAACTACGCCGAGAAGACAGTGTGGTGTTCTCCCAGCTTTTGAATAAAATATCCGCGTGATCTAAACAATGCTGCCACCTCACGGATACTGGTTAATCCTTTTCATGTTTAGTATCCGTTCGGTGGCAGCATAGTTACGCAGCCGACGGAGACTGGTAAACGCCGTGATGGCGAAAACCTCTGACATAGTCGTACATTGGCCATCCCGCGAGTCGAACAATAAATCAAAACATGCCGATTTGTCAAATATTATGAAGGCACACTTACAAAATATACCGATATTAAAAATATGTAACACTTATTTTACTCCAGTTGTGCGAATGAATTGTTAAAAAAAAGGTTTATTTTGGCGAAATACTTGCAAAATATATCCCCACGTCCACGATACGATGTCGCGCGAACAAAATTTATTTCCATGCCGCGAGTCGAAGTGGTAACGTGGTGATGGTACTAACTACGAGATTTAGCCAATATATTCCGCCCTTTTGAGTTATTTGTAGACGGTGTTTTAAGTTTCCCACTAAATTAATATCATTATGGCATATGGCCATATCCAGATTGCACAATATTTAATAACATTAACTTATGCAACGCTGACGCTGTACATTCGGACACAAATATTGTTCAAAGATAATACCTCTTTGACATAAAATTTTGAATACAACATTGATAAAGTCATTACTATAAGAATAAATCAATAAACAAATTATAACTTAGTGCTGCTTATACTCATTTATACGTGTTCATGTTACCTATATTACAAAACAATGTGGAATTATTACACTAATGATGACTAATCAGGTTAATATTATTTCTAAAATATGCTATGCCAATAGCACAGGCATCATTGGTTATTATACGATAGATAGGCTTACATACTTTAAAAAGTTGTAACACCTATTTGTATTCGAGGGTTCACTTGAACAGTGTTTCAAATTGTCCTGGCCTGGATACGTTACAAAAACGTGTCATGTACAAAAGAAACTGTGTTCCCATACAATTATCTAATACAATATTGATCTGAAGAAAGCATTTGACACCGTTGACCATAAAATACTGCTAAGTAGGTTACAATGTTATGGAATAAGGGGTTTGGCACTGGACTGGATTAAAAGTTATTTAGCCAATCGTGGTCAGTGTGTGTGCTATAACAACAGTAATTCAGAGCTAAAGAACATCAAATGTGGAGTCCCACAATGATCAATCCTGGGCCCAGTACTATTTATTTTACATATAAATGACATGTGTGAAGTGTCAAAATTGCTTAATATTATTTTGTTTGCAGATGACACTAGCATTTTTTATTCAACTAGGAATATTGTGGATATAGCATGTACAGTTAATAACGAACTAGAAAAACTAGATATACGGTTCAGAGTTAATCAATTATCGCTTAATGTGAACAAAACCAATTTTATCATGTTTACAAAAAAAAACATAGACCAACAGTAAACATTATTTTGAATGGAACATACATTGAGCAGGTGTCACATACAAAATTCCTTGGTGTAATCATTGATGAAAACTTAACGTGAAGAGAGCATATAAAAACGGTTGAAACGAAGGTATAAAAAAGTATAGGTGTTTTGTATAAAACAAAGGATGTTCTTGACATTCAAGCATTACGCACGTTATACCAATCACTTGTTGAACCATATATGTCTTATTGCTGTGAAATATGGGGAAATACGTATCCGTCTAGACTAAGAAAACTGTCTCTGCTACAGAAAAAGCTATACGAATAATATATAGTCTGGATTGCCATGGTCATACATCTGTATTTTTTCACTGCTCAAACATTCTTAAACTTCAAGATTTAAATACACATAGGACTATGGTTATGCTTTATAAAGCAAACAACCACTGTTTAGAAGGTCGTGTACAAGCGTTCTTAGAACCAACTGCAGCCGTACACAAGCATGATACCAGACAATCTAAACTATTTTATGTTAAAAAAGCGAACACCACCCATAGACTACTGTCAATTACTGTCAGAGGTATACATGTATGGAACGGCCTTGCAAGTAATATAACACAGTTGCCAAGTTTACAACAATTTAAGAAAAGTGTTAAGTCGACGTTACTTTCTTCGTATTTATGAACAATTAACACAATGGAAAAATATCATTGTTGGTTTGTTTCAATCTTATAACTTTTACTATAACTATTACGCATCTTAGTTGAAAAGGGCATAGCGCCTTACAGTTACAAGTCATATAACTTCTGCTATGTCCTTTTAGCAACAGCACCGATATTATATTGTATTGTCGTTACCATTATGTATTGTATTATTTTTCATACTATGTTGTATATTCCTGTGTTGCTGTTGTTAAATAAACTTTCATTCATTCATTCGTTCGTTCGTGCGTGCGTGCGTGCGTGCGTGCGTTCGTTCGTTCGTTCGTTCGTTCGTTCGTTCGTTCGTTCGTTCGTTCGTTCGTTCGTTCGTTCGTTCGTTCGTTCGTTCGTTCGTTCGTTCGTTCGTTCGTTCGTTCGTTCGTTCGTTCGTTCATTCATACAGGGCTAGTGGATTTCTCAGAAATTGACCTCCCAGTACTTGCAAGTGCAGCCGACCCACCTGCAACAATGTTTTAAACTTACTCTCACCGTCACTAGGTCGGTTTATTACGAAACCCAATCAAAGAGCCACAATAACGGATAGCTTCTAGGGTGGTCTTTGAAGGCGTGCGTGGTAAGTTTATTGGGTCGTTTGTTGACATTGGCCCCATGGCGTCAACGATGTCTTTGAAGTTAATTGGATACAATTGTTATAAGCCAGTGAGTCGTCTCAGACACTTGACCTGCATGGATGATTAGATTAGGCGCCATCAGTGATCCAGATTCTGTGGTAGACCACCGGGGGTGCTGCTGTCTCCAACTGTATTAGGCCGACAGCAATTCTGGTAGCCTCGGGCTACCGAACTACCACTATTTCGAACCCTGCCCTAATACTAACACTAACCCTAAACCTTATTCCACATAAGAACAGCTAAGACTGGGCATTTGTATGTGAGTGGTTAGCAAATAGCCATGGCTTGGTTTTTTTATAATTAAAAATAAGCAATCATTCTTTTATTAAACTGACTGCGCTTATTACTTGACCTATTTATATAGAACACGTCTGGCATGAAAGAAAATGATTTGCGATGGGCATAACAAGATGATTGAAAACCATTAATTAAGGATACTAACTTTTTATAAACTAATATTCTAGACTGTTCTCATCTTCAGCTCACAGATATTTTCAACTTTATATACTGACCAAGATTTTTTCTTCTCAGATTCTGTGTCATACTACTTTTTATTAATATTTTTTTATTGTTGAACAATATTGGCAATTGGAACTATAGTTGCCATATCGGAGGACTTAATCATTTAATGTAGGTTTGTCACAAATTGTGATTGGTGTTTGCATGCTTTTTTGGTAAATAATAAAATATCGTACGACAAGTATGGAATCACTCTGGCAATATGAAATTTTGTTAAAATATTAAGAAGACTCGCATGATTTGGTTGGTTGGTTGGGTGGATGTTATGCAATTATATTTATATATGTCAATTTCCTTTTAATATAGTAGTGTTATGTAAATCGTTATGAATGTTATGGATACGGCGCTAAATACAATATCATAGATTATCATTGTTATTAAATAACATCTCACATCACTGACAGCAAACTCTTCACATATATGTGGTATGTGGCTCTGAAAAGAGCCATTGGGCATTGGTGCCTTCGGGTTGTCAAAAGCGATATTGCCAGGTACTTTCGCAGTTTAGGCCCGCACCTCGAAATAAAAACATCAAAATGTTCACTTACGATGACCAAACTTCGCATGGTGTATCTACTACACCTGCACTACACATATACACTTGTCACGTGATCAAAAAAAAAAAATTCATGCCTGAAATCGATCAAAATGGGTAAATAAATAACGCGCTTTCCTCGTCGAGTCACTACTGTCACAGTGAACTCCGTCAGGTGGCGCCACCATCTTGCTACCGCTAAACCGTGGGGTCAGACCACAATTAATAATCGCTTGTGTAGCAATTTCCTTTTCGGAAATATTGGTTGGCACTGAAAAGAACCGGGGGGTTTCTTTTTTCTTCTTGCGGCCGTAGATCATTGTGGTCGAGTTCATGTGACAGTTTACTCAATGAGGTAGGTGCCGATCTATCATCATATATCTCTGGCTGTTCCGCACTCCCTCTTGTTGCGGCGTTTCGCCGTCATCCACATATTTGTGTGGTATGGGCTCCGGTTACCGGGTTCACGAAGTTGCCTTGGTGATTGACAGTCAGGTGTCGATAGCCGATGTTTCCGATGGTGTTGTATGCAGCCCAAAGGTCTGACACTACAGTCGTTCCAGGCCGGATGAACTGCTGAACGATTGTAGAAGAGGTGGCAGCGTTCCTCAGCTACCAGGAACCCTTCCTTGGTGTTGGTGTCGATGCCACCGAACACCCACTGTTGCGGCACTGGTCGTCGTCCGACGTTGTGTTTTCTGCGGACGAACACACACTCGTGGATCTGGACCTCCACGCCGACTCCGCCAATACGGACAGGGTTCTGTAGAAAGTGCCCGGCGCTGATGTCACGAACAAAGTTCCGCCAATCGACGAAAGTGTGCTCGGCCATTGCAAGCTCCCGGCTGGCTTTTCGAAAGGAAAACTCCTCAAATGCAAAGTAACGAATAACATCAAGCACGGATCGATGTGGGCACAGATGCTGCGGAAGGTGGTCTTGACGTCCCCGCCAAACCTGCTTACCCACATCCTCCCGTTGAGGCAGCTTGGCAGCTCGTCTGGCAAACCCCTTTCATTTCATGCGCTCTCAGTTGCTTGAGAAAGCTCGCCCGTCGTTGGGTCGATGAAGGGTGCTGTGATACAGTGTCGAAGCGGTGGTTGTGCTGACGCAGCATGTGGTCTGTCCACAAGTAACGAGCCGAGCCACACGACACGCCGTTTGATCGGACTCAACGTCGCCGACCGATGACCTTGAACAAGCTCCATGTTCCACTGCATTGTCGACGTGTCTACAGTGCCAAATACCCACTGGTCACCACCAGGGGCGCTACCACGATGGTATTTCGGCTTGTGTCGGAAGAGCGACTCGTTAACCTGTGCGATGACGTCATCACCACAGAGAGTCGCCGGATTGTTCATCAAAATTAATGTGTGAAGCAAACTTCACGCAGGAACAGGAAGACACGTCAAGTGTTTTTTGCGGCCATCTGCACTGATGGGGTTTATGCCCACATATATAGTATAGGAATGTACTCTCGTACCTACTTTTAATCCGCTTGTTTTGTTTTTTGGCAACAAAAGCCAATGTTACTTGTGTATTTCCAGTACCACATTGATAAACCGAATGATCATGTCTTTGAGATGAGCAGCTGACTTCTATACTTCACGCCTTACCACGGTACTCCTTAGTTATAAGTCAACATGTCACTAGCACTGCCAAGTGTGACTACTGATTATGCGCAGCATGCTTGCTGTCCTGGGCAACTGTGTGTCGCCAAGCTTCTGATAAAGGCTGGCTTGTGTCAATGGGATATATTAGGATTTTGACAGCTGCTGACCCAAAGGGGCGCCCTCGCGTGCCAGGGGCCTCTATGGACGATTACGTCAGTGCCAGCCTTCAGTCTATCCCATCCTCCATACTTAACTACATCAAGACATAAGCTCTTTCCGGACAAAACCCCCTCGAACAAAACCCCCTCATCATAGATACTAGCCTCAAGAATTATCAAAAGAAGTAAACTTAGCTTGGCTGTATATTTGTGCATACTATATATAATATAGCGGATCGGTGGTACTGAACAACAATCTTCTCCTGACATTTTAGCTTAATTTAGTAATTGTATAAATATATTTTTTTAAACAAAATGGGACGTCCAGGCAAAACAAACAAATTGTACCTAATTTACCTTACTGGGTGCGGATAATTGGTTTATTTGTGGCTGGGCATTGTCTCAAGTGTTTTTCAGAGCCGCTTCACTGAATAACAATGCCAGTTAACTAATTGCAATCGAGTCTGAGACCGAGTTAATCCCCACACACCGCTGGGCGCTCCCCGGCGCGGACAATAATTTGAACAATGACCTGAATTGGAATTATTTAAATCACGTCTTACTGTGATGACTGAACATTAAAAACAGTCTAATAAATATTTAAGTACAAGGCCTACACCTTGCCTGTCGCTGACATTGTTTATCAGCTTTATAGAATCGCCGCGAGCCGCTTCGATACCGTATTATCGCCCACCTTGTACGTTCCAGTCTTATAGAACAAAGTCAAAGTGCAATCCGTTTACATCTATAAAAATAATGTCCATCCATACATCTATACTACATGTGCATGTTTGTAAATGTATGTACTTTTGCTGAGCGCTTTATTATTTGAGAACATTTGACATGTAAATGAAAAACATCTAAATATCTCCAGTCGTGCCTGTGTCACCATGGCTCAGTCCAGCTCATAAAATAATGAATTCCATATTCAAGTTTTACGTGTAAAGATTATGTTAGTTGTATAATAAAATATCATGTAGATGCTGCTGCTTTTCATGCAAAGGATTCTTTGCAACCTATGATACATATCAGAAGCTAAACAAATATGCCAATGTTAGGCCTATACCTAGAACACAATAAGTAAATTACTGAACATTATAATATTGATTGTTCTATAACCAAGGCTAAGCTTTTTTTTAATTCAAAAGGGCCAAACAGCAACACTTAATTTTTTGGTTAGATTGGCAGGGAATTTATTATATTATATTTGTGGTATTATGACTAGTGATAATAAAACATCTATGTTAATATTGAATATTGTTCATGGCTTCAATAATGGTTTTGCTCCAGAGTAAGTTAATTCATATAACAACATCTATGTCAATATCTGAATCAGTGGAATTTATTCCTTTTTGTATTATATTCTTTGCATTTATGGTTAAAAACCTAATTTACGTATAATAGCCTCGTTTTCCAAGAGCCTCAGATTTACGTATAAATCTCCCACATTGGCATTTCCAAAACTTAACATGTATGCTGTACAGCAAGGTGGACACAGGTGCTGCAGAAGGTGGCCTTGACTAATGTCAAACACGATAACAACATTTCAAATCCAGGAGATTGTATTAAAAATTATATCCAATTCAAATATTATATATCAGATGGGACAAACACAGAATAGTTGTGGATTTAAACAGGTTTACAGTTTATATACTTAAACATAATAATTTTGCAGCTAACCACCCAGACCCAGTCAGGATTCTGGAGGCTTCTTAAATTACTGGTACAATTCAAGATTTATCTACTGCAGTGCTTACCAGGAACTGTCACAATATCACTTTGTATTACCAGTACTACAGTAAGCAGGAGGGTCAGGAGATGTGACTTATCTGGGGAGAGAAGGTATTAATTAGGGAAATCACACTAAAACACAGACATAAAGCAGCAATATAATCAAGTAGAATGACCCCCATACGCCATAAACAATACATTTAAATATAAAATGTACTACCACAGACAGTTTAGAATTGCATACTACACCATGCTACATTTGGCTAAGCCTAAGAGACGGCCCCCAGGAGCCCAGGCCACAGCCCAGCCCACAGGGGAATCAATCATCCATAGGTCAATAACACAGTAGGAACCCTGACCACTACACCCCTGTTTTGTAATAGTAGACTGGTCTAGATAAGCTGTGCGCCTCCCTTGTCAGCTTTAGGGCGCACAGCTTATCTAGACCAGTCTACTATTATAAAACAGGGGTGTAGTGGTCAGGGTTCCTACTTTAATTGGGTTTATAAAACAATATAACAATGTTTTTTTTATTAGTTTTAAATACGATTGTAATTGTGCAATTCCGTGCTCAGGTGAACCAACATGTCAGTTTTTGATAGTTCTTCAACTGGGGCAAGTAGGGTATCATATGAAAGGTAATATTCCATAATTTTAGGTATGACATTACTGTATTTTTAGTATACATCATGTAATAACTTATGATGCAACTAAAGACAGGATGATATTAATGAATATTTCCATCAAACAATCTATCATTGTATCTACAATACTACTACTCGTCAGATTATTCCTCTTCATAATAATAATAATCTTATAGGAGTAAGCAAAGTAATGGTACAGATCTTAAAGGACAAAAAAGTTAACTGTTTCGTGGCATACACCTAATAGAGTTAATATAAAGTAACAATTTCTACATATACTCAATTTTTTAACGCCAGCGGTTTACCAGAAAAATATTTTTTAATACCCAGCCATCCAAATACTATGCGCTACCCCAGGGAAATACTGATGAATACGCCAGAAATTGCGAAGTGGTAATAACATGTTCCACAAGTTTGAGAAATGTGTTTTCTAAAAATAAACTTAGGTGTGAATATGTCTGGCACCATGCATGTTCTTCACTGTATGGCTAAAATATCTACAGGAGGTAACACACTTTATATGGGACAATTATGACATATAGTCGGTTCTTAATTAAAATATCTGAGTTAAAAGGTTGTAGCAGTTTCTATGTCCGAAATGTACGTTCGACACCATATGTAACTGCCCAATTGTGTTTGCATGATAAGAGTTTGTAAAATTGTAAAAAAAAGTCTGGATGTCCCGTACGATATGTATGGAATTAACCTAATATTATTAAACTGTCTTAATGTAATATGCATTATTTTTTTTACACAAGAATCACATTATTTCATTGCGTTGGTGTCATGCAACTGTTGTCAAATTCCTTTTAATATGTTGTAGTTTTATGTAAAGCTCTATAACCATCATAGATATGGTGCTAAATATGACGTTACACATTATGTCATGAAAAACATCTCACATCACTGATAGCAAACTCTTTCACAAATATGTGGTTAGCTCTGAAAAGAACTGTTTTTGTTTGGTGTGGCTCTGAAAAGAGCCGTTATTGTCTTCATCAAAATTGATACTGTTGTGCGACGTGGGCACAGATGTTGTGGAAGGCGGCGCTGACATCTCCGCCAAATCTGTCAGCCTACATCCTCTCGTCCAGGTGGCTGGGCAACTGGTCTGATGTCACCCCTTTCATCCTCTTGAATTTTTGTTTCGCCTTTGCCCAGTAGCTCTCTATAGTTTGTGTGTGCACACCGGTGGCTGGGTCCACGAAGTTTTGGCTGTGGTTCACGGTCTGGAAGTGGTTGGTAGTTGCGGTGGTGGACGAGTGGCTGGTAGGCTGCCCACTGGTCACTATGAATGATAGAGCCGGGCAGCACGACACGCTGAATGATTGGAATCAGCGTCACTGCCCGGCGATGCGGGACAAGCGCCATGTGGCCGACACCACGTGTTGTCGATGTGTCGACGATCCCAAATACCCACTGGTCAACAGCAGGGGCGCGGCCACGATGGTACTTCGGCTTGTGCCGGAAGAGCGACTCGTCAATCTGAACGATGATGTTCGCTCCACCGAGACTAACCGGGTGGTTCATCAGGTGTGTGGAACAACCTCCCCGCAGGAACAGGAAGTGTTGCTGCACACACTGACGAGACACGCCAAGTGTTTCTGCAGCCACCTGCACAGATATAGTACCTGAATGTGCTTTCGTACATGCTTTTAATCCGCCTGTTTTGTTTTGTTTTCCAGCAAAGGGCAATGTTCATCTTGTGCATGTATAGTACAACACTGATAAACCGAATGATCGTGTCTTCGAGATGAGCAGCTGACTTCTGTATTTCACGCCTTACCACATACTTCAAAGTCAACATGCCACTAGCACTGCCAAGTGTGACTATGCACAGCATGCTTGCTGTACTGGGCAACTGTCTGTCTCCAAGCTTGCCGCCCAGGCAGTAAACGACAATCTTCTGACAAGGGCTGGCTTGTGTCAATGGGATATATTAGGATTTTGACAGCTGCTGACCCAAAGGGGCGCCCTCGCGTGCCAGGGCCTCTGTGGACGATTACGTCAGTGCCAGCCTTCAGTCTATCCCATCCTCGCGCGCCAGTGGTCATTCCGACTGCTTGCATCAGTACTAGCTTCTCTACCCTTGGCACATCCCGCTAAAAATCCTCTGTTAACGTCAGCCAATGAAATCGCCCACGTGGAGTTTGGTCGGCCTCCGCCATGGGTTAATTTTGGGTGATTTCAGCATCACGCTGTTCATGTTACATGTAATGTTTAGGACGTAAATGGGTCATTGTACGGATTCCCACCTGTTGCGTATCCGTCTTTAAATTGTTCCCACAGCCGACGCAGTAGCAGCTGACTAAGTAAATTGCTATAATATATTTCGTATTTCGATCTCCGCTCACTTCCACGGGTTACGTAGACGATTAGCCAGGGGTACTGTAGCGCAGCGCAACGACACTTGGCCAAAATGTGAACCCCTTCAAATTGCACCAACAAAGTGTGAGCCCTTTTTTACATATCTTCATTCGAATATCGTGATATTCTTAATTTCTCAAACGGTTTCTCATATATGTAATCAGGACTTTTACGAGAAGGTTCGAACACTCACGAAAAGGCCGTAGTTCAAACTATGGCAGTTTGATACAGATGTCAAAGTGAGAACTCTTATCTATTCATGAATGTAAAGCCTACCTGAATGGTCTGTCCCACTGCCGTATATGTGTGAATAGTGGATCATCATGAAAGGAGAAAGTCACTACAAAGGAACATTGCAATTATTTAGCCGTGCAACAGGACTTCACACCTCGCAGGGTCGAATAACCGCTGCATAATTTCGGGGATAACAAATGCACAAGAACTCCAAAGAACTGCCAAAATACTATGGATCTTAGATGCATGTGTGTTCGTTTTATTGATCATAAACAACAAACACACGAACAGAAAAAGTAATAGACGTACATTTTTAATATAAGATGGAATAGTACGGTCCAATGATATTAAACCTAACACCCTCTGCGAAATACGAAAAAAAAACAAGAAAAGCCCCCCCCCCCCCGAATAACACGAAAGATATTCACATGTAATATATGTATGCAATAAATTTGAAACATTCAGACGAAGTCTAGGTGTAACTTGTCGTGTCACTTCTGCGATATTCAATGACTGCACAATTCATAAATGTAACAAAATGTATTTGGAGAATTGTAGTTATCAAAAAGGAGGTGAAAGGGTGATTGATGAGTACAACTGAAAGAATGTGACACGGTGTAGCGCTTACATTTTTCCGGCGTTAAAAACGTTCCGATTGACCTTTCTGCGCATGCGCGATATATGTAAAATCATCAATGTGCAGCGAAAATACCAAGCATTTATGGTGTAAATACTGAAGGAACCATAAATACTACGGCTTGTTCGTTAGGATGTATATAATCTGTTAGCAAAGTTATTTGTCGCAAATTAACACTAGGTAAACAAGTTTCGAAGCATATTTTGATAGCAAGCGTAAATCACGTGACTGTAGTGCACCATAATCCGTGATAGTGTTTTATATAAAACGTAATATTTTATTGCATTGAAAGACATTTTAAGAAACTCTTCGCAGTAATCATCACGAGAGAGTTAACGAACAGCCCGTGGCATTTATACCAAAAATGCTTTGTTGTTTCGCTGCACATTGATGATTTTACATTTATTGCGCATGCGCAGAAAAGTCAATCGGAACGTTTTTAACGATCGGAAAAATGTAAGCGCGACAACGTCGATCTGCCGCCGATCTTCTCGTGTGTGGGCGGGCGAACTAACGCTACAGGTGGGGGGGGGGGGGGGGGGGGTTATCCTATATCAGCATCAAGGCAGCCGGATTTTCCCGTGTGCGCGGGTAACATGAGCTATGGGCGCAGCAACGAAAGTAATCCAGCCAATGACATCACGTATTGTGATCACGTGCAGCGACGATCGCGGTCACAAAATGGCAGCGACAATCGCATTCATGCGTGAGACAATTATTTCTGAAGACAAACTTGAAGCGATCTGGGAAGATGTCCTCTGTCTTTATAAAATAACTTACAATAACTGAAACAAATAAAATTCACAAAAGAAACTAACGCAAAATTCGCCGACAACTCGACAACATCGGCGGCGGCTAAGCGTTGCTCTATACTAGACTCCTATGTTTATGATTATCGTAACAACGGTATTGTGTCGAGGCGTGTTTTGTTAGCAGAGTTCAGTTGAGATTTAGGGTTGTGTGGTAAGTTTAGGATTAGTTAAAGTTAGTTTAGTTCCTTTTTTGCGATAAAATTGGAATTTTTTTGAAAGTCATTTATATAGCGACACCGCGATAAATTACTAACTTTATGTTAATCGCTGATTTACGCGGAACCGCGCTGTTTGGTTTTCGCGAGTTTGATTTGTTGTTTATTATTTACATGAAATTATATGATTTTATTTTGTGACCTAGTGTGTATGTATGTACACAATATATGTGAGGAGACATTTGGCAGCTGTAGGGGTTCATTTTTCATGGTTAGATCAGAAAGTAAAGGATTGCCGACGTTTGTTACACCGATATAAAATAATGTAATGTAAAACGTGCCTCATAGACAGTGTAATAAAAACACCCGATAATGTAATACAAATCACTCAATAATGAAATTTATTTGCTAATAATATTGTAATAATTGTTGACTGATAATGTGATAACGTGATAATGTGATAACGGTTGATGAAATAATAACGTTTAACCGATAGTGTAATAACGCACGTATTTCACGTAGGCCATAGTCGTATTCGTGGATTTCATTTTTATTTCTTGTACTTAGATGATCTTTTTCATATATTTTGCAACATTGCATGTTAGCTAGTAGGATAGAAGTAGTCTTTTAAGATTAAATCCAATATGCTGATTCCAAATCTGAAGTCAGATTTGTCCCAGTAGGTCAGGATTTTGAAGAAAAAAAACACTCGGACATAACCCCACTAAAAACCATTCGGACAAAACCCCATTAACATGTAAGAATAATGAATAACCCCCCCCCCCACTGTGCATTATAAAACTTAAACTTATAATATAGAATCACGCTGACATGTGTATTTTTAGAAACAAAATATGACCTTAAGGTATTTGATTAGGCAAAACAATTAAAAATAAATAAGGTCTTGATTGCATTTATTGATCAGACCAAGTAGAGCATTGATTGCACGAATAGTCAGAGGAAAAGTCTCAGAAAATAAAGTCCCAGAAATCAATCACAAAGACGACACTTAAAAGCTAAACCAACACATAATTAATGTTAATCACCACCAATCACTATATATGTAGTCATGTACTAAAATATATATATATATTAGAAAACCAACAATTTATATCTTAAAATAAAATGTGATAAAAATTTTCTGCAAGCGTTTCCAACAATTCCTGCTGTTTGTCTCGTTACATTTGTGTACAGAAATACACACCGCGTAAGCAAGTAGCCCGTTTTCGTTTCCTGGTGAGGTGGAAGTAGATTGGCTTTATAAGTGAGATGTGAGTGGGGTTATGTCCGAGTGAGGTTTGGTCTGTGTGGGATTACGTCCGAGTGTTTATTTCCAGTGGGTTTATGGTGCACGTGCGTGTGTGTGTTTGCGTGTGCGGGCGTGTTTGTGTGTGTGTGTGTGTGTGTGTGTGTGTGTGTGTGTGTGTGTGCGTGCGTGCGTGCCGCGTGTATGCGTGCGCCCTGTCTTGTCTGTACACAGGTGTTGAGTTGACCTCCCCCCCCCCCACTTCCCCACTCATGGAAAACAAACACGGGCCTGTGGAAGCCCGGTTGACAGCAGGAAGTTGTCGCCCCTTGTGCCTGCCGAGCTAACGGGATGAGGGAGATAAGGGTGACGCGGCGCCAAAAAGAGAATCATTCACTCTCAGCGCCACGGGAAGATCACAGACGACGACGATAATAAATCACCACCGTGCCGGTCGAATTGGTCATCAGTGTCAACGACTGACAGACACGTTTATTGCCATAATTAGATCTGATATGTGTAAGCGAATAATCTCTCCGCGGTAGTGACACTCAATGCCGCCCGGATCTATTCATTGGGGAGGTAGCTCTCGGGCCTACCTCCCAGATCTGGCTGGGACTACATTGGTTTTGACAGACAAAATGTTGAAATTACACACTTCTGCCGACAGCGTCTAGATACAATGCAATGAATCGCTGTTTTATGTGTGACGCCGATAACTAGGTGGTTGAGAACAGGTTGAATTTAACCACGGTATTTTACGAACAAATGGTGCGGCGTTACTGCCTCCGTGTAGCAGTATTATTTGATTGTTAATAATTTTACTAGTTATGGACGTGTATTTACATGCGTATAATGAAATTTTAATATTATAATCATTAATGTTTCGCGATTACCGCATAGCCACCCTAAACGTGCGGTGGTTCCATGCTCCAGTGGCGAATCTTGTCTGCCCCATTTGTGTTACGCATTGTGCACCGGTAATAATTGAATCACCGTAATAATTATTGCTAAATGGGGAGCTTGTAATGTACATCCACCGTGTGTAATTAATTAGGTGTAACCTTCAGCCAGATTACATTAAAAGTATTTAGTGGTTGTAGCAAGATTAGTCCTGGTGGTTGAAGGTTGCAGTGGTGTAAATTATGGAACAATGATCGACAGTCTCGGATTGTGATTGCATGTGTTGTGGAAATAAAGGACATAAAATCAGGCTATAAAGGATGTGGTGTAGTATGTAGATGTTGCAGTAGGGTAGGTTAAGGAACGATGATAGACATATGTCACGGATGGTGATTGCACATAAAACCAGGCAGACGAATATGTGTATAATTAAGGAAGCGTCCGAGAGTCGGACGAACATTGATTGTCAATAAATTGTAGACTCGGCGTGCGACCAACAGGACGACCCGAAGGACGACCCACTAGTGGACGAGGGCGCAAAGACGCTACGACAGAAGAGTGATTGATCGACGGAGGAGACAGCCCTCGTCATGGCGTGGGATTGTTGGTCGAGACCCGAGAGTGAGAGATGAGGGAGACAACAGGTGGAGAGAGTGAGGGGTTGATTTGGGGCACGGTTAACAACTGTAGCGGGATCGTTAATCATTCCCCTATACACTACTACTGGTGTTGTTCTACTGTCTTAGTTATCCGTCTTCCCATCTTCTGAGCAAAACGCACCCTTTGAACTCATCAGGTCTAATCCCTAGCGGTTCTTCCATATTTGGGCGAGCCCGGGTGGTAACCTCTGGGTCTATTTATATGATCAATAATTACTTTGCCGGTAACACCGAGTGCAGGGATCGCGTAACTAACGTAGCTATTATGCCGACCCCCACACAACACATGCAGACACGTACACACACTACAACACACCCACGCGCGTGCGCGCACGCACGCACGCACACACCCACACCCACCCACAAACGTATGCACACACAGACAGACGGACATGCACGCATGCACGCATGCACGCATGCACGCATGCACGCATGCACGCATGCACGCATGCACGCATGCACGCATGCACGCATGCACGCATGCACGCATGCACGCATGCACGCATGCACGCACGCACGCACGCACACACGCACACACGCACACAGTAGTGTTGTATATTATAAGTGCCTTTCTGCGATTATCAGTATTCCTAGTCTTTTTGGCATTTTAATTAAAAATTTGCATGACATACAATCATATTGGAATACTTTGTTATCGATCTGCCTTATCTATTTGACCACACTACGCCTTCGAACCTGTGCATGTTCAGCTCTCCAGCGTAGTGCAGTCCGGTAATCCAGTGCAGTCCACATAGACACAACTTAGAAGATCCAGGCCTCACAGCGTGGGAGAGAAGTTTAACTGACAACAGCACACATACAGGCATTCAGATATAACGATCCGACTGACCAGACTGGCTCTAGATTCCCATCACTTTATATGTGTTGACAATCAATGCGTCCAACGCTTCTGGTCATCCTTCCTTAATTATACACACATTCTTCTGCCTGGTTTTATGTCCTTTCTTCTGCCTGATTTTATGTCCTTTATTTACACCATACATGCAATCACAATCCGTGACTACTGTCTATCATCGATCCTTATTAACCTACATTACTGCAACATCTACATACTACACCACATATTATTCTGCCTGATTTTATGTTCTTTATTTCCACAATTGTAATCACAATCCGTGACTTCTGTCGATCACCGTTCCTTAATCTACATTACTGCAACCATTCCCAGGACTAACCCCTAATTACTAGAAGTAATCTGATTACACCCACACCAATTACCAGAACTAGTCTAGTATATGTTTATTTAACTAGTATATACACGTATATCAACACGTATTTAACTACTATATATCAACACTTATTTAACTATATATGGTGGATGTACGTTACAACTTGATGTAAGCTTATTACTAACGGAAACGGTGTAAACAACGGAGAATCCTGGCCCGCTACTCTCACGACCCCAGGTTCGGCAGATTCGTGCGGAATCTGGGATCACATCGGGACATCTAATTACGTCATATCCTGGGCCGAGTAACCGGTGAGGGGATAGTGGAGACAAGGTGGGTGACTTTCAGGAGATAAGAGCGATCCAGAGAGAGAGAGATGATTGCACGCTACCAAAACATTGTAGTACTCAGACAAAATAAACGTGTTTGCTGTAAAGCCGACACCGGAGCCAGGTTCAAAGACGCAGCGTGGTAATCACGTCCCTTCTCGGTCCCTGGCCTGGACAGCGCCGGCATTGTGCGCGGGCTGCACCGCCAGGTTTCCCTTGCCACACTGGGAATAAATCACAACGACTCCACGTGACACACACTCGGCTATGCACATTCCTGACCGCGGCTGCTGACAGAGGCGATAGATATTGCGCTATTGTTGTTAGAAGTTACAGCTAGTCCGGAGTTAGGAGACGTCAACCCTTTGTTAGGTTGACCACTCTCGCACAATGCCTGTGCGACGTACAGCGTGGTGATGTAAATAGACGAACCCTCGTCGTTTATGGACAGGCAATGGTGGATTAACATTCTCGGACCCTGAGCAGTATAGCCACCCAACAGTTTCATGGGTACAGAAATAAGCACCCCTTGAAAAAGCCTCCCCCAGAAATAAGCCGAACTTTATAAAAGCCCCCCTCTCATTATAAAAATTCATTCATCTCCATCGTTGTATTCACCACCATTTTCGATGACTGTAACTTCCTACATCCGTGTTGACTTTTGTATAATAATGATGGTTAGATAGTCAAATATTGTATTGAATACATTTTTCAAAGACTTGTGGAAACTGATTGGAGTAAAGAATTCGGTCCATAATTGTTCAGCATTGTACATAATTGATCATCTTTTAGGCAAAGGAATAACTTTTGGTAATTTTTAGTTTTTTTGAGGAAATATCCCTGTACTGAGAAATTTGTTAATAATATATGACAACGTTTGGCACTATTGTAATACATTAATTCTTGTTAGTACAATTTTTGATATCGAATGCACGTTAAAAACGTGCATTCGATTTCATAAATTCATTCCAAATCTTGGTACGAAAGTATTCAAAGCCGCCTACTGATGTCTACTAGATGTCTGTAACAAACACGAAGAATGAACAACATTCATTTGTGCTCAACAATGCATATAGATGACAGCAAGTCAATCTAGTGGCCTAGTGGCTAGTGCACCAGTTGTCAATCTATTCATTATAAGGGCAACACTCCCTCTGCGGTAAACAGGGTTAGGCTTCCCTTCTGGGGTGAACCAGGGGTTGACTCATGGGGGGTGGGGTGGTGGTGATTAATTGACCAGTGGGGGAGGCTGGAGTTGCCCTCAGAAGTAAACAAGATTTGGTAACTGGTCAATTTACCCCCTTGGGAGGTGTTTACACTAAAGAGAACATAGTTTGGTCTAAAATCGGATTGACGCCCCTTCCTGCAACGGTGCTTCGCCTACAACACTGGCAGATTCAACAACCGTGTAGAAACAGACCTAAAGAAGAATACCAAGCCGCATAGGCGGAACGATTGTTTACGGTGTTATTAATTACACATCTGTAGTAAAGAGACACGTTGTCATCCATGATTATGCGGCCCACAGTACAATGCAACTCATCCTTACATTCCCCTTTAGACAACTGCAATCTGCTGTGCGTTAATTTGAGGTCTGACATTTATTGACCACATAATTTCCCAACAGGTTTTGTATGAATTAATGTCCTATTGAATGTTTGACATTTTAACATTTAATTGTATTAATAGAACTATGAAGTTTGGGTTTTCTTAGTCAGAGTTTATTTTTTTATGTGTTCGTTTATTTACAATGTTGACGGACACAACAGAGGAATGTTTGTTTATTCTTTGCTGTAGTGTTTTATGGATGGTTTTACTGGGTTTTCTTTCCAGGGAATGTGGGCTTATGTCTGGGAGGTCTTGCTTATTTCCGTATTTCGTAACCCCCCCCCCCCCCGAAAATACGTTCAGTGTGTTGGGTGAGTCAGAAACGGATTTTCGTTATTACAAAAAAAAACTATGCCAACATTTTTCAAACATCGTTACAAGTATAACTATAAAACGGTCCAACTAAAACATACTAATGTCAGTACTGTTATTAACACTCTTCTTTGGCAATCTTGCCTGTCAGAATAGTACATGAGTCTACCTATAATTTTAAAACAGTATAACACTAAAACAGTTTGTTTACATAGTCTAGGGTGGTCAGGTAAAAATAAGAAGTACGTGGACAATTTCTTGGACTGTTGATAGATTAAATTCTGTCCAGTTAACGTGCCATTTGAAGCGTGACGCTTCTGATAGCAATGCTAATTGTTAAATCTGGTTAAATCTACAAAATCCCTCGAGACACTATAATTAACATATAACCGTAGGCGTAGGTCTTGGTCCTGGGAGTTAGGTAAATTTATTTACGAGAGAAGTCAGCCACAGTTCTAACTGCGCATGCGCGACTTTCGTTGTCAAACAAACAAGCACAATGTAACTTCACTGATCGTATCTGTCTAGACATGCAGGACCTATCCTATTCCTTCCCACCTGCGTTAGCGCTAATCAGAGTTACCATCTGCCCACGTGATGCGTATATCTACGCCTACACTCGGTTGTCGTTGAGAATATGGGTTCAGCGAGTTCATTGAAATAGCGGTGTCACTGCGTGTACAAATCACCGCGTCTTATGACTTATCTGCGACTTTAGTCTTTGTAAAAAAAAAATCGAATAATTAAAAAACATTCAATAGGCTTGATACCGCCAAAACCTCATTAAAAATGTGCAAAGATCTAAAAATGACAGTGCTATATACTGACCTGAATAGACCATCTATGTTTTCAAGTGACGGAGTTAATTGTTAAAATAATAACTGGGGGTATATATAGACAGCTTCCCAATTCTTTACATTTTTGAAAAGAATTACAACTGGTTTATTATCTCAAAAACTACTCATGGAATTTTCGCAGGCACTGTTGAAAATTATGAAATGCAGAAATTCTCCACATTTTGTGTTAACTGTGGAATATTAAACTATTTCGTTCTTCTAATTATATAATCCTAACCTCCCAGACAGTTCTCTAACAATGCCATCCGCATAGGTGACTAGGCAATGAGATTTATAATACTGCTTCTTGTTTAGAGACACATGAACTGCTAACAAATATTTTCATTTTTATTCCAAATGGACCCTTTGGACAAATTCATTGCCGTAATATATGTTCCTGTCACGAGTAAACTTTCTAACAATAATTACTAAATTGGCTATCTGTAATTAATAGAATTGTTGAATCATGTTTGTTAAATCGACAGCCAGTGCAGAGTTCATAGTTCATACCTTCCCACGTAGATTGTTAGGACATTTAGACGTTGTAGCGCTTACATTTTTCCGGCGTTATAAACGTTCCTATTGACGTTTTTGCGCATGCGCAATAAATGTAAAATCATCAATGTGCAGCGAAAGGACAAAGCATTTATGGCATAAATACCACGGGTTGTTCGTTAGGATGTATATAACCTCTCAGCAAAGTTATTTGTCGCAAATTAACACGAGACAAACAAGTTGTGAGGCATATTTTATAGCAAGCGTAAATCACGTAACAGTAGTGCGCCATAATCCGTGATAGTGATTGATTAAAAACGTAATATTTTATTGCACTGAACGACATTTTAAGAAACGCTTCACAGTAGTCATCACAGTAAAGTTAACGAACAGCTCGTGGCATTTATACCGAACATGCTTTGTTGTTTCGCTGGACATTGATGATTTTACATTTATTGCGCATGCGCAGAAACGTCAATCGGAACGTATTTAACGACCAAAAAAATGTAAGCGCGACGTTTTACTTGGGGGCTCAATGTGCCAAACCAAAAGGGGTCAATGTGGAGTTTTATCCGTGGAATTTCATGTTTTTCAAAATCATTGTATATGTAATTATACAATGTACAACTATGATTATTATATGCCGTTGAATACTAGAAAACTTCTTCATATTTGTTTAACTATAGACGTTTGTCACAGCTCTGCGTGCGACACGTCAGCAGTTCGTTATGACCTATATAACAGCCTATGTCGTACGTATGAACGCGCGACCTACTTCTGGGACACGCCGAACCAGCTTTGCGCAATTTTCCAAAGTACTAATTAGAGCCCGTAATTAAATGCCCTGTCCACCAGCATCGCTGAATAACTTGGCTAGACACACAGCTGCTGTGCGATGGGAGATTGGCCGGTAGTTATATGGAATTCCCAAAAATCGTGTACTCGTCTTCAAATTGGGGCGGGTATTAGAGCTGTTCGCGCGAAGAAGCGCCACAATTGGCAACGTCAATAAACATCTTCATGTTCAACTCGGCTAAAGGCAAGCACTGCTCTAGACTAGGGGATTTGCCAGAAGTAGCTTGCATGGTAAACAATCCTGAGCTTGTGAGGAATACATGTATGCAATTACGTCAATGTGAATAGTTGGTCTAAGTGGGCTTGCGTGCTCCAGTCCAGAAATTCATTCGAGTTGTTACTAGCAAATACATTGTTCCACTTTTTTTTTTATACATAACTAGTTCTTTTGCACGGATTACGGTCTGCGGCTACATGCACTAATTACTCTTCTGAAATATTGCACCGTAAAAATACAAAAATACTTGTCTTCGTGTTCGCCCGTGTGTATCCTCAGCATGTAGAGGCTATAGGCGGCATATGGAAGAAGGAGAAGGAGAAGGAGAAGGAGAAGGAGAAGGAGAAGGAGAAGGAGAAGGAGAAGGAGAAGGAGAAGGAGAAGGAGAAGGAGAAGGAGAAGGAGAAGGAGAAGGAGAAGGAGAAGGAGAAGGAGAAGGAGAAGGAGAAGGAGAAGGAGAAGGAGAAGGAGAAGGAGAAGGAGAAGGAGAAGGAGAAGGAGAAGGAGAAGAAAAAAAAGAAGAAGAAGAAGAACAACAACAAACCTAGGAAACATTGACTGGTTGTGTGTCTAAATTGGATATTCGATACCCCTTTAATTAAACTACCACTGGTTAGATGGTTGCCGTTAGCACGAGGTGGCGCTGATAAAGGAGACCGAGTCGGTGGTGACCTGTTCGGCGGTATAGGATCGCACACATCCAAACAGTGTCAAAGAATCTCTTCAGTGTGTTGTTTGAATGGTAATCCCATTGAATTGGACTTCCTGACTTCTCGTGTAGTGAGCTGATCGTGGACATGTGTTACATAAGAGTACGGCTGGGCTAGCACGCCCCCCCCCCCCCTTCGTTGCACTATCGCTGATGTCACTCAGCTTGTACAAAGCCTCCCTTCCGGTTACCGTACGAAGTGTCAGTTTCAGTTTGTTTCGTCGAACCGGTTCGTTGAAACACTACGAATCTAGACAATAATAAAAACTATATCATGTTTGGGTTAAACTGGGGTTTACTCGCCTCAAACAGAATGTAGAGCTTTCCAAAACAGATAATTATGGTGCTTTAAATGATTAACTCCACCTACAATTAGAAATCCATTAGAACGATCTACAAAGACAATGGTGTTAAACTAACAACTCAACGGGGGGGGGGGGGGTACGCAATGATACGATCAGTGAAGTGGGCTACTGGCACTCAAATCTCACACCTGCGGTGGGGGCTATTATTATAAACAGGGGGAGGGCTATAGAAACACAGGGGACGGCTAGCTAGAGACACGGGGGTGGTTACCACAGTGGGATGATACCGTAGTAGCTGTCCCCTCTAAGACTGAGAATAGTTTACCTAGCCTGTATGTAGCCGCATGACTAACTGTTACCAGGGAAGTCATGTTCCCATTGCCTTGGAAGTTAATAAGGTATACACTAACTAACACTGTTATCATCTCTAATTGCTTGTGGGAAGCCGCTTTACCAGGAAGCCAAGCCCTCTCTATCTGTAAAACTGGCACCACTGAAATGGTGTACTGAATAGGTTATAACTCACTGACAGCTAGATGTTAAAACGTTATTACTTTATAGATTTATTTTACTATGTGTAATTAAGTTTAAGAAATCTTACAAAATATGCCTGCTTAATTCAAAGACATCAGTTACAATTTGTTTTTCAAAAATACAAATGTCAACTTTGTTCTTAATCACAATATTTTTCAATTTTATAAATAAAATTATTACAGTGGCGTTTTGTCCATCATTCTCATTTGGGATTGGGGGTTAAGTCCAGGTGGGGTAAACCCACATTAACATTAATATTTTACAATAAAACCATGATATGTGATCTTGGATGAATTTCCTTGTATGAAGGCAATTTCTATATTCAAATGTTTATTCCATATATGTGAGGGTTCTGTGGCTTTTCTCTTCGCCCTTCCCTGGGGGTTCCCTGTCATGGCTGGATGGGTGATGGTTTCGATTCTATGACTAATGTAGGGCGTAGAAGTGACTTTCTCTGTGTATACATACATATATAAGCATCTATACATATCAGTTGACAAATAAAGCCAAGTTGTAGCAAAATATGATAGTTTTTTCCTGCACTTTGTTCCAGAAGCTTATTATAAGTTATGCTGGCATTAATTGTATTATATAACATATAAATAAAATGTATGAGGCAACAACACATTCTAGATAACACAGCAACTTGTTTGTAAGAAATTCAATGTGAAGTTGCTGTTGTACATACAGTAAAGGTATTATGATTTTTTAATAATGTTTTTCTATTATAATATCAACAGTGTTATTTTAATTTAGTAAATTAAAATTAATTCATGAATGAGTTATAGTAATAACTATTGTTAGTATATATTCACCTGGATTTAAGCATACCTCGTTGACAAGTAAAACATGTTTAAAGGTTATATTGTGGCATTTACCAATTAAGTTATGTACGTAATTGCATTTTTATTAATGCATTTTTTATCTATATTCACCTGCATTTAAACATATATCTAGTTGACAAGTTAACATGTTTAGAGATTACATTGTTTAACCACTTAATAATGAAATAAGCAATTGCATTCTAATTAATGGTCACTATTTATTATTATTATTAACAGGTACTATTTAACGCTAAATTTATCATCAATCATCAAAGGTGGTTCATCTTTATATAGACGATTTTCAGATGTATACATCATTGTCCACTCTTCATGCCAATTGTTCCTTGGACCTTGCAGCATAAAAGAGTTAATTGTCTTTATATGTTCTGTTGTTTTTATTTCAGACAGTCCATATAATTATTATAATTATACATACAAGTAAAATAATAATATAAAAAACGAAACATTATTATTGGAATTAGTTAAGTTTCTTGATATGAATAACTATTTCAACATGCATATGAAACATAAATTTGTGTCTACAAATTCTTTTTAAGCGTAAAATAATAGCGTGAGATTCATAAGTTGGTGCGTGAGCGCGCATGATAGGCATCAGCGTTGCTGACAGCCCTAAGGAAACGAGGTGACCCCATAGACTAAATTTGAGGTACCTCAACCAATGGCCGACGGTGTTATAGGCTTGCAGCGGTTTTGCTAAAGACTGGCGTTTGTTCAGTTCGTGCTGATTGGTTGAAAGAACTCAACGCGGTCGCTTGGTAGTTCCGAAGGCAGAATCATCAAATTTTGCGGGTCGTTGGGGCCGTAGCGTCGGTTTTTATTAAGCGCTCCGACAGCTTGCGAGTGCAACTTTAGGCAGGTATGTTCCTTGTCTTTACAGGCTGTTGAAGAGGAAACTAGCCCCTCGTGTTAAAACCAAATAGTCGCCTATGTTATTCCGGTTTCTATCGACCGCGTGTGTATGGAAAGTGGGTCATCGTGGTGTCACCCGTATGTCATGGCGGCAGCGTTTCGTTGACTTGTATAAGTGAAATGGTTATACAAACCCACTGAGTTATAGCACGTTTTTCTAGTTCTAGTTGTAGTGTATGTTTTTGTTAAGTTAGTAATCGTTACAGATTTGGTTACTACTCAGTTACACGGATCAGTGTCTTGTAGTTCTTTCGACGCAAACTGCAAACTCATCGAGAACTTATTGGAAATAACCACGTAAGTAAACGTGTACTTTGTGGTATGTTCTGACAAGTCACGAACTTGTAAATGCATAATACGGCTACTTAGATGTTGTACATGTCAAAAGACTGAGATGTCACGGTATGAAAATTTAACTGGAAGGCAAACAAACGCAAAAACTGTTTTAGTAACTCTTTCTACTCACTGCGCATGTGCGAATTGTTTCGTTCTGGTTGCTTATCAATCTTACGAACTTACGTTAACCGATGCATTTAGATCATTAAACAGCTTAATAAAAACATTATTACTTGCATGGATCTTGGCGTTTTCTAGAAAAAGGCTTTCTAGCCTTGTAAGTTACCCTCCCTTATGGGAATTCACATTTTTTGTGTGGAGTTGCAGACTTGTGCAGAAAAGCCACAATAAGCCTGTTTCTTTGATTAATCCAAATCTGTTTCTTTTTAAATATAGGGACGGGAGTTACAAAACTGGTAAAAGAATTGCCATCAAATTAAAACTTTGATTCTTGGCATAGATCGCAAAAGTGACCATCGTCCTTTTAAAAGTAAACCATATTTGATTAGCTAGGAAATATGAACTGTGAATCATGGCACAGCTTACAATCTTTGCATACACCATTGGAAAGTTGCACATCATCGTATATTGCACTAAAGGCAATAAATATCTGGAACTATTGCATTGACAGTTTCAACATGCATGAACATCACAGTGCGAGGCCATGACAACTTGCCACATGAAAACTGACATGGTTCTAGTCAGGTGTATCTTTCTGAACATATTCTGAATGGTACAACGCCTTACTATCTTTGGAACAAGATACACATCTAGTCAATTCTGAGAGACACCCTAACACGGAATGCAACTGGGAGGATGCCGGCAAATCAACATCATCAGCTGCAGCTACACATAGCTCTGTGATAACCAAAATATCAGTGTTATGTTGAGGCATCGATTGATGGCAGTTGAGGTTTAGGTTAGATAACCTTGATTTTTTTAGACTCATTTATTTAGTGTTGTCAAGGCACAATAATGTTACATAGTCACTGCATGCTGTAGCTGCACCAGTCGTGTGTTACATAATGCTGTTGAGCATATGCTCAAGGCAGCATACCCTGTGCATATGTGCTCAAGCATTTTTCTAACCACTGAACATGGAGTTGAGCATGAACACTGTATGGTTTATAATCTTGGCCCCTGGTCCATTAAAAAGTATTAATCAAAAGGGAAATGGTAATACTTAATTGGTACTTGATTGGTCATGTTGTACAGGCTGAACCATGACGGGACGGGCGAGAGCAAGAGCACGAGGTCGTGCAAGAGGGGGGGCAGAAAGGGAGGAACAAGTCCGGCGACCAGGAGTTCCACCTGCCCAACCAAGACAGAGCGTACGTTACTTTTATGTCACGTAAGGGTTATTGTATGCATGTTTGTATAACCAGGTGATCTTTACAGGGCTTTGCATGTTTTGAATAACAATTGATCTGGATGCCTATGGGATGCCATGTCACATGTCCTAGATGACATACTAAGTTTAATTATCAGCTTTTCTATGTTATCACACTTAAGACCGTCCTAAACATATATCATTGGATAAATAACACAGATACCAGTAACGTTCACACAAGTTGCATAATGTACATTATTATACAGCTTTGTCACGTTTAACTTTGTTTGTATGTCAACAAAACACGATCAGTTATTTTACGGGAGTTTACACTTCAGATAAAAAACAGCACATTGTTGTTTAGAATTGCCCCTTTCCCTAGTTGGTTGCCCAAATCACCAATGGATATAAGGGTGAACATCATTATTCACAATTTGTCTGATGGCTGTGAGCTGCAAATAATTATCACTGAAAGGATCCAGGCGTTCAGGAGCCTGGCAGGACAGTAATTAATGCAAGAAAATACATTTGCACATTTAATTATACTTGCAAATGCACAAGGTAGTTCAAGCCCTGCTCTCCTCACGTCTGTTGACTGCATCTTACTGAAATGATCATCTGTCTACATCATCCAGAGCTGCGACTCGCAACAAAAGTTAGCTGTGTGATACACCTTGCATTACTTGTCTCCTGTTGTGTATTTGTGTGCCATATTGACATTTATCAGTATGCTACCAGCACCGTGTACTGTGAATTTCCATGTCTACCTGTTCATCATATGAGCACACATGTTACATTTAGTAATATGTGACTGAGTTTGTATTACTACCAGACATTGAGGACTTTTTATTGGCGATCTTATGCAAACATTCAGTGAGGTGAAGTTCTGACTTGTGAAGCTGTCTTCTTACAGTCTGCTCAGTCGGCCCCTGTGGAGGTGGCGGCCCCGCCTGCCGTAGGCAGTGGGCGTGCCAGTCATCGTGGGGGTGCAAGGGGCGAACCTCGCCCTGGTGGAGATGCTCCGGTCGCCGCCATGGCTGCCATGAGTATCGAGCCTGGTGGTGGAGACAGGCGCAATCGGTTCGAGTATTTTGAAGAGCGAACGACCCGACCTGAACATGTGAAAGATAAGAGGGGTACGATATGTTTGTGCTGTTGTCACTCACTGACATGTATACCAATCAAATTTCATGCGTAGTATGCCTAATATTTACTTACTGTTTGTCCACCATAGACATAAATGAATGTGCATTATTTAACTAAGATTTCAAGAACAATTCATCAACGTTTTAATGACTTGGGATTTAGTTACAGCCAAGTTATATATCATTTTACTGCCAAATGAATTCTTTATCATAATAAAATTATACTATCTCTATTATGTCAGATAATCACGGTGATATTATTAGCTGAACGTAATCCAAAATATAAGAAAAAAATAAACACTATCCCGTTCCTAAATAATTACTGAGCGGACACATTTCCTACTTCCAGTAAGACAAATGTAGCCATACATATACTACTCACATTTTGCTAGGATCACTATTTAGGGCAGCGGTATTATATTTTACGGCATGTGTATCACATAAAAATTTAAAGGCAAAAAAAGTTAACTGTTTCGTGGCATACATCTAATAGAGTTAATATAAAGTAACAATTTTCACATATACGCATTTTTTTAACGCCAGCGGTTTACCAGCAAACTATTTTTGCACACCCAGCCCAAACTTATACTATGAGCTACTCCATGTTAGACGAAGAATGACGTCACGAAGCTTCTGCGCTCTCCACAGATCCCCTGCATATCAGTTATTCATAAATCCGTCTAGAGGCGCTGTGCGCAGTTTAGGCCCGCAGCCGCACAACGAAAAAAACATTAAAATTATCACCTACGATGACCAAATTTCACAGGGCGTATCTATTACACCTGAACTATGCGTATGCACTTGTCACTTGATCAAAAATAATAATTAATGCCTGAAATCGATCAAAATGTGTAAGTAAATATACGGTCTGACCACCACAGTTTAACGACAGCAAGATGGTGGCGCCACCTGATGGAGTTCACTGTTGCAGTAATGACTCGGCGAGGCGTTATTTACTTACACATTTTGATCAGTTTCAGGCATTAATTTTTTTTTGGTCACGTGACAAGTGCATATGCATAGTACAGGTGTAGTAGATACGCCCTGCGAAGTTTGGTCATCGTATGTGATCATTTTGATGGTTTTATCGAGGTGCGGGCCTAAACTGCAAAAGTACCCGCAATTGTGAATCCAGTGTTCAATACTACCGGTTGTTTCAACGGGAAAGAAAAAGATTTCTCACGGAACTATTACTGCAACCGTATGCCGAACAGTAAGGCATAATTACTACTAAAGTTTACCATAGATTTGACCACAGATTTAGATGCACGTCTAAGCAGCTGCAACATTTCACGCCAACTGAACGAAAACTCGAAGTTGTTGACCCTTAACGACGTCGCAGGAACCTGACCGGCTTCAGCAGAGACCTGGAATGTCGCGCGCTGATTGGCCATGCCAAGTTAACCCGTCACCGATGGCGGTGTCTAGGCCATAGTGGATTTCGGTAGAATTTAAGACTATGATCACATTCCGAGTAAACCACTGACGGTAAAAAATTGAGTATATGTGGAAATTGTTACTTTATATAAACTCTATTAAGTGTATGACACGAAACTGTTGCAATTTTTTGTCCTTTAAGGAGTCCCGCGGGTCGAGAAATGGCGAAAAAATCACTTTTGCCCTCATGTCATTTTCCGGTACATTAATATCTTATCTAACTCCATGTAACAGCGTTTTTCAATATTTGAACCGTAAATACCAATAATAACCACATTTGTAACATACCCCTCTTTATTCAAGAAACAAAATCCAGCGTATACGTCATTTTTAAATGTCCAGTAGTGATCAAAAAGATCGTTTGATTCCAGACACATGCTAACTGATGAACCCGCCATATTTGTTGCTGTCTTGTCCGGAAGTTTCCCTAATACCGGATGTGTCGTTCTAGCTCTCCTTGAATCTCATTAAAAGCCTCTTTTTGGAAAGAAATTTATGCCAAATAAGGACAGGTTACGCTATCACTGGCTCATTATAATAATGCGTAGATCGCTAAACCAATGAACGTGCTGGATCTGCCTTTGAATGGGGCGGATATGCCGATGACGACAGCGTCGGCCAATCAGCGCCACTTCCGGTGGCCTGGCAACGCGCGTAAACAGAATGGAGCCGAGTAGAAAGTTTAGTTCTGTGCATCGATTTGGCATCAAAACAAGAAAGAAAAATAAACGTGGAGCAGGCAGACCAAAGAAGACAGGTATGTAAACATAAAATGCACAATCGTAGCGTAGAAAACGTTAGTAAATCACTAAATTGATGTCGTAAATTGACTTTGTAACCGACAGCGACTACGGAAGCATGACACAATGATTGAATGAATGAACTCGTACGGTTGTCATTTATTATCAGGCATGCTGTGGTACAAGTTTTCTATAATATATAGGCAAGTTATGCCATTATTGATAACTCATAGGCAAGTTATACCATTGTAATAAGTACATACAGTATTATTGTTTTAACAGAAAACTTACAAAAAAATGTGGAACTTGTTTAGTGGTGCTACTGCTAGCATAGCCTAGGGCTAATTGGTTTTGTAATGCTTATAATTATAATCATTGTGTGCAGAACATTTTCTTCATGGTTTACTGTTTCTATATTTATTATGTTTCATTGTTATAGTTTACTGTTTCTTTATTTATTATACTTCATTGTTATGGTTTACTGGTTCTTTATTTATTATATTTCATTGTTATGGTTTACTGGTTCTTTATTTATTATATTTCATTGTTATGGTTTACTGGTTCTTTATTTATTATATTTCATTGTTATGGTTTACTGTTTCTTTATTTATTATATTTCATTGTTATGGTTTACTGGTTCTTTATTTATTATATTTCATTGTTATGGTTTACTGGTTCTTTATTTATTATATTTCATTGTTATGGTTTACTGGTTCTTTATTTATTATATTTCATTGTTATGGTTTACTGTTTCTTTATTTATTATATTTCATTGTTATGGTTTACTGGTTCTTTATTTATTATATTTCATTGTTATGGTTTACTGTTTCTTTATTTATTATATTTCATTGTTATGGTTTACTGTTTCTTTATTTATTATATTTCATTGTTATGGTTTACTGGTTCTTTATTTATTATATTTCATTGTTATGGTTTACTGGTTCTTTATTTATTATATTTCATTGTTATGGTTTACTGTTTCTTTATTTATTATATTTCATTGTTATGGTTAATACTGTTTCTTTATTTCTTTATTTATTATATTTCATTGTTTCAGTCGCAGCTGAAGAGCCCTCTATCTCTGAGCCTTTGTCCCTCAGTGATCTACACACGTCATCTGCCAGTCAACGCAAGATTGTGTTGTTGTCTTCGCCTAGATCATCTACTTCGGAGACCGCCCCGACCGCGACATCTTCTGACAGCCACTTTGTGTTGTTTCACACGGACAAGCTAAATGATTTTGTGAAGCCACTTGCTTGTCCAGAGTGTGGCACAGCAGCACTGCGTATCACAGAAACAGCTGTGAAGGGATATGCTGTCCAACTTCAATTGTCGTGTGACATGTGTAGTGCCAAGCTGTCCACTGTGTATTCATCACCACAGCTGCCTGTATGTGACAACCCGACTAGACAGCCATTCTTGATCAACCGTCTTAGTGTACTTGCAGCCCGTGAAGGTGGTGTCAACCAGACGGGCTTGGTGCGTCTGACAACCCTTATGAACATCAAGGGTGGCCTCCACAGCAAGACGTTTAGTTCCATCTCGGACATGCTGAAACAGAAACTGGTGTACGGTACAGCATACGATGCACTGGTAGAAGCCCACGAGAATGTACGTCGTGTACACCAGGAAATCTACGGAGAGAGCAACGGGCCCCTGCAGCTTGCCGTCAGTTATGATGGCACCTGGAAGACTAGAGGATTCCATTCTCTCTTTGGGGTCGGATTCGTAATAGAGGTCTTGACTGGGCTAGTCATAGACTACGTTATCCGGTCAAAGTATTGTGTGGAGTGCGAACTTGTTGGGAAGAAGTTGCAAGGGGAAGAGAAGGAGCAATGGCAGGAACTACACCGGGAGCACTGTGATGTCAATCACACTGGCTCCAGTAGTTCCATGGAAACAGAGGCCGCCAAGGTGATGTGGGCAAGATCAATGGACTTGATTGGTGCTCAATACACATCCATCCTGGGTGATGGAGATGCTGCAGTGTTGTCTGCGCTCAACACTCTACAACCATATGGTGCTGATGTGACAATAGAAAAACGGGAGTGCATCAATCACATGAGCAAAAGGATGTTCAAAGGGTTGGAGAAAGTCGTGAAGGAGTCGAGTACAAAGGGGAACGCATCAACATCATCAAAGCCGCAAGTGACCACCAGTTTGAGTGGAAAGGGAAAGCTGACAACTGCCAAGATGAAGAAATGGTCCCAGTACTACAGAAACGCAGTTGTGAAAAATGCTCCAGATGTCGAAGCTACCCGTCATGCCATCTGGGCAATATTTTTCCATAACATTTCCAACTTCGACGACCCTCACCATGATCACTGTGACATTGACTGGTGCTACCACCAGCAGGCCATGGCTGAGGGTGTGGACCCAGAGCAGAGGTGGAAGGCAGGGAAGCATGATCCGCCAATACCGAGGGAAGCATCGGAGCAGCTCGTACCGCTGTTCAAACGTCTGAGTGACCGTGAGTTGTTGGGACGGTGCATGTCCCTTGGCACGTCGAACGCCAACGAATCACTCCATGCTGTGATATGGAGAAGAGCTCCAAAGGCTGTCTACAGTTCAAGAAAGACTGTAGAGATAGCAGTGGCCATGGGTGTTGTGCAGTTCAACAACGGATCCGACATGCTGGTCAAAGCGGCCGAGGCTGTTGCCCCACAGGCCGGGTCGAGTTCGCAGCTGTCTATGCTGGCAAAGAGACAGGACAGGTCTCGGCTGCGTAAGGCAGAAGTAGCTGCCAAACTGGAGACCAGATCCAGCAGAAAACGCAAAGCTTTGCAGAGGATGCAAGCTGACAACAAACAGTCAGAGGAGGAGGGTCATTTATATGACCCCGGTGCATGGTAGTGACACTGGTGACACAAACCCTGCATGGATGCGACGTGACGAATAAAATATGTTGTACCTGTATACAATGCTTGCATTTGTTCAATAGATAAACCTAGTATATACTAATATTGATTTTTATGCACTTGGTTAATGGGTTTCTATTATGCATTCAGTGTTTCAGAAAATGTTTTCGTTTTTTGTAATTTTCTCAAAATGACTTTTTTGAACATTTATCAAATTCGTGAACATTTTTGAAGAAAAACGGTATAAGGTAAATAGCTGAAATTTTTACCAGTTGTTCCCACATATGTCTTGCATACAATAAGACTATTTTGAGAAGGATTGTTTGAAAATTAGAGCTAACAGCAAAGATACAGAACACCTAGGTGATCGTCAAAAAAAAATATTTGTAAACGCTCCTTTCCAAACAATTGAAAAAAATTGATATTTCAACTAAAAACCATCTTATTGTGTAGAGGGATGTTCTAGCTACTGATTATTGATAATTGTATTATTACAGAAAAAATTGCTAGCTCACAAAAATTTTCACGAATACACATGTCTGAAATTTTCAAATGTCCACTGTGATGCCAACCCTTAAGCAAATGAGCTGAAATGTGATGTACAAGGTACTGTTAACATAGGCAACAAATGGTCCAAATTTGGTTAAGATACATACAATATTAGCCGAGATATGGCATATGGTCGTTTTCGACTGCGGGCTACCCTTAAAACGACATGTATTCCAGGACATATTTATATCCTGAATGTCTGATGATTATCTGACATAATAGAGAAAGTATAATTTTATTATGATAAAGAATTCATTTGGCAATAAAATTATATATAATTCATATTTTTATGTGTAAGTTTGCAGTGTTACGATTTTTATTGTAACAGTATGCAAAACACAATTTTCGCTGGCCTGTCGCAGGGATATGTTAGATCGTACTAATTGGGGACAATTGCTGCTGGAAAGTCATTTTAAAAAAAATCGGTGCCATAATGTTTTGGTTCGTATATCCGTTATAAGCTTCAGTGAGAAGCGTCTCATTTTGGCATGGCGGGTCACATGTATGTATATTAGCAAATTCTAAGATTTATGGTTTTGCAATATACCAGTCAGTAAGCAGTGTTTCATAGTCTAGAATTTCAAACTTCGAAATTTCGAATTTGATTAGAATATTAAACAGTGTCGAGATGTCTTGCGGGACGTGTGGTCATCCCGTGCCCATGGGCACAAGCCAGAGTTGTTGCCATAGTGGCCATGTGTCAATCTTTTTGTTTACTTTCTGACCTAACCATGAAAACGACTTCTTACAGCCGCCAAACTTCTCACATATCTTGATTACATAGACACACACAAGGTTACAAAATAAAATAATTCACATTCCTGTAAAGAATAAAGTTAACAACACAAACTTGAAACTGAACATGGTCTACAGTGGCTCCGCATAGCTGCATGATTACCGTAACATCAGAAATTTATCTCAGGCGTTGCTACATAAATGACTCTTTAATCCTAAAGTAACCATAACTAACCCTAAGCTAACTTTAATCCTAAACTACCCAAACGTAACCAGACACTGCTAACAAATGATCCCTTGACACAATAATGGTAGCACTGTAATCATAGAGCTACGCACGCGTGACCGCCGGCGACTTGTTTCAGTAGTGTTAGTGATTTTATTTTATAACGTAGCATGTGTATATGTATACAAGATATGTTAATGTGGTCTACTCTGTTTGCAGGTACGGCAGGTGGATCCATTGGAGTTCTCAGCAACTTCTTCCAGTTGAAACAGGCTCCTGACTTCCACATGTACCAGTACCATGTGGACTTCAGCCCTGACATAGAAAATAAGAACATGCGCCAACGACTGGTGAAGGAGCACCGGGAGCTGCTGGGCAAGGCTCGAGCTTTCGATGGAATGCTCCTTTTCATGGCAAGAAAGCTGGAGCAACCCGTAAGGACAACAACAGTATCATATTGGGGCAGTGGCAGATTTGATCAAAAACATGCTCATTCCACATTTTAATTATAAAATTGGCTATGATTTGAATGATACCAGATTCTGTTTGTAAGGGGTCATCACGTATATTTAACAAGATTTAACAAGATCGCCACCTAGAGAATCAAGTCTAGATGGCAGGTGGACAAGGCAGCCTTTTGGCTTATCGAGAGTTCAACCCATCTAACTAAGTATACCCCGCCCGTCTTGGGTATATGTCGATTTTATTTTTAAATATATTAACACTACTAGCGCCTGATGGCCCGACGCGTGTTTTTAGGGTGTCGGGCCACCAGTTTTCATATTTTACGGGCCACTGGTTTCAACAAGTTACAATGGAATTATTCACCATTGTTTTAGATAGTTTCCATCAGTTGTCGCTCATTACGCAACATTTAAACATAATCTGTGACAGCGTGGACTCGCGTTATCAGTCGAAACTAGTCACCATCTTGTTTAAGAATTGCAGGTTCTCCATCACATCGCCCGGTGTCGCTACTGGCGATGCGAGGCGGAGACGCAAAACAGACAACCCCTAGTGAATTACCTAAGATAACGCTTCGGATTTTGTAGTAATAGCCGAGTGGTAACTAAATGCAAATTTTTCATTGAATTTCGCGTTCTCCTTTATTATTGTTGCTATCCTTATCTGTAAAACTAATAGACAAAATATGTTGAGCATGTCACGACGACCCCTTATGGATTTCTTGTGAACTTGTACTAAATAATAGTATTAGTAACGAAATAATTATATTGAAAAAAGTTACAGACTGTAACTATAGACTAAGTAATAACTCACATAAAACATACTCGTGTTGTAGCTGAATTTTCTAACTTGTTTATTCCAAAATATATCCATTCCAATAAGTAAAACGTCAAGTTGTCACGTCGCAAACGCCAACGGGGGCAACGTCAACGATCCCCGGCTTCCCGTTCAACCTCCGGCTGTCGGCGCTAAGCTGTCGCCTGCAGCAAATACTTCTATCCACGGCATCGTCGCCTTCCATTTTTTCTCTGATTAAAATTAATTCACACCTTGCAGCAAATTAATAGCGTTTGGCAGCGACAGGATACACACCAGCTATGGAATTATCTAGGTCACCTCGTGTCACGCGCATAGCGGAACACTTCCCGAAGCTGACGTCATAAAGGCGAACGCCAAATAAGGAGATAGTCGGTCGGGCATTTATTTGGATTTCCCGTATATACAGGTCAAAGGGCGGGGATGCCGTCTACGTAAGCAGTTAGAGGACAGTTTTGCGGTTCTATTCGTACCACACAACATGGTGAACAGTGAAAGTACGGTGGCATTACTAAGGTCTAAATATCGCGTATTTTCGAACATATCCTGCGTCTTCAAAATTAAAATGGATTTCACAATCGATAGGGGCTCATTTGTTATGGCAAACAAATAACTTAGAGGTAGGTAATTAATATAAAAGTGAACTTTATTGATAGAATACATACAAAAGAATTAGAAAACTGCAAAAACACGTTTTTGATTATTTGTCATTTCAACTGCCGTTTCTATTTTATAGTGTCCTAAATATAAAGAAATATATTTTATTGTACAATGTACCTGTTTTTATCAGTATAAATGTGTATTCCTACAACAACAAAGTTCGGGCCAGTAACTTTTAAAGTCCACTGGCCCCCCGGGCCAGTGAATACAAAACGTTATTGTCGACCCCTGTCTAGTCTACACTGCTTCTTTGCTAATGTAACTCCATGTAGTGCTTTTTTCTGCACTTGGATCATGTTGTCCTGAATGATAACTGCTATAAATGATTGACAGGTGACCGAGGTGTACTCAACTATGAGAGATGAAACTAAGGTGCGCATCACGATCACCTTTGTCACGGAAGTGCCGCCAAACTCGCCTACCATGCTGCAGATGTTCAACATCATATTCAGGAGGTATTTGTGCCAAGTTCAGTCACTTTCTTTGATGCAGATGTATCCAGTTGCCAGTGCCTAGCAGGGCTTTATGCAGGATAAAATTATTGCCAGTCACACATGTTTTGGTGGATGTTAACTATTAAGCTAGTTTACAAACTTTCAGATGACTTGAAATGGGCTACAAACACACATATGACACCATTTACACTCACTTTCAAGGCATAACTAACAATATCTAATAACAATATATGTTTTGGATGACGTTTCTTTTGCTCCTTCATTTTTTACCCATCCACCCATATTTATGCCCGTCCATATTCGTTTTTACCCGTCCTAATGACGGGTGGACTGGTCTCTACATAAAGCTATGGTGCCTAGACATCTTGTTGATATGTGCTTGGCTATCAATATGGACATGAAATGTAAGTTCTCATCTGTTTCAATCATAACTAGGCAATCGTATAAAATTTGTAAGTTTTGCTAAGTATTTCTATGGTGATGCTGTAACTCAAGTTGTTTTGCAGGATTTTGAATATGATCGATATGAAACAAATAGGACGACACTACTACAGTCCTGAATCTGGCGTTACTATCCCCCAGCACAAGTAAGTCGCCATCTTCCTAATTGAATGTACCCCTAGGTACCAATGTAGTTCAAGGAAAGGTAGTGGTCTGTAGATTTTGACAGGGCAGTTGCCTACTGGCGTGAACATTGCATGTTGTTGTAGATAATAATAGTTCATTCTCTGGGCAATCAATACAGATTGAAATGGGTACATAAAACATGCAAAATATATTTGTTGAAATAATAAATAATTTGTATCTGTAGATGTATCTCTGGTGTATTAATTTTGTTTACAACATGTTTACTGCATGTTGGAGGTGTTTACTGTTGACAGACTGGATAAATGTCCACTATTGTATGTGACTTTACTGTCAATAAAGACTGGAGATGTGGTCATCTTTCCAGGTTCTGTGTTCTACGTGATGTTTACTGTTGGCAGGCTGGAGGTGTGGCCTGGGTTTGTGACATCCATCTCCCAGTATGAGCACTCGATCATGTTGATGGCAGACATCAGTCACAAGATCCTGCGCAGCAACACCGTTCTGGATGTGATGTACGAGATGTACAACACCGGCATGCGTGACTTCCACGGAGAGTGCTCCAAGAAGCTCATTGGCGAGATTGTGCTAACAAGGTGCGTCTGTATGGTATCTTTCTGAGTGCCATATCAGCCAGCTGTCGTGTACATAATGAGGCACATGCCCTGCTTGAGGTTTCCATGTAGGTAAAGGTATAAAACTGAGGTTATGTATGTGCCATCGCTCGCTGTTCATTGCCAGGTAGTACTTAATATAGGGTGGGGGGATTTCTGGGCAGCGAGAAAATGCCATGGGTAGACCCCTGATGAATCAGCACACAGTTATGTCAGTCGATTATTTATGGTCTGATCAATTAAAAACAATGAAAAATAAACAGAAGAAAGCCAGTTTGTTGGTTCCCTGTAAGAATTGTGTATCGCAGTGGCAGAGGCAAATGGTTATTAACATATCATTATGAAAGGAACTCCTGTCGTGTTTGTTTATGGAGTGATGTTATGACCAACTGATTGCCTTGTAGGTACAACAACAAGACATATCGCGTTGACGACATTGACTGGGAGAAGAACCCGGACGACAAGTTCAAGACCTTTGACGGCTCCGAGATATCCTTTGTAGACTACTACAAAAAGGTGAGCAGAACTACTAATGTGTGTGTTGTGATGGTCCACTTGTGCCTCTAATGGTCCGGGAAATGGTTTCTTTCCACGCACGTTGAAAGAATTACAAATTTATTAAGTTTATTTCATTGTAAATGTGCGACAGGTTTATGTGGATATATAAAATGGTTTAGTATTCACACAACAGTATAATCGAACAGTGGCATTTGTTTTGTAATTATTTTCTGGATGAGTTTTGTATTCTAAAAAAAAGTAAAAGTATTTGTTTACCGGACGAGACTTTTATTCTCAGCACCACACCATCGATGTCCGTGACGGCAAGCAGCCACTTTTGGTGAGTCGGCCGAAGAAGAAGGACATCAGACGAGGCATGGATGGACCCATCCTACTGCTGCCCGAGCTCTGCACACTCACAGGTACTGCCACTACACCATTATACTATTGTAGCCACTACACTACACTACTCTCATAGCCACTACACCATTATATTACTCTTGTAGCCACTACACTACACTACACTCTTATAGCCACTACACCATTATACTACTCTTGTAGCCACTACACTCTTATAGCCACTACAGCATTATACTACTCTTGTAGCCACTACACTACACTACACTCTTATAGCCACTACACCATTATACTACTCTTGTAGCCACTACACTCTTATAGCCACTACACCACTTGAAATTATGTTTTTTTTTTTTACAAAAGTACACAAGATGATTTTATGACAGGTTGTAGTAACTTTATATATTTATTGTCGGGAAAGTTTATTTTCGTAACAGTTATGTGCCTCTAAATAACTTACTCGTGGACCATGTCAATATCAAGTAATTGTATTCATTATGCAATCTTTCACAGCCGTTTTTTCCAATAATTATTTTTGATTTCTCCATTTGGAAACGGGATATTTAGCGTAATAATAAGAGTAATAATACTATCCTAATGAAGTTCAGAATATTGCATTCAGCGTGATCCACCCTTTTTTTGATATGAATTGTATCGATGGACCAGTGTTTATTGCTGTAAACCAACAACTTGATAAATACTCTGGTCACTGCAGTATACTGAGTATGGAATTTCTTGATTGGTAATTAAATGTTTTCAGTAAAGAACAGCAGTGTTTCCATGTTTGGTCAAAATGGTAGATATTTTTCGACGTTTCGACCACCATCGGCGGCCTTCTTCAGGAACTGAATGTTCAGTGGTCACTGCTCGCTAGTATTCCGTTCCTGAAGAAGGCCGCCGATGGTGGTCGAAACGTAGAAGTAAGTCGAACATTGCTAAATGTGTAATTATGAAATTTGTTTCGAATAATATACTGCCAACTTGATTAACATTTTCACTAATGGGAGATATTTTGTTTGTTACCGTCTGCCTAAAAAAAGTCCAGCATGTATTTTAATCTGTAAGACCCATTCTATACTTTGGAAAGAAACAAATCTGTTGGCCTGTGTGAGCTGTGCCTGTGTGGAGTATGAAGTACAGGTGTGGGTGTGATGTAGGTGTGGAGTGTCAAGTACAGGTGTGGGTGTGGTGTAGGTCTGTCGTGTGGAGTGTCAAGTGAAGGTGTGGGTGTAGGTCTGTCGTGTGGAATATGAAGTATAGGTGTGGGTGTGGTGTAGGTCTGTCGTGTGGAGTGTCAAGTACAGGTGTGGGTGTGGTGTAGGTCTGTCGTGTGGAGTGTCAAGTACAGGTGTGGGTGTGGTGTAGGTCTGTCGTGTGGAGTGTCAAATACAGGTGTGGGTGTGGTGTAGGTCTGTCGTGTGGAGTGTCAAGTACAGGTGTGGGTGTGGTGTAGGTCTGTCGTGTGGAGTGTCAAGTACAGGTGTGGGTGTGGTGTAGGTCTGTCGTGTGGAGTATGAAATACAGGTGTGGGTGTGGTGTAGGTCAGTCGTGTGGAGTGTCAAGTACAGGTGTGGGTGTGGTGTAGGTCTGTCGTGTGGAGTGTCAAGTACAGGTGTGGGTGTGGTGTAGGTCTGTCGTGTGGAGTATGAAATACAGGTGTGGGTGTGGTGTAGGTCTGTCGGAGGAGGTGCGCAGTGACTTCCATGTGATGAAGGATCTGGCGACGCACACACGTATCGCACCAGAGGGCCGCTACACGACCCTGTCTAACTTCATCGAGAAGATCAACAAGTAAGTCGTTTGGCATTTGGTAATAATTTCCGTTTTCTAATTAGATGTGTTTTGCCGTCCGCATGTAACTAGCTGTCATCCAACCTGCTCATGAATAAATATAATCTTGAAAAATCCGTTAGCTATCCGATGATACAAAAATGTGCGCGGGTCGGTTACTGATTACGCAAACAAAAAATGTGCTTATGTGGGAAGTTGCCTAGGGCCGATTAATCGGCCATGGCCGATCGCAGGGTTAATAATTTTTTTTTACTTGTATAATATATTGTCACTGTTTAGATGGATTCAGTTGATGGTGAAATAATCTTGTGTGTCTTCTATCACAGGAACCCAGAGGTGAAGGAAGAGATGTCTCGTTGGGGCCTGGCCTTTGACAAGGACTTGCTCAGCATTCAGGCTCGCGTACTGCCTCCTGAGAAGATTCGACAGCGTGGTCAAGTGGTACGTAGCCTGTCATCTCAGTGTCTCTGTGTTCTATTGTTCTCTTAGCAGGTCTTGGGTTTATGTTGCAATTGCATCCATAGATGAGCATAGTCGTCTGGAAAGCTTGAAATGGCAAAACTCAATGCATATGTACTTCTGACGAGATCCACTGAGCACTACGTTAATTCTAATGAGGTCCACTGAGAACTACGTTAATACTAATGAAATCCATTGAGCACTACGTTGATTGTTTTGCCGCATCCATATATATGGAATACTACCTTTACCCTGGTGTTTTGTATCATTTGAATAGATCTTTCTCACACTGGATTGCATAAATATACTGATCATCCGTGTTGTGTAAACGTGTCGTTGCTGTTGCCAGTACGACTACAAGCCAGCTGATGCCGACTGGTCGCGTGAGATGCGAGGACACGAGCTGGAGCAGTGTGTGCCCCTGGACCAGTGGATCATGCTGTTCACCAGACGCGACGCTCCCAAGGCTCATGACTTCCTTCAGTCCCTCGGTCGTGTCGGGCCTCCCATGGGCATCCGGGTCAACAAGCCAGTCATGTAAGTCTACGGTTGTCACTAATTACATGGTTCGTGCAATGACTGGAAATCCCTGAAGCACAAGGAATCTCGTAGGGCCTTGAAGGTCTTGGTATTGTAAATGGCACTGAAATAAGTTTTCAACACATTAACGGAACGTAGTGGGTTATAGTGGTTGATGGTTAGAAATGGATATGACAAAGATCTTGTAGCAGAAAGAATTGATTGTATATACGTGTATTTATAAGGGTAGTGGAAGTGCCATGGATTTGCATAGCTTGTTGACCGTACAAACCCAGGCATATAGACGAGTAGTGAATGTGGAGTAGGGTAAGAACAGAGCGCCCTGTATTCACTGGTTACCTACCGTCTGTAGGTGCGAGTTGCCTGACGACCACACCCAGACGTACCTGCGCACCCTGGAGGACCAGGTCGGCCCCAACACCCAGATGGCCGTGTGCCTGCTGCCCACCAACAAGAAGGACCGCTACGATGCTATCAAGAAGTTCTGCTGCGTCACCCATCCCGGTAAGCCACATTGCCAGGTTTTTTATTTTACATTCACAGCTAATTCGTAGAAATCGCTTTTTTTCAACTAAATTGCTATGAAACATGTTGTTTTCTGAAGTCTTACAAATTGTGATGATGACATAGATTGGACTAATTATTTAAATTAGTCAAATACCATTTATAAGGTTGACTGGTTAAATGTAATCGTTGTTCTGTACGATAATTAACAATATTTGTTGGGTGACTGTCTTAAAGTTTAATCCCAATGTTGGAGAACAAAAAATATGCAGATGCTCAGGAAGAACATAACTTTCCAAAAACATTTGGCGACCATGCAATCATAGGTAAGGTAAATGTGAATAACAAAAACCTGTTGATGAATGGAAGTCATAATATGACTACTAGTATAAACTGCCTGAAACAGCTTTGTGATTGTTTCTGCCAACAGAAATGCAGCTCTAATGTGTTTTGCTAATTTCAGTGCCCAGCCAGGTGATCGTTGGCCGCACACTTGCCAAGAAGCAGATGTTGATGTCAGTTGCAACAAAGATTGCTATCCAGCTGAACTGCAAGCTCGGTGGCGACGTTTGGTGTGTCGAAATCCCGGTATGTTCGCCTTCAAACTGTCGGTAGATCTTGTGTTGAATAGTTGTCGAGCAATTGTTTTGACATGTCTATTGAAGGGTCGGTCAGTTGGAACATTGTTGGTGGGAACTTTCAGTAGTAAAATTTATTCAGATTATTTCATCGCCACATCAACATTTGCAATGCATTGGTAGAAAAAATATTGTTGCTCACAAGTTATGTATGAACTTAGCAATCATCTTGTCTTGTTTGTCTGTTAAAGCTGAAAAACCTGATGGTGGTTGGCATTGACTGCTACCATGATTCTGCGAAGAAGGGACGCAGCATCGGTGCATTTATTGCAAGCATGAACTCCAAACTGACAAGATACTACAGTCGCTGCACGTTCCAGCACACGATGCAGGAGTTGATGGACGGACTCAAAGTGTGCATGCAAGGTACGTACCACACCGAGCCCTGTCCCTTTGTAACACTGTTTTATTTTATATTGTAACACACTGCACTGCCCCTTTGTAACTTAGGTTATAGCAGTAAACAGTAAAACTTGGTGTCCAGAGCTGCCTACTTAGCACAGAAGCATCAGTGCATCTCCCTGCTTGCTGTTGTTGAAGTAATACATGCGGAGTACTCTGCTAATGAAACGGTTATAATTAATATATCCAAGTTACTTGGCAAATTCGCTCAAATTATCAGAAAAATGTACATTCATCAGGGCTGGGGTCGGTTCCATTCAATCAATTGCAATTCCAATTCAATTTTTTTCTTGGTTCCATTTATTTTTAATCAAATTCACATTCCAATTCCACATAATAAAAGGTAACGATAAAACTTGTACGATTAATGTGCACATATCGGATGATACAGTGTATGATGTATTTTTTGTGTTTATATTATCATTATATAATATACACAATTATGTATACCTAGTATATAGATATGAGTAAATGAAAATAATTCATTCAGTGCCATTTTATTGCAGGAAAATCATTTTAATCCAAGCATCTCTGCATAATTAAAATGTCTGAGTCTATAGTCTCTACTGAATCTACTCTTATTCTAGCATCAACTACTTAGCAGTTACCATCATTGCAGTTGTCACATTCTTGTTACAACCTACAAGCCTCTTCAGTCTTCAATGGGCTTATATAATAATAATAATATATTTATTTGATATAGCGCCACATCCATAATCGTTCGTGGCGCTTCACAACATATTACAATTTAATGCTTGCATTGATAATCTTCGGACCTTAATTGGTTACGCTTTGGACTGTTTGGCGGGATACTGATGTCTTTTAGCATGTGATACTGGGAAAGTGTACCGTTATCTGGGCAATTTCGATGTTTCTTTGAAGCAGTCCCCTGCCAACAGGTATTTCACACAAGGCAGTAGGATACCCCTGACTTCCCATTCATCAGTTTCATCCACTGATTAATTACTGGGTAATGTTTGAAAAGCAGCTTCATCGTCGAACTTTTCTTGGTCACTAAACGCCATTGCATGCACAGCAGTGCTCCCATCGATGTGAAAAATATCCTTCGCAGCATCACAAAAATATCGATGCTCAATTCCTTTTCATTCAATTCCAATTCAAAATCTGGGCAATTAACTATTTTCCAATTTTTTTATTCCAATCCCTGCTCCAGATCTGGATTTGAATTGATCAATTCATAATTTTGTTTTCAGAAGATTGATCTTTATGGCAAAAAAATTCAGGGCCGTTTTTTAGTGTGTTATGTATGCTGTAATATTTACTCTAGGAGACGTCATGTCACAGTAATAAGGTAATTCATATATTTAACCATTACTTTTGTCCGTTGGCAAAGACAAAGCTTGACACTAGCAGAGGTCTTGAGCATAAGTTTGATTGTGATTGTAAGTAAACTGTGACATACTGGGTACATCAATTAGTGTCTCACCCGGCCTCATTCCATTTCTCTCGCGGCTAATGTATATATGCAGAGTAACTTACCAGTGTTCTCTGACATGTGTTGTGTTGGTTGTAGCGTCGCTGAAGAAGTACAACGAGATCAATGGGTGTCTGCCCGAGCGCATTGTCATCTACCGTGACGGTGTTGGAGATGGACAGCTGAATGCTGTGATAGACCACGAGATCCCGCAGCTGAAGGAGTGCTTCAGGGCCCTGGGAGCTGACTACAAGTAGGTCTTTATTTGTAAACGTTTGCACCATTAACGTATGCCGCGGGTCGGGAATTGCAGGAAAATGACAAAACGGTCGAATTTTAATAAACTTGATTTTCAGAACGAACGATGTCTTGCGCACGTGTTGCTAACTTTATTTCACTGAATTCGTCCTAAAAGTACCAATAAAAGGATTAACTATGTCGTTACCCAACTAGCTGCTAATGTCGTTATGGCGGCTGGCCTTTAAAATCGACGAAAACGGGCCAACTTTCAGCGCGCTCAAACGTAAACATTGCTCCATGCAACGCGGCCATGTTTGGTATCCTCGTGTTCGAAATGATCCCTTCCGTACGCTACCGAAGTCAAAAATCGGCGACATCCGTACATAAATTAGTTATCGGCGCCGAAAGTGCCACGAAACTATCCAATCACGAACAGTTTCAGCTGTTGCTTGGCAGCCCGACCTCACGCGAACCATATATGGTGATCGCGGCCACGTAGCTAATTAAAATTGACCTTATGCAACGACGCCAGCCAATCACGGTGCGGCTTCAAGATGAATGACCTGTATGTGTCATGGCGTCGGATCGACGAAAGATCCGTACGGTTTACCAATTTGAAAGACAGAAACGATATAATAAACGCAAATAAGCTGAATGCGCGGGAGATAGCATGAACAGCCTGCATGATGCTGTTCAGTCGCGCAACGGACTCGCGGAAGCGGCAGCGAACGGGGAAAGAAATGCCGACGGCGACGTCAGGCTGGCCTTGCTACGCGGCTACGGCCGCCGGCCGCCGACCACCCGGACTGTCACTGACAGCGGCGCTGGCGCTGCCGAAGTTTGTCGCTCTATCAGTATCAGTCGGAAGTTACATTTATTTATTTATTACAGAAAATAATTTGACTGAATTTGTTTCATTCATATTAATCCAATGTGGAATTAACATAAAACGAAAGGTGGTACTGTTGTTGGATTTACTTTTCTAGCATTATTTTTTTCTTATCAAATATGAAAAGTATTTTAGGTAATTAAATTTTTAAACAATTTATTTAACATTAAATAATTCATTAAACATTAATTGTGACAGAGTATGCTTATCATTTATGATATGTGTGCATGAAATTGACCAATTATTTAGTAATAGATGTTTGTGTGTATATATATATATATATATATACATATATATATATGATATAAATATGTGTATATATGTATAGGCCTTACATATGTATATATATATGTATATATATATAATATACATATATATCATATTTTATTTAATAAAAGACAACATTACATAATACATATTAGTGCTGGTTCGATACCAAAAATATCGAAGTATCGCGATACTTGCGAAAGTTCGATACCGATATTTAGTGGTATCGCGATACTTCGATATTTTTGGTATCGAACGCCCACTATTCGATACCTTCGATACTTTCGATACCTTCGATACTTTCGATACCTTCGATACCTACGATACCTTCGATACCTTCGATACCTTCGATACCTTCGATACCTTCGATACCTTCGATACCTTCGATACCTTCGATACCTTCGATACCTTCGATATTTCGATACTCGACATCGAGTCCATTCGACGAAGTCGATGCGAAGGCGCAACATCGTTGTTGATGACGACGTTGTTTACGCAAATTACGGGAGCTATCACTACAGCGCTTCGCAGCCTAAATTGACTTAGGCGTGGTTGTTTAAAAAATAATATAACATAAAATGTGAATTGTTTTCTAAAACTTTATTGTAGAATTAGTCTCTATAGTAACTGTTTTCTGTGTGCTATCTTAGCGTAGGTCAGACTTCGCTTAGCCTCGTTACCCAAACCAAGGTTCGTATGTGACGATCTCGTTTGGTGGCAGTACCATGCCATCTTTCTCCCTACTTTATTTACGGTTACGCGTACAAAAACACACATCCTATAGTATTTGTATAGAGTGTTTATTGCACGCACTAGTATTTATGAAACTAGTTTAATAATAATATTATTAATATAAATATTTATTCGAGCGCGATGCGGAGGTTATGTTTACCCGGGTTCCGTTTGGTGGCGCCACCATTTGCCGTACACGATGCCCACAGCCAAGGCGAACGACAACAAGTCGCAACGTTCATCGGCATCGCTAATAATTTGGCAGTTTTCCAACAAAGAGTGTCTGCTGTGCTAGAGGCGTCTCAAAGATAGCGTGGGAAATACATCGAATTTGACGAAACATGTCACCATTCAAGAAGCTATCAAAACGTGATGATCAACTTTCATCGTATGGCGTCGTTGACGTTGACGTTGTTGACAACGTCGCATTGGCCATTGCCATTGACTCGAGAACGTATTCTATCGAAATATTCGACAGTGAGCGAGCAATGGCTATCTAGTTGCAGTCGAAGCGAATCGCCATCGGTTGCCGAATCTACTAAGTAACTGCGGCAAACATCGCCAAGAAGTGACATACACGACGTGACTGATTAACGATGACGATATGCTTACTGCATCTACTGTCACTCTCACTGTGACACTGCCAGTCACTGGCACTGGCCAAACAGATTCACCACTGGCAGAGCCAGAGGGAGAGGAAGAAACTGACCGGTTCTTGAAAACAGTTGCAAAAACATTATGGGGCTTGTTATGTGTACTTGATAACGTGGTAATTTGAGTTTTATATAAACAAAATTGGTGTGAACTGGGAAGTGCAATTGAAATTTTTATTAATATTTTTTTCTATTATTAATTAGTGTTATTTTATTGTAATCGTCTATACAGTTTTTATGTTAAATCACAATTATCTTTACGATTCAATTAATTATAAAACAGTTATAACAGTGAGTGTGCAGCTGTGCTGGCAGTGGCACTATTATAAGGGATAGGTGTATTTATATTTAATATAATAATAACATATTATTTGTATGTTATGTTTCAGCTGTATTTGTTGATGGTCACTTTAGGAGACACAGTGAATTGAAATTAAGCTACTATATTATAGTGTATTTGCAAACAGCTGGGGTGAAGTACTGTTATTAATTTAAAATAATTCAGTGCAATTGATGAATTTATTTGTCACTAGGTATTTTATTGCAGTTGTCTTTATTGTTTTAATTTTATATTACAGTTACCTTTTAGTTTTACAACAATAATCAATTATATTGAAACTGTTGTTTGTTTACTTACATAAAATGAAATTTGCATTTTAATCATTGTTTGCATGACTATAAAAGTATCACATATCTCCCTACTTGTAAGGGAAAAATTGTGTGTGTTTCTGTGGCATTAGTCTAAGTGGATAGTAGTGTGTTTCTTTGGAGATCTCTACTGTACTGAATTACACTTACAAGGTAAATTTTGAGTATCGAATAAAAGTCTGGTATCGATTGATATCGAAGAATTCTGGTATCGAACCAGCAATATATCGATCGGTATCGAAGAATTCTGGTATCGAACCAGCACTACTTCTGTTGCATACTGTTTCTACTGGGAACTGTGTTCTCTGTGAATATTAGACTTGCAACGTAAGTATCGAGTATCGAGTATCGAACAAAATTCAGGTATCGATCAGTATCGAACAAAACCTGGTATCGAACCAGCACTAATACATATACAATGTATGAGTATGCTTGGCCAGTGATGAATTTATTCACTGCCGCCGCCGCCGCTTGTGTAAACTATAAACAAATTCCATATATATATATACTGAATATGGTTCACACACTTTCATTATATAGTTACCACATGCTTCTGGTATGAAAAACAGTCATAATGGTGACTTTACACTGGTGTTATTAAAAATATTTGATGTTCATTTGGTTTTTTGCCGTTTTCTCAAAACTTACTTTTCGACAATATTGCTATTTTGCGGGAGGTCTCCCGGAAAAAGTACAAAACCTAGGAGTCTGATTTTTTTACCATGTATTCCCAATGGTGCAGTGAGTGCAATGATGCTTTTTAAACATGATAGCTTTTATATGAAGATTTTTATTGATGACTGAAGTTGTTATAATATTTGGAAAAACGAAAAAAATCTTTGCAATTTCTTTTTGATAATAAATATTGTAAGGAGTTGATCAAAAACAGCATCATTGCACTCTACAACACTTCAGTGGATCATAACAAACAAAAAAGAAAGAAACATATGCATAGTTTTACTGCAAGACCTCCCGCAAAATCATGCGTACCTATTTTCACAGAAAAGCCGGTTGCCATGGTTACGGTTATGCAAATGAGATGAAATTTTACAATTGGTCATCTTTTCCCACCAGAACCACATCCTGAAAGTTTTAGAAAGATTGCTGCTCTGGTTGTTGAGATATCATCAAAATCCATTTCCCGACCAGTGTCCTACCTTAAATACCAATACTAATAGCTATGTTGAGTAACAATTATGTCGACAGTAGCATCAGATTATGCCAACAAGAGCAACATAAGTAGATATGTTGGTGCTACACAGTAGTGTAGTGGTTATGGTGCGGGACTCTTGGTAGGTTTTTTTGTAATCCTGTTGGAAGCTTGTGGATTTTTCACATTGCCTCAGTTCACCCAGCTGTATAAATAAGTACCTGGCTATTGACAATGGTGGCAAATACTATTTGCCAAATAGTATTTATGCAGTGTGGCTGAATCATGGTTGCCACTGGTTAGGGAAAAGTCAGGGAATTTTGTGGTGGGTCGGAAATTTGAGATTTTGAGAAAGGTCAGGGAAATACAGGAAAATCCCTTGAAAGTCAGGGAAATTTGACTTTATCATGTCGTACCCGTAACGCCGTGATACCGCAAACTCGAATTCATTACGCGTAACGATCCCGTGAAACACAAACATATGCTGTTACAAATGTGGTATAGGAATTGTGCTAGGCAATCTGAGTGGGCATCGAACACTGATTACATTTTGTAAGTTAATTACTAATTATATGTACAGCACGCATAATTGTTCATGATTATTCAGCCTGTATGGTCAGGGAAAATGAAAGTCAGGGAAAAGTCAGGGAATTTTGAAAGCTTCCATGAGTGGCAACCCTGTGAATGCTTTTACAAAGTAAGTGCTGTATGAGAACTCTCTGTATTTTGTTTAGTGATTTACCACAAGTTGTTGCAACTTTCAAGATATTTAATGATGTGTTTTGTTGTGTGCAGTCCCCGCTTGGCTGTTGTTATCGTGAAGAAGAGGATCAACGCGAGGTTCTTTGCGAAGGCTGGACAGAGGCTGAACAACCCACCGCCAGGCACCGTCATTGATGATCACGTCACCAGGAAAGAGTGGTAAGTAACCTGTGAGACAGCCACTATAACTGTTCTTGTTTAAGCAGCCTTGCCTTGCCTTTCAAAAACGTGTTTCTTACATCTGAATTTCGTTGTCAAATAGGTTTTCATTTGTAGGTGCATTCTTCCTCTCATGTAACGTAGTAGCTCCTGCTTTTGGGTAATGTCCCACATGTTCTTTGTAGATATGTCAGACCTGGCTGCTAAACAAGTCACATAATGGATGTTTCATCCAGTGCATCATGTATTACTGTATTACAAATTATTATATACTATTACCACGTTTATAATGATTGTTATATTGATTCTGAGTTGTTTTGACATGGATATAGTGTATGTATTAGGTTAAAAAACTGGTCGAATAAAAAACATTAATTCATTCACGGGTCTAAGTTTGCTACTGAGAGCTTGTTAGTTCTGTGTATTTTCTCTGCGTCATTATCTGTCCCAGTCAGTTGAATGGTTTCCCTGTAGTACACTGATATATGAGGTTGATTGTAACGTTCCTGTGAGTCGTTAGTTGTGTAATGTGACGACTGGCCATGCATGTAGACTGTATGTTGTCTGCTCAGGTATGACTTCTTCTTGGTGAGTCAGTCTGTGCGGCAAGGCACTGTGACGCCAACCGCCTACAACGTCGTCGTTGACTCTTCCGGCATGAAGCCCGACCACATGCAGAGACTCACCTACAAGTTGTGTCATCTCTACTACAACTGGCCGGTGAGTGAGCAAATGTCTTGGGGCACTGGGGCTACACGCACATGCAGGGTTGTGGGTCCAGTTAGTTTTGTACGTTGATGAGCAATGTTGCCTGCATTCTGGTCAAAGCAGTTGTGTTGTGGGTATTTGTGAGTGGAGCCAGATAAGAACTGAATGTAGCAAGTCTTGAGGTTAACTGGTACTCCAGCCAGGAAAGAAAGGTTAAGAATTGCAATAGTAGGGGTGGATAATTATATCGGTTATGTGAAGAAATCTGTCTACAGTTTACAGTGAACCACAGAAACGCTACATGACTAGTCTAAGTGAAGTGTTGTGTTTGTAGGGCACCATCCGCGTACCCGCCCCGTGCCAGTACGCCCACAAATTGGCATTCCTCGTCGGCCAGTCGTTGCACCAAGACCCGAGTTTGGCGCTGGCTGACAAACTGTACTACCTGTAGAGAGTGGACTGCGAATCACCGGTGGCTACGTATGCACATTGCCGTAAGGATTATGACCGCCTGTCTGACGGCAGTGACGTGACCGCCACGCAGCACAACACTTGTGCGACTGGCACGAGTTTCTGGAGACAGTCGCAGTGTGTTGCTAGTCTGTGCAAACAGTTTGTCACGATTAGTGCTGCACGAAATTAACAAAACTTAGTCTGTTCTGCGTTTGCACCAGCTGCAAGCTGGCCTGATATTACCCAGAAGAGAAGATTAGTTTGTGCTATGTTAATGGGAGGCTGAAATGTTTAAATAACCATTGCCCAAACATAATAACATACATTTAGATGATATGTGACCCAAGATTTGATGAGCATGGGGCCACGGTATATGTTTAATAATATTACGTTCACGCTGCATTTAGTTTGATCAGATTCTGTCTAATCGAATTTTTTCTTATTTACTTATCAATAGACATTTCTGAGGAAAAACAAGATTATGGTGCTATAATAGATATGGTAAGCATAATATTTGAAATAAAAAAAGTTAATTGCGATGATTTATAACAAACGAATGCCTATTAGACGGCATGATGGGGAATTTCCTAATCGATTCCTGTGCAGTTAATTTTTAAATTGATACACCGAGTGATTAATTTATTAAAGCTGTACGACAAGTCATTTGAAGTGACCGTGCATAATGCATAAACCCCTCCTGGTGCATAGGCTACCAACAACAGCTTCCCTGTGTCCTTTCTTAAGCTGCTTCCATGCGTAGCCAGTCCATCCTGCTTCGGGTGTCGGCTTCGAATTCTTGGTGCCAGTTGTCTCTTGGTCGATCTCATCGTCTCTTTCCCAGAGTGCTCCAGGAGAATGCTTGTTTTGGTGATGTTTGTGTATTTTCCATGATTGAACTTTATTTCGAACACACAAATGATTTGTTGATTTCTGTAATGCCTAACATATGTAATATGACACCATGTTCTTGTTTTCTTGTAGAAATATCTTGATGAAATATTAAAAAAAATTGGGTAGATAGCTAGTCAAATTTTATGCTTGAGCATAGTATGGCGGTGCCCAAATGTTCAAAGATATCCCAAGTTTTAAAATGTACCCGGGTTATCAAATTGTAGTCGCATATCCTCCAAATGGTATGTACTTTTATTATGGCAATGTTTCTTCATGCATTTTTAGTTCCCCGTTTAAATCTTCTGACAAGGCTGAAAGTGTCTCAAATTTAGTTAGAAGCTAGTATAGTGTAAGATATTTTGTGTTTTGTGATAATTTACTGTGGTGTGATTGATTTAAACAACCAGTTAAATGTAGTCATCGTTTTTATGTAGTGAACAATTGAAGTGTGATAGTGACAGGCTGATGGTTTTCTGTTGGCATATCATTAATTGAATGCTGAATAAAAGTTTGCCATAGTTTTGTGTGATTGTGAGGCCCCTTCCCTTTACCAGAGGTTAAAAACAAGCACAGACACAAAGCTGTGCTGCATTTGTACTGGTCACGGTTGACAGGGTAGTAACAGCATGATTGATATGCAGATAGTTCACAAGTTCCAGAAGATATAATTTGATGTTGTGTTGCAACATAAATTACAACTACATGTGATTTTGTGCATTTCATTCTAAATGTCTGGGTTGCCATCCAAAACCGAATAGTATGGAGATGGAAATAGCCTCAGCCGTTCATTGCTTAGCTCCAATTAACATGCAAACTGTCTGTAGTAACATCAGCATTATGTGAAATTAAGTATGCACAGATGATGTGCTCTTGAAGAGGAAGGTTTTGTACCGGTAGTTAGGATGAAAATGCTTGATCTTGTTATGTTGCTTAGGCTCTTAAAGTGGATTGGATGCTGGCAGAAAGATGACCGAATGTTGATCGGTAGTTGCGATAGTAGTGTGACTGGGTCAGGGAATAGCAAAAAAATGAAAATAAGCAAACTCGTGTTAATGTGTAGGAATGTAAGAGATTCTTACGCAAAATTTTATAACAGGTCTATGCCACCAAGATGGCAGGCAGTATTGTTGACTCATAATGTTAGTTTCTGTTCAGTTGGTGAGACATTATTCCTGGCCAAATAAAATGTTTTGTGTTGCATTATGTAGTGACATGCCAGAATGTTTATGTTATCCAAGGACGTCTAGTTCGTGTGGCCTCTTCAATCCAGGTGTAACTCGAGCCACGGTTTAGACGAAAGCAGTTGGAAAGGCACGTGCATTAGACGTTTGTTAGGTTGGTTGAGTAGTGCGAGTTATTTTGCTGAATTGTTTCAGTTGCGTTGTCTTGTCACCCGTGTGGCGGAGCACGTCTCCGTGTCCAGCATCAGGAGATCTCTAACAGAAATTATTTTTTTGTAGTTTTGTTACTGTAGCGTTAGTAGTTTTCTCTGAAACGTTAGATGCTGGTGCCATGCACTCTTATTTTTACCAGGTGACTTTCAACCTGTCTGTGTGCTTGTGGAAGAGGTATAAAGCCATATTCCGAATTGTCAAATTCACTTTTCGCGAGGTGTACAGAATGGTATACAGTGGTGTCAAAATTACATTGGATATCGTCAATTCGGCTTGTTTATTTAAAGTTAAGGCCAGACATTCCAGGTGATTTTTTGACAAATATATTACACTTTCCAAACTTGTCAACATTTGCTCACAATAATGCACTTCTTGTTTGTTACCGTGGGAATGGATGGGTGTCTGGAATAAAAAGTTCAGTATTTTTTACTCGGACATTGTGTAATTAAAAGCATCCTATTTACCTGTCTGTCTGGCCCTAAAGGAGTGCCTTTTCCGGGACGTGTTCATTGCCTGATGGACATGCGCTTTATTTGAATAAATGTTGATGCAAAAATGTATTACATAGCTGTTTTGTAATTGTAAAATAGATTTTTGCAATCCCACCACCACATTAAGCTGCAGTCTTATGATTACATGCATGTCTCGCATTCACAGTAAACATCACCTTACAATTTATTTTCATTTAAATTATTTGTTTTAATGCCCGAAGCATGTATACTTATATATATATTTTTTATTTCCGCCAATGTTACAATCCTCGGCATGATGAGGTTTAAGGTATATTGGAAGAAGAAATATAATCAGTGCTACTACTAGAAAATGATGTTCGAAACCGTTATCTCGCTATTTCGAAAACTGCATTTCCGTTTCCGGCCTAACATCGGAACTGACGTCACTGTCGTGACTCGTAATTTCCGCCTAACCAAGAAACGGTGCGAATTTGGAAAGGAGAGCTGTTTTTCGTCAAGGAAACTGCTACCATTTGTTATCACCATATTTATCGATCATTCAGAGGTGTTTCACATGAAAACTCCCGTATTTAACTCAAACGTAATTTGATGTAGCAAATGGAAATGACAAATGCCATTATACCTACCAATGTGGTAAGTTAGTTCGCTTTTTACTCGCGGTATTTACCGCATCGAATAATGTCGTACTGTTGTGATGTCGTGTTTCTCTATGCTAATACTTTTATATACTCATGTAGTCCTGTATTCTTGCACAGCTCTTGTCCCCCCTTGCAGCCCTCCCGTCGCTCTACGACTACACATTCCTCTCATCTCAACAGTGACTAGATGACTTGCTTTTCCATCTCTGCTGTTATTTGCAGTCTGTCCGCCGCATAATCATCCGGGGGTCTTCCCGGAACAACCAACATGTGTGTTACTGAGCTGCATCCCAATCTCTCCCCTCTGCCAATCTGCAATAGGTTCGATCGTTGCTAGTCTGTCAGTGACCGTAGCCAGACCAGTGGTCCTCAAGGGGTCAGAGCACAGTTAGACTTCCTGGTCTAACCCATACGAATGTAGTACCTTAATAATTGTGTCCTTTGAGGTTTATAAAAATTCTTTTTATGTGAAATGAGTACAGTAGGACAGGCATACTTGTAGGTTCAGTGCTATGATGTATCTGCAGTGCAATGACGCATGTTAGGCAGAGTGTAGTTGGCGTAGTGATTTTTAGCCATTTTTTCTTACATGACCCTGCGGATGCAGAAAAACATGCTAAATTTGGTCAATATTGAGGGGCAGAATACATGCATGCATTTTAAGAGAGCCTGAGATATGCTTTTTTGACGAAATTTGATCAGCATATCAGTGACATGACTGCAGTGATTGTGTTAAAATTTAAATTTTTTCTCAGGTCCAGTTTCCTTATAATCTGACAAAACGTTAACATGGCCACCAATGGGAAAATCAACAGTGCTCTGTGCCCTAATAAGTAGGTTATGCAAATGAATGCTGGGTGCGTTTTTGCACCATGGACGCCATCGTAGCGGCAGGACTGCTAGAAAAAATCACAGAAAACATGCTTTTATCTGAAAATGGTCAGTGCTACCTATGGACAGCAGGTATGAAGGGAAAAAACAACAGATATGGTGTCATTAGGTGTGAATTTCGGGGTAAAAAAAGGTCAATTAATGTGCATCGTGTGATGTATTGCATAGCAAACCAAGTGACGTTAGAAGACATTGCTGGCATGGACGCAAGTCACCTATGCCACAATAGCCTATGTGTTACTGCTTCACATATAGTGGTAGAGCCACATGGAATAAATAATAATAGAATATGTTGTAAAAGTCGTTTAGATGGATGCTGTGGACATACACCTTTTCCCGAGTGTTTAGTGTCGCTGGCTTTGCCTACACAGAAATGAGATGGTTACGGTAGGTGACACTTACTTCGTCTTCGTTCATTTTCATAGTGATGTCTGAAGAGCTGTCATTGCCACGTTGATGATGATATTGGTGTTGTCGAAGCTTTCCCCGTACGAATCGTAATGTTTGTGCGTCAATCCATAGCTGCGTATGATGTGTTGATCGGGTAGGTAGGTAGGTAGGTAGGTAGGTAGGTCAGCCATGAGTAATTGTGGTTGCAGGTCTTGTACGTCTCGGCGAGACGTTCACGTGTGAAAAAGGAAAGGGCTGTAGTGTATGGGTTAATGTTTGACAGCAGTATTCACACACAAAAAGTTGCTCATTTCTTCTTTTTTGTCTAGTCACTCTTTGTCCGAGTAATTGTGATCGTCTAGCTGTCTCAATGATCGCAATGAGTAAGTGTGCTCACCGTGGGTTTGTTGTGTCTGCCGTTGCCTCATCCTCCTCCTCTTCAGCACAGGCTTCACTGCTGTCACATTTTTTGACGCCTGTCTCTTCCCCTTTGTCCGGGCTGCTGTCACGTCGAGCTGGCATTTCTTGTAAATGTCCACTTGACGTCGGTTTCGCTTCGCAGCAAAGTAGTTTGACACCCTCCTGAACTTTGCGTACCGAGCATGTAGCTTCACAGATGGTCGTCGACGATATGCCCTCTGGTATTCACCTTCATTCTGTATCTGCTTGGCGGCTTGTGCGACACGTCCCCCTGGTGTGATAGGACAGTGCACACTCTCCAATTTTCGAAGCAATGAGACACCTGCACCGTAATTCATGCGGTCGATCACCGAACACAGGCGTCCCTGTGCATTCCTGGAGAACTTCACGTTTTTTGGAAGTGAGGCAGAGATGGCCCGGTTTGCAGCCTCATTTTTGTTTGTCGTCAGTCGCATTTTTGTCAGTTGGAGGGCTGCAGCACCGAGCCGCATTTCAATTAGCTGCTGTAATGCAGCCCTATCTGCGTCTGTCATGTTGACTCTGTGCAGGCCACATGCTTTCAGGTGTTGTGACCTGTGCCACCAGTTATTTCGTGTTCCACCTTTGCAGACAATTCCATGTCGGCGACAATTTCTGCATGATCCAGCATAACAGTCGAGTGTAGCTTGTATGATTCGCGGCATCTTGTTGGTGATGACAGCGATGTCTCCTGCATACAGAGTATGCATGTCGGTGTAGACCTTCTGACAGCGATTCTTCACGTCTTCTGCAAACATCTTCTTGTTCTCTGCTCGAATGATCGCAGTGTCTCCGGGAAACATCCTGGGGGAGAATTGTGTCTTCATGATGTGGCGAAACTGTGTTTCGCCAAGATGTGTCGTGTCTGATTGTCGCTCTATGGCTATTGCAGGCATGCCTGCTTGAATGCCACGTGATCCAAGTGCATCCCCATCAGTTGCCACAAATTTCACTCTAACATTATCCTTCGCTAGACTCAATCCCATCTCTCTGCCCATTCTATATTCAGAGATTGGGTCGACAACTGGAATGGTTGCTGTGCAGCCTTCGTGCCCTGGGCAACTCACGTCATAGCCTCTGTTTCGGAGTGTGGAACCGAGTTTGCATAGCTTGTTTTCGAGGTGAAAACCAATGATGTCGTGTCTGTCTGTCTGCCATTCTATGCATGTCGCAATTGCCTGACTACAACTTTGCCCCGCTCCATAACTGTTCTTCAGTGATGAGCTGTTATACCTGACATCTGTGCTAATGTTGATGGCTGCATTGTGTTCGTGACCACGTAGACTGTTTACTTCTCGTATCTTCTCCCTCTTCTGCTTCAAGTCATCCACTGTGTGCTGTGCAGTTATGCTGGCGACCTTGTTGGCAGTTTTTTGCATTCCTCTGCGGCTTGGCGGAGGTACATTTGCTGACGTCAATAGGTAACACATCTTTGTGTTCGAGATGGCCGAATCCTGCAGTCCTATCTGCAAGGCGACATTTGTCGTTGCAGGCTTCTGTCCACGGCCACCAGTCGGAACTTCGTCATATAGTTTGTACATGCCTGACTTGAATTGACAGTTTACGCAATGAAGAGACTGTTGCCACGCTAAACCTATCTTCCGTTCATTTGCTATGGAGAAACGAGGCGTGCATCCATTGCTCTGCTCGGCATGCAGCTGTATGCAGTCGTTCCACATCATGGCATTTTTCTCGACATTTAGCAGACGCATCTCAGCACATGCAGGAGCGTCATGCCTGTCTGTCTCTAGGTATTTGTCGGTCAGATCTCGGCACCGGTCACGTCGTGGACGCAGTATCTTCGTACTTCCTGGTCGCCCTTCCGAGTCCGGTACTGTCAACAAGCCACCTGCAGTGACTTGCACGACTCGTGCAAAGCTGTCCTGGTCAAGCCTGGGCAGCCAGACACCGGCGGTCGTTTCAGTCTTTTCTGTCTCCGAAGCTGTGTGGCATTGATGACCTTTCCTGAAACCACCGACTTTTGTCTTAATTCCACAGTAAGGAGGAATTCGCTTGCTACGCTTACCTTTAGCATCGTTTGGCATTGTGAAGCAGAATCAATCAATCGCAACTATCGTATCAATATCTTAAAACCGTTGTATGGAAGCACACACGTCTTGTCAGTGTGGAATTTCCAATAACAGTGACAAGGACACAGCATTTTTATGGGGGGTGGGGTAATGTTAGCAGTTGTACATTATTTGCTTAGGAGAATCTTTCAAGCCAGGCTAGATAACATTGAAGTCTGACAGGTCAGCTGTCAATTGAGACCACTGGCAGGTTCCTGGGCCTATGTGTCCTCAAAGGGCAGTGCAGGGAGCATCAGAATTTATGACAGGCTTGCAGACAGTGTGACCAGGCGTGCCTTTGATCTCGTATTGGCCAATTGACTCCTTGATGAGACAGTGATCATTGTTCCATTGTTCTGAGGGAGTTTACTGATTGCTTTGTGTAATGGCATTAAATTTGACAAGTTGTGGCATCTCACTTTTATTAAATGCCAATCTTAAAGTGAAACATGTACATTATTATATAGGGTTACAGTGGCATATCTGTTTTTATTAATTTTTTATCCCACCACATGATATCAACAGACTATGTATGATTTTCTTGCAGATTATATGATGAGCTGTCACAGAAAAATGCAGAATGCAAATCTGTTCACGCTGTCAGTTGTAGTGTGGTGAATGACATAATACATATTACGACAATTGCATACAGTATACAGCCCATATGTGTGTGTGTCAACATAACGGGTGGCCACTTGTAACGTGGGTAAAAAATTACTAGATGAAGGGATGGGATTGATTTTTTTCCATTCTGCATGATATATGTGTATGTTTCAAAAGAGCTTGAATTCAGTGTTTTAAAAAAAAATCATAATTTCTATTAGGGGTCAGAGCACAGTTAGACTTCCTGGTCTAACCCATACGAATGTAGTACCTTAATAATTGTGTCCTTTGAGGTTTATAAAAATTCTTTTTATGTGAAATGAGTACAGTAGGACAGGCATACTTGTAGGTTCAGTGCTATGATGTATCTGCAGTGCAATGACGCATGTTAGGCAGAGTGTAGTTGGCGTAGTGATTTTTAGCCATTTTTTCTTACATGACCCTGCGGATGCAGAAAAACATGCTAAATTTGGTCAATATTGAGGGGCAGAATACATGCATGCATTTTAAGAGAGCCTGAGATATGCTTTTTTGACGAAATTTGATCAGCATATCAGTGACATGACTGCAGTGATTGTGTTAAAATTTAAATTTTTTCTCAGGTCCAGTTTCCTTATAATCTGACAAAACGTTAACATGGCCACCAATGGGAAAATCAACAGTGCTCTGTGCCCTCAACCGGGGATCGCCGGCCCACTGAGGGAGGGGGCAGGGGGCGTTGTTAGAATTGACCGGTCTACTAATTTACCCTTCGCATCTGCCTCTTCTAGTCGTAGACTCGGTGTTCTAATCTTGGGCACGTAACGTACTGATCTCCTAGACATTTAACCATGACCTACGTGGTTCAGCGGGGTCACTTCAGCCACACTGTCACCGTCTATTTTTAAATCAGATACTCACGGAGAAAGATTCCAATTACTCGACCGTTTGCAGAAGACTTTTCCAAGTGATCGTTTCAAGAACTTTGATACAGACAGCATAAGACAGAAGTCAAAACAATTGTCTTACTGGCCTTACGTGGCTCCGTGGGCGCCAGACATGTGGAGTTACATTGTGCCAGTCTTCTCGTGCGTGCCTTTTTCTTTGATCGCGCACTACCCTGGCTACTTCGCTCTCTTGCTATGTGCCTGGTCAATCTATTGGTCAGCACAGGCCATCTTAGTGGTCAAGCTCGATCCTACTCATCCCAAAACCATGCCTGGTCTATCCTAAGCGAACTCGGACAACTGGTTTAAGGACACCAAGCTATGCTTCTAACTTTACTGCATTTCCACTTAATCATGACTTCATATATAATAATTATAATATTTCATGAAAAGTAATAACAAGGAATTTATGCAACCATAATTCCTTACAGCGTGATGACAGGATATATTGTAGTTTTATATAACCAGGTACAATTAAAACAAAATAGTTTCTGACAATTATATTGGAGTGAACAATCTTGAGGACTGCTGTACTAGACCACATAATACTGGCATGCTGAAGTTATACGTGATCTCAATCAGGACTTGCCCTCCAAAGCCGTTCGAAATGTTTCTCTGTCCCTCCCGACGCCGTGTCCCTCTACGTTTCTCAATGTGTTTTCTCACGTTTGTGTCCGACGCCAAACCTCTATCTCCGAATGTCCGTCCTATCGATTCCTCGATTGTACACGACAATGTCCGGTTATTTGTGCTATATTCCACCGTCGACTTGTAAACAATTACAGCAGCTTGCAAAGCCACTACGATAATTTTAATTTTATACAGCGTACTGTAGCCTCTGTTACCCAAGTTCCGTGAGGTGGCAGCACTTTTAAACCCCTCTACCAGAGAGCGTAAATTTAATTGTCTTTGCCTCTACTCTGCCCGAGGATTTAATGGGCTGCAGTTGTAACCGCCAGGGCGGCTTTATCCCAGATTAGGGTAGAGATGCTGATTGGTTCTCAGGCCGAATTTGAAATAAATAACGATACTTTTTAATAGGTAATGTTATATTAAAAAAAACTATTCAACAATAAACTTATACTAATACAAACATAAATATAAATTTCCAGTTGTTTATAAAATAGGAATTACGACAGGATTAAACTGTATCCGTGAGGTGGCAATATTGTTTAGTATGGATATGGATAATATTCAAAAGCCGGTAAAGACATAGCCTCGGTTACCCAGACTCCGTGAGGTGGCAGCACTTTTAAGCCCCCTCAACTCCGCCTGGGACAGTATATGGGCTTAAGTTTCTACATCCGGGCAGCCTTACCCCATATTAGGGTAGAGACGCTGATTGGCTCTCAGGCCAACTATGAAATAAAAATTAAAATAACGATATACTTTTACAAGATAATAATATCATATGAAAAGTATTCACCATTGAACTTATATTAACACAAAAGTAAGTAAAAATTCAAATTTACCGTGGTTTATAAAATAAGAATTACGGCAGGATTAACCAGTATCCGTGAGGTGGCAGCATTGTCTAGCTCGACACGGATGGCATACACATTAAATAAGGAAACCTTTTGATCAAATAATGCTGTATTATAAAAAAAACTATTAAAAATTAAACTTATATTAACACAAAATAAATAGAAATACAAATTTGCAGTTGTTTATAAAAAAAAATATATTACGGCAGTGTCCGTGAGGCGGCAGCATTTTATAGATCACGGCTGCTACCCAAACAAAAGCCCTTAATGTAGCCAGACTGTCTTCTCGGCGTAGTTCCGCAGCCGAACGACAGTCGGTTAAGCGAGACTAGTAAAGACACCCAACTGTCTTCTCGGCGTAGTTCCGCAGTCGACCGACAGTCGGTTAAGCGAGACTAAGCGTCCTGATGCCGAAGTGGCGCGCCTGCAGGATAATACCTGGCTCTTCAGTCCTTTTCGGACATCCTATACGCCGCCGTATCTCCCGCTGTGTGGACACTGGTAACTTGACAAGAATCGTTTGAAACGGCATATCATAAAAGACTGGCATGATTGGCCGTACCGTTTCTTTCAGTCGGTGCTAGACGTAACGCGATGTAACCGCCGATGTTCACAAAAACCGTAGCGGCTAGTCCGACGTCTCCGGAAAGTTTCGTCCATTAAAGCCGATGTGGTCTGCATGGGGAACGTGTTAACGAATCCGCACGGGAAAGCGTTTCTCTAAACAAGGTTGTGGTTCATCAAGTTCCTACAACTCGCCTACGACTCACTTTGACTCTGACCCTTCGCTGTCCCCCTGGTAGACACATTCCATCATCTGCTTCTATCTAGAGCACACCGCTCAGCGGGAGTCCAGTATCATGTCTGATTTCATCGCTCCAAGTTGTTCGTGGTCTTTCGATTTTTCTGAGTCCTCGGAAAGACTCTTTGTATTATTATTAATAATAATAAGTGTAGGCTTAGTAGGCTATTTTAATTCGGCTTTCGCTTGGCATACGACAGACGTGTCCAAACCCCAGGAGTCTTCTATGTCTGACGACATCTGATATAGATTCAGAGGTTAACGTCTCTTCTCTGACATGGGTGTTTCGCATTCTGTCTGCCCTGGTAATACCTCTAATAACCCGCAGGCAACGCATATCGAAAACGTCAAGAGCTTATATCTCCTGGGCTCACAATGTCCACGTTTCTGTCACCATTACCATAATAATTATATAGCCTTATAGGCAGTATGAGGGCTCGATACAATCTGGTTTTAATTCTCACTGGGACGCATCTGTTTGAAAATAGGTTGTCTTTGAGTCACTCAACTCGATTAGGTATACATCTCATATCATAATGAATCGCCTCAAATCGGCGTGATTGTCGAAGGGATGCACATTTCAGATATATGGACGAGTTTACCATTGCGGAAAATTAAACTTATTGGAGTTACAACAACAACAACAACAGATAATGTAGTGAGTACAACGAGAGCAGTCGATCAGAAGCACAGGAGAAATAACTGACTGTACGATACGCTTCCGGCACTTACATCGCTAAACGGCACCGCCTCCAGTATCTTCGTGTCATTCTCAAACGCTAGACTGGCGACAGTAGCCAGGAATCGGCTTAACACGATCCATTTTGAGTTTCAAGGCGTTTATCTGACACGTTGAGGTTCCTAAAATTCGTCCTATGAAATCGCCCACACTCAGGAGTGTGTTTTATGTTAGCGTCCAGTAACCGGGGTGCGTTTTGTATCGGTTCAAACCACGAGGAACTTACGCGGTGTGGGAGTTGTTTTTGATCAAACAAAAATGGCTATAAAAACATACATAATCAATTAATATGACATAACGTCGTTGCCATCATTGTCCACCACGACACTCAGCGTTGATATCAACGTTAGTGTTAATTAATATACGTTCCATTCGCTGTGTGGCGCCACTGCAATGATATGCTCCTCTCGTTGGTTATATGCGGTAACGACCAACACGTCACTGACATTGTCTGCTTTACTCTGCTAACGTATGCGACCACTACACACAGGTACAATGCAAGAGTCTCTCGTCGCGCAGTGATACCACTGTGACACCTGTCGTACGCTCGTCAACTTGTGGGCACAGAGCACTGTTGATTTTCCCATTGGCGGCCATGTTAACGTTTTGACAGATTATAAGGAAACTGGACCTAATAATTTATTATTTTAAAACACTCACTTCAGTCATGTTACTGATATGCTGATTAGGTTTCGTCAAAAAGGCATATATCAGGCTCTTGTAACATGTATGCATGTGTACTGGCCCTCAATATTCACCAAACTGAGCACGCTTTTCTGCATCCACAGGGTCATATAAGAAAAAATTGCTAAAAATCACTACGCCAACTACACTCTGCCTAACATGCGTCATTGCACTGCAGATATATCATAACACTGAACCTACTAGTATGCCTGTCATACTGTACTCAGTTTTCATAAAAAGAATTTTTCTAACTCTCAAGTGACACAATTATTAAGGTGCAACATTCGTATGGGTTAGAACAAGAAGTCTAACTGTGTCGGTCTCCTTTTGTCCTTTGCAAACCTCACCCGTGGACTGCCGCAGGCCGGCTGTCACGTGACCGCACTCAATGGTCCAGGTACGTTGATTGCTAACCCAACAATTCCCTTCAAATTATGTAACTCCTGGTCGGCATCAAAGGAAGAGATATTATCAGGAGTACAGTAAGTGGTGTTATGTCTGAGCTGTGATAGGAATTAATGCGGATTTTTGTCATATTTATGGACACATAACTGGGCAGACGTCCAGGGATGACAAGGATATGTAGTCTGGTGGATGACTCGCTCACCACTCATTCTCTCGCTCGCTCACTCACTCACGCATTCGATCGTGCATTCACTCACGCATTCACTCATGAATTCACCTACACACCCATCTACCCACACCCCACACACATACATATACATACACCCTTCCCCCCACACACATGAATACGTTCACATGAACAGTGACGCGCCGGCATACATACAATTACGCCCAGTTGCACACGGTTCTATAAAGTACACTCGACCTTCGCGGTTGATGTCCCGCATCTATGAAACTGGAGCAATGTGCCTTTAATAACCAGGGGGCCATTTCACTAAGATAAATAGCTCTTAAGGAAAAGTCTTCTTTCAAAAAAAATGTGTTGTTAAATTACTTTTCAAAGAGCAAATATCCATTGCCATATTACCGAGGACACTATTTCGATGACACACCGACGACAATGTCCCGCTAGCACGTTTTGGCTCACCACATAGGTTAAGGCGACAGGGCGTTTTTCGACCAATGAGTAACGACCATGTGTCCACGTGGATAGCCTCTGTTTACACGGTACACGTGATAATGTTTCTACGTGGTTCTGCTAGAGTTTACATTGTACACGTGGTAAACATAAGTATCGGTAACTATTTTGCTAAACTTAGACGTACACCTAGTTGTTTCGAATTCCGTGCAGACACTCTGTAATGTGTCATCACACTCTGCACATTTGATCTCAACGAACTTATGTAATAAAATATCAATACAAATAGTTGTGTTCACCCACGTTTAGGCTATAAGAGAAAGTACGTGTCACTTAGTAAGTCATGAGTTTTGTTTGCATTTCAAATGAATGATAAGTGTAAATAAATAATGGAAAAGTAATACACCAATTACTAATACGAAAATAAAGCTGGTACATATTGAATATAATTGATATTACTCAACAAACAAAAAGTATACATGGAGAATTCTTAAGTAATACATAAACTTGAATATAGAGAGAGCAAATAATTGTTCTCATAATTACGTATTTCCCCATATTTCACAACAATAATTACGATAAAGCAGTACAGAGTATACAATGGATCGCTATATCTAACAGGTGCTTGGCTATTCATAATGGACACATTCTTAGTAATTTTATTTGTGACTTTTTAATGTGGTTATTCCAATCTAACTGACAGTCTATGTAAGCACCAGCAAATGTTGTAGTCTAAAAAACTTTGAATATTATTACAATACTATACAATAAAAGTTTATTATCCCATTTATAAGGGAAATTCGTTATTTCCATGGATGCTAATAGTGAAATTATTTACTGTCTTTTTCCTTCTTATAACTTATTAGTACGTTTTAGAAATATTTAAAGACAATTTATTTGTATTAAACTATGTACTCAACTCAATTTCCCGCTGGTTGAACACGTGACGTTCGTGGAAACAGGTTTAGCAAAACAGTTACAATGTCAACACTAGCAGAACCACGTGGAAACATTATCACGTGTACCGTGTAAACAGAGGCTCTCCACGTGGACACATGGTCGTTATTCATTGGTCGAAAAACGCCCTGTCGCCTTAACCTATGTGGTGAGCCAAAACGTGCAGCCCGGTGTCGTCTCGCAACACAATACGTACGATTTATAGTGTATGTTATCATGTTATAGTAGATATACAGCTCTGTATACATACATACATACATACATTCATACATACATACATACACACATACACACATACACACATACACACACACACACACACACACACACACACACACACACACACACACACACACACACACACACACACACACACACACACACACACACACACACACACAAATAACATAATAACGGTGCTGTTTATCCGTTCTTTAATCCACGACAATAAGTTCCAATTCTACACAGTGCTAAATCGACATATATAAATTGCTTTGGGTACAATGGCTATTATACCGGGACAAACGTTTGGAGGAAACCGGTGAGAGATAGACGCATGTGGCGTAGAGGAAAGGTGCTCACCTCGTGTGTGGTCTATATATACAGGCGCGACACTAACAGAGAAACAACAGGAGAAGTTTACGTACAGATTTGCCACAAATAACTGGATATAAGAAGAAATGTGAAAATTACCAGGTCTGATGAGAGAAGAATGGAGGAACTGAGAGCGGAGGTGGGAATGGAGAAATTGGTGAGAAGTAGGTTGAAATGGGCAAGTCATTTGGTAACAATGGGAAATGCAAAAGGAGCAGATGTCCAGAAAGTGGAGGGGAAAACGAGGTGTGGAAGACTGATATTGTGACGGGAGCACCGCACATAGCGGTAGACGTTTGGAGAGCAGGGGCCAGTTTCATAGCGGCTACTTACGACGTCGTAGCGGCTACTTACCCGTCATAAGCCTAAGACGTCGTAAAGTTACACTAGTTGCGTTTCATGAGTCTGCTCCATAGTTGCACTTAGCTGCACCATGTATTTAGTAGGCGTAACTTTACGATGGTTGAAATATTTACGGTATGCTCCCGAAGTAGAAAATGTACGGTATGCTCCCGACACGCCCATTCTCAACATTATTATTTTTAATGTATACACTGGATATCCTTTACATTCATCATAGCTTCCCATTTGCTATACGAACGACAAAGGCACAGCTAGAAAGAAAAAAGGATGTTCAGACACAGCACAAATACAGGGATTACCCACCGCGACGTGAGGGGGTCAATGCTTCGGCGACTTAGTGGCGCGAATGCTAAATTGGTCTCATGAAACCGGCCGTAGGCTGCATTGTCTATTCGCTGTTAGCTACGACCAGTAGACCGCGTAATTGCGCGTAAAGTTACACGGCTTCATGAAACTGGGCCCAGGATCAAAAGATAGAAGGACTAGGCGACTGTTGATTGAGAACGTTGTGAAAGAAACGTGAGAAAAAACAAGAATAAAATATGAAGAAAAAGGACGACGGAAATGTACACCATGGCCAACGTCACCTCTGATGACATGGATGCCAAGACGAGAACAACAACATACAATTTTACTTTAGTCTAGTAACTGGGCAGCTATTATTTTGAATCGCTGTGTTGATTTATTAATAGCCATTAGTAAACATGCACATGCTATAATAGAGAATTGTGACATTTTCGTTGCTGTGGACTATAGCCAGCTGGGTGCTTATCCTCCACTTAGGGTAACTTTTAATCATATTAATCGAAGGGAAATTTTAAATATGCATCCCTATTTCACCTGCACTTTGTCGCTCTATGAATCAGGCTTCGCTCCGGCTACGCCACTGGGTCACATTCATAGCAAGTAAGTATTATGTGTGTATTTATTAATTGTAAATATCAGTCAACAGCTAGCCCTTTGACACTCGCCATGGAAAACCCATGATCTCTAAAAACCACCAATTGAATAGCACCCTGCCCCATAGATGCTCGCAAAACACCCTACTTTCGTGGCATCATACCTCCAACTGTACACAAACACTTCAAAGCCAAAAAGTGGAAATATTCTAACGGGTTACGTGTCCTCGATGGCAAGGTCTTAAGGATCCACTTATGTCCGCCTTGGTGGACCAATAAGGGTAGTGATGAACTTTACAGATGAACTCTTAGGTGAGGAGATGTCACTTCCATTTCAAATAGTATACAACAGAGTGGAGTGGAGTGGAGTGGAGTGGAGTGGAGTGGAGTGGAGTGGAGTGGAGTGGAGTGGAGTGGAGTGGAGTGGAGTGGAGTGGAGTGGAGTGGAGTGGAGTGGAGTGGAGTGGAGTGGAGTGGAGTGGAGTGGAGTGGAGTGGAGTGGAGTGGAGTGGAGTGGAGTGGAGTGGAGTGGAGTGGAGTGGAGTGGAGTGGAGTGGAGTGGAGTGGAGTGGAGTGGAGTGGAGTAGAATAAACAGAACGGTAGGAAACGGAAGGAAAGAACGGAACGAAACATAACAGAAGAGACATGATATGATATGATATGAGATAATAAAATATTAGAAGAGAAGAGGAGACAATTAAATTGTAGTCTATATATATATATATATATATATATATATATATATATATATAATGGCAATTTGTATAGCGCCTGTATCCGCCACGTAGTGGCGCTAATGGCATTTTTACATATAAAACATCATGTTAAAACAATACTATTAATGCAAATAAAGCGACCTTTTTTAGACCAAAACAAATAAATAAAAAATAACTCATCATTTTAAGTCAGCTGTTGAATAACGTTGCTACGCCATATTTAGTGGGTCGCCAAGACAATATATATATATATATATATATATATATATATATATATATATATTTAGTACAAAATAAATGCTCATTACACGATGTATCAGTTCAATTAGGTTGATTCATGTCTTCTTTTATAACAGTATAAAAATATTGTTTATTTCCAGGTTGGTTCATTACAAAAATTGAATCTAAATTTTCCTGCGAAGACCGTCCAAAGCACACAGAAAATGATCCCATAGCGTCGCATTTGTGTGAAATCATTAGACTATCCACGTTTATTCGCTAAACAGATTACTAAGTGGAAGAGTATGTAAGCCCAGACCCGTCCAAATGTTGTTGTCCATTTTATTCATTATATTAAAACCGGATTTGTTTTAGATACTTATTAAAATGCCAGTAATAAGATCGGTGATCTAGATACAGTTGATAAGACACATTAAAATACAAATAACACTAATCGGCACAAAAATTACTTAATATAATAAACTATAAGTATATAAATAAGTACAACAATAAGGTAGAATAAATAATTAATAAACAAACAGGTAATATTTATTAAAAGGTTTTGATATAAGACAATATAATAATAATATTAATTATGTACTACGAAATTAGTAAATAAAGAAAATTTAATAAATAAATACAATAAGTAGATTGAATAAATAATATATAAATAAGTACAATAAGTAGATGGAATAAATAATATATAAATAAGTAGATGGAATAAGTAATATATAAATAAGTCGCAACATTCAAGGAGGGACTTCAATTGAAGGTATTTCACGCGAATGGGGAACATTCAATTGATAGTACTTCATGCGGAGGAGGGACATTGAATTGAGGGTACTTCATGCGAAGGAAGGACATTCAATTGAGAGTAGATCACGCGAAGGAGAGACATTGAGAGTACACGTACATCAATCGAAGGAAGGGCATTCAATTGAGGGTACTTCATGCAAAGGAGAGACATTCAATTGAGAGTACTTCATGCGAAGGAAGGACATTCAATTGAGAGTACTTCATGCGAAGGAAGGACATTCAGTTGAGAGTACTTCATGCGAAGGAAGGACATTCAGTTGAGAGTACTTCATGCAAAGGAAGGACATTCAATTGAGGGTACTTCACGCGAAGGAAGGCCATTCAACTGAGAATACTTCACGCGAAGGAGGGGCATTCAATTGAGGATATTTCATACCAAGAGAGGTATTGCATGACATTATCTGCGATTTCATCAATGTCTTGTTCCATGCACAAATTCCCTCGGACGTCTCTGTGGTTAAATACCGCAGTATATGAGATGTATTGTTTGTTTACGTGTGAGTTGAGAATGTATTCAACTCCGAGTGGGCGGGGTGAGTGACCGAGTCAATTATTAATGGGTTGGAAATACACAGAGAGATACAATACTCTTTCTTTATGTAAATCAGTGTAACAATGATTTTGTTGTATACATGTATGCTAGTTCTGTTCAAGCATTGTCCAAGCTATGATCATTGTCCAGGACAAGCCTAGTTGCACTAGGTGATCTTCGGTGAAGCACCTGCCCCTAGACATTTGAGGTATTTTGCTCCCCTACATGTTTTCTACGCCGATCGGAGGAGACAGATAGGGTGGATAAGAACTAGTTGTGTCCCCAAAGCAGTCGATACACCCATACCCCGAATGGGGTCAAGGGACAAGACGCAGAAAACTATATATTGTATTCACGTTCATTTTATCCAAATATTAGGCAATTAATTCGGCTCAAAAATACACCAAAGCAACAGTATTATTTATAGTTGTACACAACCGTGAAATGTTGCGTACATTTATTTCTTGAAAGTAAATCAAACAAACCAGAAGTACAAGTTGTGTTATAATTGTGAAACGTTGCGTGCAGTTCTTGACCACAAGTTGTTATATAGTACTTGTGTACAAATCCACATTTCGTTTGGCAATATACTCGCTTGGCTTTCGGCAGGTCTTTTACTGTCGACATACACACTATATACACACACTATCTTTTACATATTCAAACCCTCACCAATTAAAAACTGTCAATGCCATATGATTACCAAAACGTCATTAATGTATTCATATAGTATCAAAACAGCTACACAAATTGCCAGTGTTAAAATCTACCAACGTTCTTCTAGGGTTTCCCCAATTACCGCTGCGTGTATACGTGATAATTTCAGCACATGCACAGAGAGAGAGAGAGAGAGTGAGAGAGAGAGAGAGAGAGAGAGAGAGAGAGCGAGAGCGAGAGCGAGAGCGAGAGCGAGAGCGAGAGCGAGAGCGAGAGAGATAGCCACACTGTTTGATCTGTGAACATATGACACTGAAGTAAGTTGAGTCGCAACAGATGGAGACAACTCACTGAGTGGACGAAACAGAACAAGTGGAGTGGACGCCTCCCCACCAGTGTAAGAGGAAAACAGGCTTCATGTGCAATAACTACCACGTTGTATACACGAAACATAACATTAGTACACTACTAGTGTTGTATCAACAGCACTTCAACACAGCTGATCGCGCTCAGACAAAGGCAAGACTCACACACTACGGAGGTAAACATCTCACACCATGGACGTCACCATGTAACATCAATGGTGGCCAACATTTAACATCATGGACGTCAACATTTAACATCATGGACATCAACATTTAACATCATGGACGTCAACATTTAACATCATGGACATCAACATTTAACATCATGGACATCAACATTTAACATCATGGACGTCAACATTTAACATCATGGACATCAACATTTAACATCATGGACGTCAACATTTAACATCATGGACATCAACATTTAACATCATGGACGTCAACATTTAACATCATGGACATCAACATTTAACATCATGGACGTCAACATTTAACATCACGGACGTCAACATTTAACATCATGGACAACAACATTTAACATCATGGATATCAACATTTAACATCACGGACGTCAACATTTAACATCACGGACGTCAACATTTAACATCATGGACGACAACATTTAACATCATGGACGTCAACATTTAACATCATGGACGACAACATTTAACATCATGGACGTCAACATTTAACATCACGGACGACAACATTTAACATCACGGACGTCAACATTTAACATCATGGACGACAACATTTAACATCATGGACGTCAACATTTAACATCACGGACGTCAACATTTAACATCATGGACGACAACATTTAACATCATGGACGTCAACATTTAACATCATGGACGCCACCATGTAACATCATGGTCGTCAACCTTTAACACCATGGACGTCAACATTTAACATCATGGACGTCAATATTTAACACCATGGACGTCAACAGTTAACATCATGGATGTCAACATTTAACATCATGGACGTCACCATGTAACATCATGGTCTTCAACCTTTAACACCATGGACGTGAACATTTAACATCATGAACACCATGGACGTCAACATTTAACATCATGGTCGTCAACCTTTAACATCATGGACGTCACCATTTAACACCATGGACGCCAACATTTAACACCATGGACGTCAACATTTAACATCATGGTCGTCAACAGTTAACATCATGGACGTCAACATTTATCATCATGGACGTCAACATTTAACATCATGGACATCTACCTTTAATACCATGGACGTCAACATTTAACATCATGGACGTCAACATTTAACACCATGGACGTCAACATTTAACACCATGGACGTCAACATTTAACATCATGGTCGTCAACATTTAACATCATGGACGTCAACATTTAACATCATGGACGTCAACATTTAACATCATGGACGTCAACATTTAACATCATGGACGTCAACATTTAACACCATGGACGTCAACATTTAACATCATGGTCGTCAACATTTAACATCATGGACGTCACCATTTAACACCATGGACGTCAACATTTAACATCATGGTCGTCAACCTTTAACACCATGGACGTCAACATTTAACATCATGGTCGTCAACATTTAACATCATGGACATCAACAGTTAACATCAAGGACGTCAACAGTTAATATCATGGACATCAACATTTAACATCATGGACTTCAACATTTAACATCATGGACTTCAACATTTAACATTATGGACGTCAACATTTAACATCATGGACGTCAACATTTAACATCATGGACGTCAACATTTAACATCATGGACGTCAACATTTAACATCATGGACTTCAACATTATGGACGTCAACATTTAACATCATGGACGTCAACAGTTAACGTCAATGGACGTCAACATTTAACGTCAATGGACGTCAACATTTAACATCATGAACCTCAACATTTAACACCATGGATGTCAACATTTAACATAATGTACGTCAACATTTAACATTAATAGAGGTCAACATTTATCATCAATGGACGTCAACATTTAATATCATGGATGCTAACAGTCAACATAAGTTGTAGGTCAACATCAGTTTCGCAGGTAGTGGTCTATTCCAGTCAGACCACGTGTCAGTGCGAGGGTCGTACTGTTGGATGACGGACGACTCTGGGTTGCCACCAAAACATCCTCCCCCTGACACCAGGATATACCCGCGCCACACCACTGCTGGTGCATTGACGAGGCTTTCGCGTGGCTTGCTCAGTCTCGTCCACGTGTCCGTCGCTGGCTCGTATTTCAGATACGTGCTGTTAAAGCCTCCCATCACGTAAATGCAGTCGTCTAGTGTGACTGCTGCACCGAAGTCGCACACGTCCGTCATGTCTGACTGAATGCTCCACTGGCCCGTTGTAGTGTCAAACACCTGCGTACGCGTCACGGCTTGGCCACGTGCATTTTTGCCACCAAACACAAAGATCTTGTTGGTGTAGGTGACAACCATAGGGCCATAGACCGCCACTGGCATGTCGGGCAACGACGACCACCTCCGCCGTTTAAGGTCCAGACACTCAACGGAAGCGAGCACTGTCTTTTTTCTACCATACCCTCCCACCACATAAACACACCCGCCCAGCACGACACTGCGGTTGTGAAATCGACCAGTGTTGAGTGGTGGCATCGCCTCCCACTTCTTTGTGGCCATCTCGTACATCCAGCATTCGTCCATCGCTGTCCCATTCTTGTAGCCGCCGGTCACCAGAAGGAACCTACCATCGCAACACATGCTGTTAAGTGAGTCGACCGACGGTGGCATTGTTGTCAGTGTTTCCCAACGATTCGTTTGTTGATTGTAGACGTGGACGTCATACGAAGCATCCGTTGAACTGATCCTCCCGCCAGCAACCAAGAGAGAAGTGAAGTTACGGCGTGGTACTGTGCGACAACTGTTGGGTTTGTGCTGGTCCGCAGTACCCGTCTGGAACATCCACGCCTCGTGCACATATTCAAAACACCTGGGGGCCGGCGAGTCGAACGATTCCTTCATTTGACAGAGGTAGTCGCTCGAGCAAAACGGAAGCCTGACATATTCCATGACGGTTTCCAACGACGATTTTCTGTTGTCTACGTCATGCCTAACCCACCCCAGCACTGACTCGAAGACAACATCCTCGTTGGTTACCTGAAGATCGTCATCTTTGACTAATTCGACAAGTTCGTTGCATGACAACTGTTTGAAGTGGTCTGTAAATGCAACAGAACTGAATTCAGCCAGCATCACTTCTTTGACTTTCCTCTCCAACTTATGCAGATGATACGACGCAGCAAATCGATGGAAGCCGACACAGTTGGCCGCGTTGATTTGGGCTACCATGAACTCTTCACAAGCCGCCATCAGTCTAGCTAGTTGTAACACGTCGCACGCCTTGACCACGCTCTCCACGTTGTCGATGGTTAGTTCAATTTCACCAGTGTACACATAGTCTAGGACACTGGTCAGTACCTCGGGTTCCATTGTCATCTGGACTGTGTCCGACTTGCTTTCTTTCAGAGCACACTTGAACATGGCCTTAAAGTAATCACTTGCGGCCGCCAGAACGACGCGATGACACTGGATCTGGACATCGCCAGACTGCAGGGTCACATCGGTGTATTCCTCGTTCTGGCGCAGTTTATGCAAACTCTTCATGAAGTCATTCTTGTATGCTTGGTCAACAAACGTGTGGATCTTCCTTGCTGCAGATGCTGCAAAAACACATACACTAAATGTTTACTATTTCATATGTATTATGTGTTATATATACACACGCTCACACAGACGCACGCACTCTCTCTCTCTCGCCCTCTCTCTTTATGTCTCTCACACACAAAAACAACCACCCACCTACCATCTACACACAAATACACACAAACACAAACGCACAAACGCACACGCGCTCACGCACGCACACACACACACACACACACACACACACACACACACACACACACACACACACACACACTCTCTCTCTCTCTCTCATAATAGGGCCTATAGTAAACCTTGCATAAGTCGGATTCCGTGGGACCAAGAGATTTAATCCGAGTTACGCGAACATCCGGCTTAACCGAAAATGGCACAATCCAGAGCTAACATAGAGCAACACTCTCAAATATATTGCGCTTGAATATGATTGGATATTCCGGCAGTTCTGTAGATGGTGATGTTCACAAATACCAACTAACGATTGTCTAACAAGACTGTTTAGAATCTCCAAAGTCAACTCGTATTGCTGATTGTAGAAGACGACCATCTAGCTCTGCATACATTTGTGTTGCGACTGTCTCGTGAGAATAGCCACGCATAAGTCGGTCAATTCTTCAATATTATTTATCTTTATTATTTATTCTAAAACATTGATAAACCACCATGTATTCGGGTTAAAACCATGATCAAAGGAGCTAACATAAGCTAAATAATTAGGTTCAATAAATATGTTAAATAAATAAATTCAACTTAGTTAAATAAATAAGGTAATTTAATTAAATGAAAAAGTTAAATACAATATTAAATTGACTTTGTAAATTATATAAGCATACAGATTAAGAAGGCGAGTAAACAATAAACCATAATATTGACGTACTAAAAACATGTAAATAGTCAACTTCATTGAAATGTCTCTTCAGCTAGCCACAACGGCACACAGTGTTCTAAACGCTATGAGAGAGAAAAAAAACGCTATGAGAGAAGTTTTAATGCTGCCATTGAGTCAGCGTCTCCAACAGCGCGAGTAGATTGTTCCACTGTGCCGGTCTTGCCATTGAGAAAGACCGCCGACCGTATCGCTCAAGATGGTACCACGATAATATTAATTGACGTTGACTTATGCGAGGTTTACTGTAACTTGTCCTATATACATCTGCACTGCTACTGGCACGCATGCATGCACACATGGATAAAAACGCCCCCCACCCATACATATGCCCCCACGCACTCACCTATGCGCACACGCACGCGCAGTTGTGCTACACTTCATTATCAGTTACAGGCTATGCATGGGTATGGCTACATAACTGGTTTATGATCCCCACTTGAGAGGTAATGTTGAACACACTGTATTTGACATTGGAGCACATGGTACAGCTTTACGGTTACGAGCCTAGTCACTGGCATTGCGGTACATTACATGTCCATTACTGGCATTAGGTGATCTCTTATTATTTACGGTATATCAGGCTGTACTGTTTATTACAATTCAACTTCATCAGTAAACCCACAACATATCAACGAAGAAGATAACAGGTAATCTGGGTGGTAATACTTACCCATAGCAACAAATAACTTCGAAGTTATGACTCGTCTGCGACACTCAACAACGTCACGACAAGGACGTGTCAAGGGAAGTGTAGTGCCATCTAGCGGATGACTTGTTTAAAATATAGCAGCGCCTCCTTGCGTCTACATGTTCATTTACGTTCAGACGTCTATGAGGAGCATGAGGTTTAGTAAGGTTCTATGGCAGTATTCTACATTTCCTACTGTTTTCCACCAGACTTAAAATATTAAATGATGAGTTTTTAAATACTGTAGATTGACTTTTACATGATCGTTCGAGTCTCTACAGTTCTGCCTTGTTTATCTGTGTAATTCTCGTCTCTCACGATACTGTCCCATTGGATTTAATTGGTGTTCGAAGTTGGATACTGTTGACGATCTGGATAGAAAATTCTGCAGATTTGCTTTTATTCCGGCTGTCGTGGAAATTCACAACAATACGGAAGACACCCAAAAATCCAGGGTGTTGGCAGGCCACACGCCAAATGACCACTGTGTGTGTGCCATCATGTTGACGGTGGCGGAGGCAGAGAGAAAGGTGTCGCCGCCAATGCTGCCGTCAGATTCAGACACCTCTCTCACCACCAACAGTAGCCCGGTGGCACGTTTTGGCCCACCACATAGATTAAGGCGACAGGGCGTTTTTCGACCAATGAGTAACGACCATGTGTCCACGTGGATAGCCTCTGTTTACACAGTACACGTGATAATGTTTCGTGGTTCTGCTACTGTTTACGTTGTACACGTTGTAAAGAGGACACCCCGTCTGGGTCGCGTGCGCGGGGGTGGCCATCTTCACGGCGTGTGTGGGCGTGTAAACGGTTATGTCATGTCAACAAAGGCGCTCGCCAGAATCAGAAGATTTATGTCTGATTCAATGATGCAGCAATCAACGCTCGATTCCAGATACAACTTCGAATGTATTCATCGCTACGAGTTCAGCATCATACAATCGACTAAACATACAGTGTATTGTTTTTGCAATACATAAGTACTACAATATAAACTCAAAGCTTTGCAATCCCTACTGTTCTTCGGGTCTCTACTACAAAACCTCTTAAATTTGACATGTTTTAAAAGTAGCCGCACAATTTAGAAGTCCATAATGAAAATATGAGCATCAGTCTCATATTATAATAGTGAATTTGAAACGCCAAAATGGTAGACCGTAACTCATCTTCGATCGCTTCGGTCTCCCTCTATCTCCCCAAAATCTCCCTATTTCAATGCTCCAATATATCCCAAGTCTCCCTGCTTCTTTCTCACTGCACATGCGTAGCCCTGACCGCTTGTCACGATAATTCACGTATTGTCCTTTAAAGGTTATCAGTTATCCCAGATTGCTCTGCTTCCCGCAGATCCGTAGTTAAACTGTCCACGTATAACCGTGACCGTTTACAAACGTCGGCCCTACGTATTCGTCCTCCCAGGGTGCTCCAGGGTGGGGCAGACCACCCTTCTGAGCAATTAATCATATACAAGGTTGCTCGAACTGCGTACCAGTCGCTATTCTCTCCGTTTTATAAACACTTTTGTCTCCCTGATGTGAAAGCTGTTTTTTTAGTACACGGGCGTCAACCCGTTCCCTGTTTGTCTGAGTAAAGTGTTTCCTTATGTCTGACGCGCTAGTCTACGATTATATAAAGTGTCTTTCTACATGTCGAGTAATCAGTACAAGTAGCCAGTACATTGATTATAAAATTAATATGATTAAATATTCAAAGCTAAACGGTGATTCTTTACAACGTGGTAAACATAAGTATCGGTAACTATTTTGCTAAACCTAGACGTAGACGTAGTTGTTTCGAATTCCGTGCTGACACTCTGTGATGTGTCATCACACTCTGCACATTTTATCTCAACGAACTTATGTAATAAAATATCAATACAAATAGTTGTGTTCACCCACGTTTAGGCTATAAGAGAAAGTACGTGTCACTTGGTAAGTCATGAGTTTTGTTTGTATTTCAAATGAATGATAAGTATAAATAAATAATGGAAAAGTAATACACCAATTACTAATGCGAAAATAAAGCTGGTACATATTGAATATAATTGATTTTACTCAACAAACAAAAAAGTATACATGGAGAATTCTTAAGTAATACATAAACTTGAATCTAGAGACAGGAAATAATTGTTCTCATAATTACGTATTTCCCCGTATTTCACAACAAAAATTACGATAAAGCAGTACAGAGTATATAATGCATCATCTAACAGGTGCTTGGCTATTCATAATGGACACATTCTTAGCAATTTTATTTGTGTTTTTTTAATGTGGTTATTCCAATCTAACTGACAGTTTATGTAAGCACCAGCAAATTTTGTAGTCTAAACAACTTTGAATATTATTACAATACTATACAATAAAAGTTTATTATCCCATTTATAAGGGAAATTCGTTATTTCTATGGATGCTAATAGTGAAATTATTTACTGTATTTTTCTTTCTTATTAGTAGGTTTTAGAAATATTTAAAGACAATTTATTTGTATTTAACTATGTACTTAACTCAATTTCCCGCTGGTTGAACACGTGACGATAGTGGAAACAGGTTTAGCAACACAGTTACAATATCAACACTAACAGAACCACGTGGAAACATTATCACGTGTACCGTGTAAACAGAGGCTCTCCACGTGGACACATGGTCGTAATTAATTGGTCGAAAAACGCCCTGTCGCCTTAACCTATGTGGTGAGCCAAAACGTGCGTCACGCTACGTGGTGTTGACAGTTTCCGGCATTTAAATCTAAGACAAAATTTATTTTTAAGTACAAAATCGGATTTAAGAGCTGATAACATTGTTAGTAAAATGGTGGCTTGGGGACCGTTTCACTAGCATTCTTAAGTGCTCTTAACACCGATTTTGATCCATAAAATCGAAAGTCGGCTACGACGGCCAAATACTAGTCTAAGTCTTCCAAAAGCTGGCAATTAAGTGTGCTAAACTACGACTTATCCACACGACATCATGACTCGTTGACGTTTGCGGTGCATTTTTACGGCTTTGCAAAGGTCAAGGTTGTTATCATATTTATTAATTGTTTTTTGAGCAAATTTAGGCTGAATGTAATGAATTTAAATTGCACACAGCTATCTGCATATTATTATACTCGACGACAGAATGTCAGTTTAGATGTTTGCGCTCTCTGCAATCTTGTAAACTGGACCTTTTCAACATCGACTTTCCCGCTAAATGTTTACACTGTGTGTGACACCGAAATAGTTTCCTCAATAATACCGTATTAATACGGTGGCGGTTTTTATAAGATTATGTTTTAAATATTCGCAGTAAAAACTCATAAGTTGTTGACAAATGATCGGTGGGGCAAAGTTTCAAACATATTTTTGACAACTATTATGTATGTTTTGCCAAACTGTACCAACTGTATAGATTATCAATTAGTATGATGGCGAAGGTGCTCCGTATAGCTTACAGTTTCCGTAATGATGACGTTTTTAAAGGAAACCAAACGGGAATAGTGACATGCTATGCACGTAAAAGAGTTAATACAAACCAACCATTTCGAACGGTAATCACATTTGTAACGTTAGTGGCTTACTTAATTTCAAAGTGGAACATTTTACTGAAACCAACCACTGCACGTAGGCTTCCACCAACGCGCTTAGATGTCCGGCCTCACCAATCTGCGGAGCAAAAGTCCGATGACATCTCCGGTGCTTTCCAGTTCACTATAGCATTTGTAAAGACAATGTTATGATATACGTGCTGTCTGTCTTTGTGTGTTGATTTGCGTGGTACATTATGCCATACTGCTCGGCTGAAACAATAAAAAAAGAGCTATCATAGTTTCACTCCCCGCTGGAGAGACCAGAACTGAAGCAGTGCAAGCTTCGTAGCAGTGGACAGGCTAGATCATGGATGGAAGCCCTCGAAATACAGTTTACTTTGTTTGGAGCACTTCGAAGAAAGTAGCTTCGAAGAGGATGTTTCTCGCCGTAGAATGGGTCAAGATCCGCAGTAATTTCTTCACCGTGACATAGATGGTTATTATTCACTATTATTAGTTTTACTTGATCCTACTTTGAATGGTATCACGGTCGCATGAACAGATGTATATGTATATGTATGTAAACCTACGTGACAATAAGGAACACAGCCGGGGATCAATTCGCATGAACGATAATTTAGGGCCGGCCTAATATAGCCCTTTGATATCACTCAGTTTTCAAAAGTACTACCATTCGTAGCTACGCCCCATGTCGCCGCCAATAGCCCCTGTTTATGGCAACACTCGAAAGCACATTCCGAAGAATAACCTGGGATTGATGAGAATATTTAAGATATTTTCGCTTCGCCGACGATTTAGGTCTACTCATATGCGCTAACACACGGCAAGAACTACAGGAAATACTATGGGAGCTTACTGGTGAAAGTAAAAATAAAAGCCAGATGGGCATTTCGAAGGAAACAATTATGATAGAAAAGACACACTAATACATGTCAACACTACTTAGAAGAGAACGTCGAAGCCTACTCTAGAAGTGACAGTGACACAGCACCAAAGACAACGACAGCATTTCCCAAGTACCGTAACGTCTTTTCGGGTAACTTTGGAACCTACTTGAAGAGAAAAGACTTCAGTATAAAATATATACGTAGACATGAATAGGGCGTGGAATAATTAGAGACACTCGTCAACCAGACAAATAACAAGTTAGCAGCAGCCCAAACAAAGGTGGAAAGAAATATGTTAAATATCACACATCGAGACAGAAAAACCTAAATCTGGGTAACAGAGAACACAAAAGTGAAAGACATGATTGTACAAATGATAAGGCAGAAGTGGACCTCGGCTTGGCACATCAGTAGAATATGAAATAACCTATGGATGTGTCGTGTAACCACCTGGAAACCTTACGATGGGAAACATGGAGAAACGAATTAGACAGTACTGGAAAAGCACCATCTGGCAGAGGATAGAGTAAGATACCAAGTCTGGAAACAGCATGCTGAGCCCTTCGCCCAACTATCGGGACTCTATGGCTGCATAATGATAACGAAAGATGATGTTAAATGAGCAAATGCTCACTTTTTTTCTTACAAACATAGTGTTAGAAGTGTGCTGACCGTAATATCGAACACTTCAGTTTCGTTGGTGAAATTACAAACAGCTACATCACGTCACTTTGTTACTCATTCACTACCATTCCATTTTAACTACCGCTTCACTATAACTTCAGTTCGGTAGGTTAAGTCGTAATGTTACACAAACATCATGTTGCATGGGTGCACACACGCACACGCACACACACACACCTACTCGCACGCTCGCACGCACGCACGCACACACACATATATACATACACTTACGCATACACACACGCACACATGCACATATACACACACGCGCGCCCGCACACACACACACACACACACACACACAATGCACGCACATGTATGCACGCACGCACGCACGCACGCACGCACGCACGCACACACACGCACACACACACGCACACACACACACACGTGACAGACGAAAACGCTGTAGTTGTGTAAATACGTGATTTAATACGTAGCGTACACTCCTTTTAAAGTTTCTATAAACATTTCGCGGTATCAATTATTTTGGCCAGTTCAGAAAGTTATACATTTTGTCCTCTGAAAGACCCGATTATCCGAACATCATCTCATCGGATGTGATAAACTTTCGTGTAACATTTGGTGACTACACTACGTTGCGTTACACTACATTACATTACACTAAACAACACTACGCAATTACAACAAATTACATTAATGTCATAAAAACTATAATGCTGAAAGCTGTATTTTATACGAATAATACTGACTGATACCATTAATAAACTCAATTAGACAATTAAGTATGCATAAAATGTGTTTGGATTAGTAATAACTCTTATTTTATTGAGTATATACAGTATTGCATTGCATGGTATCAACTAACTAATATTTATTGTTGATATATGTCTACAGCCATTACTTCACGGTAGAGTGACTGCCTACGTGACAGGTCTCTCCCCCTACCAGTGCCAGATTTATTATGGAAGTACATGTTCGTTTTTAACGATAATACAAAAATAGTAATGGCGAATTCTCAGAGAGGGTAATAAGTCCTTAGGACCCCTCAACGTGGTTCACGAGTGAGCTGCAGCAATTACAATATCTACTCGACTATCTAAAAGGCATTCATTTACCACACACAGTATATTATTTCACGCTATCCCGACGGTACATAGTATACAGGCATACAGCGGAACAAACTGAGACAACGCGGGGTGAACGAAATTGCACATATTTCGAAACAGCAACAACATGATTTAAACACGTATGTTACTGGTTATACCGAGCAGTCTAACCACAGAACGTCCCGTACGAGTGATGTATGCTAAGTGACGTTGCCTTTTGATGCATTTTGTTAACATTGCACTCAATGTAGAAACACAAGTGTTGCCACAATACGCCCAATGTAGTGACACTACAACCAATGTGGTGTCACTACAACCAATGTAGTGACACTACAACCAAGGTGGTGACACTACACCCAATATGGTGACACTACAACCAATGTGGTGTCACTACAACCAATGTAGTGACACTACAATCAATGTGGTGACACTACAACCAATGTGGTGACACTACAACCAATGTGGTGTCACTACAACCAATGTGGTGTCACTACAACCAATGTAGTGACACTACAACCAATGTGGTGACATTACAACCAATGTGGTGACACTACGCGCAATGAGATGACACTACACCCAATATGGTGACATTACAACCAATGTGGTGACACTACAACCAATATGCTGACACTACAACCAATGTGGTGTCACTACAACCAATGTAGTGACACTACAACCAATGAGATGACACTACAACCAATGTGGTGACACTACAACCAATGTGGTGTCACTACAACCAATGTGGTGACACTACAACCAATGTGGTGTCACTACAATCAATGTGGTGACACTACAACCAATATGGTGACACTACAACCAATGTGGTGTCACTACAACCAATGTAGTGACACTACAACCAATGAGATGACACTACAACCAATGTTGTGACACTACAACCAATGTGGTGACACTACGCGCAATGAGATGACACTACACCCAATATGGTGACATTACAACCAATGTGGTGTCACTACGCGCAAAGTGCTGACACTACAATCCAATGTGTTGACACTACAATCAATGTGGCAATACTACTACCAATGTGGTGACACAACGCCGACAATTATGATACTACACACACAGTGGTGACAATATAGGCCTACACAATATGGTGACTCTATACGTATTGTGTTGACTCTAAACCATTTGTACAAATAATATGAGCAAACACATTCCATCGGGTATCTGAGCAGGTGTTCCATTATTCAGGCTCAGTGTCTGGTTTCCAAGAAACCGGACCCTTATAGCTGCTTGATATGAAAGAATACGAATGACCTAATAATATAATTTTTATGATGTATCTGCATTTGAATACAGATTATACTAGATTTGCTTAACTGTATTGAGTGTATCAAATACGAAAATGTCAATAAGACAATAGATCGATAATTAACATGGCGTTGTTGATAACTACAGTGCAACATAGCAATTATATATGTTATTAAGTGTTTAGTAATCGTTTATAGAAAACACTCCTGTAGGCTCGATGAAAACATACGCTTTCAAATTATTGACATTGGAATGGAAAAATTACTCGAATGGAACATAGTAACTAGATGTCTTAAATGTTCATTTTTTTTAACATTCTGTTTGTTCGCACAGTTGTAAAAGCATTATGCATACCGTAAATATGTCATTCACCATTTACACAAAGTTTGTCCTCCGCTTATTTGGTTTACTCCTCCAGCGTCGCCTCATTCCTGATCTCACTCCCTGCCTTGATCACGTGATCAAAGTCGTCAATCATCTCCTCTTGTCCCGAATCACTGCCTGCCTTCGTCACTTCCGTAAACGCTGCGAGCACCTCGTCTTGCTCCGCATTATTGTCGTCGTTGTCTTCCTTATGAACCTCAGCGTACTCGGCGACCATATCTTCCTGCCCCGAATCGCTTCCCGGCTTGTGAACTTGGGCATACACTGGGGTCATCTCTTCTTGTTCGGGGTCATTTCCGGTCTTGTGTACTTCGGCGTACTCTGTGATGACGTCTGCTTGCGCCGCGTCATTTCCGGTCTTGCGCACTTCGGCGTACTCCACGACGTCCACGTCTTTTCCCGCGTCGCTTCCCGCGTCGTCGGGGTGGTCGCGCTCGGCAAATGTCACCTTCTTCCACGCGCCGTTCTCGCCATCTTCGTCGTACGCATGCGCGTCGTCTGTCTGCCCGGAACCGGTCGTTGTCACTTGCGTGTACGTCACAGGACCGTCGGGGTCGCTCTCGGTAGAGAGCCTCTTCGGCGATTCTGCGCGGCCGGGCACCACCGCGTCGGTGTAGCCGACTGTCTCGTCCGGGTCCGCCTCCGAGGGTACTCGCTTCATCGAGCTCTCGGCGGATGATTCGCCCGCGTTGGTCACGCCATTCCGCATCGGCACGGCGGGATACGGCACGGCGGGGTACGGCACGGCGGGATACGGCACGGCGGGATACGAGTGAACCGCGGTGTCAGTCTTTTCGTCGACAACCTCATTGCTCGGCGCTCCGTTGTTATCTTCAGGACCTGGTTCCGGACTCTGCCTGGGCGAGTCGCCGTGGTCAAACGTCGGCTCAGGGTTGTGCCTTGTTTCGTCACCGTGGTCAAATGTCTGCTCTGGACTGTGCGTTGTTTCGTCCTTATGGTCAAATGTCGGCTCTGGACTGTGCCTTGTTTCGTCCTCATGGGCAAATGTCAGCTCTGGACTGTGCCTTGTTTCGTCCTCATGGTCAAACGTCGGCTCTGGACTGTGCCTCGATGGTTCGCTGTGGTCGGATGTGTGTGACACCCGATGACCCAAAACTCCGTCTCCGTCGTCACCAGCCTCCGAGTGTCTCCCTTCATCGTCTCCCGTCGTCGCCTCGATGTCGAAGGTGGGAGAGACGCTGTCTGAGCTGTCGTTGTCGAGGGCGTCGAACGCTGGGGACGCGCGGGTGTAGCTCGCCCGGCCGCTGATGCCATGAGAAGGCTTCCTTTTCTTCTTCGAGCTGCCGCCGATATTCCAACGTTTCCTGCAAGTAACACCATCAAGTTAGCTGAAGAAAACGGTAAGTTATTGTCCTGCGAAAGCACAAAGACACCATCCCCAATGTGGCACTGAGATGGACACCACCTGGAAAAAGGAGGCGAGGACGGCCAAAGATGACATGGCGACAAACAGTGATGGCCGAACTGAGAGAGATGGGGCTGTCGTGGGGTGAGGCTCAGGCCTCAGCTAAAGACAGGACCTTGTGCCGAAACATTGTTGTGGCCTTTTTATGTCCCACTGGAAGACGAAGAGGATAAGTAAGTAAGTGAGTATTGTCTTGCGCATTGTCCAGTCTTATCGGCTGCTCAGAATGCTTTACATTTTAGTCCGTGTAGAACGTTTCAATCGAGTACTATCTAAGCTTCGCTGGGAATATTTCAGCCACGCCACTTCAATTAATGTGAGAAAACTATTAGTACACATATATCTACTATTGTTTAAAGCCAGTTGCTCGCTCATGCAGTTGGTACTATGTTGTAACTTTTTTATAACAAATTCAAATGTTGGCCTCTATTCTGTATTGTGATAGTCGATTGCCAACTGATTTTAAGAACACAAAACGTTCGTGTGTCATTGCTTAAGCGACGACGTATATATTCGTTTCGTTGTCATAACACATGTTGTCTTGAAAATGGAGACCGCGTCATGACGTAGACATTATAATGGCTGTAAAAAATTAATGGGTGTACCAATTAAACCATAAAAGTTCTTCTATGCTGGGTAGAGCACATAGTAAACGCTTATAATAGGTTCAATGCTCTCCCTACTATGCCACTGCGCTCCAGACAAGGTATACTTGAGGGCGCCAAGACACAACACTATAAGCATTGACTACGACAGTGAGCAGGTATCCCTGCACGTGACAGAATATAATGGTTATTGTTCCGACTACAGGAAGCGTTGTTTTAACACTGGATACAGAGTCAACACGAAGCAACTCGGTGTTTGCCTACTATACAGTGACAGTCAAGTAGGGGAGACAATTCACGTCCACACGACTTCACGTGGCCACACCTACATCTACACGTCTACACGACTACACGTGTCTACACCTACATCTACACGTTTACATGACTAAACGTGACTACACCTACATCTACACGTCTACACGACTATGCGTGGCTACACCTACATATACACGTTTACATGACTACATATGTCTACACCTACATCTACACGTCCACACGACTTCACGTGGCCACACCTACATCTACACGTCCACACGACTTCACGTGGCCACACCTACATCTACACGTCTACACGACTACACGTGTCTACACCTACATCTACACGTTTACATGACTACATGACTACATCTAGCAGAAGATAGAGTAAGATACCAGGTCTGGAAACAGCATGCTGAGCCCTTCGCCCAACTATCGGGACTCTATGGCTGCATAATGATAACGAAAGATGATGTTAAATGAGCAAATGCTTACGTTTTTTCTTACAAACATAGTGTTAGAAGTGTGCTGACCGTAATATCGAACACTTCAGTTTTGTTGGTGAAATTACAAACAGCTACATCACGTCACTTTGTTACTCATTCACTACCATTCCATTTTAACTACCGCTTCACTATAACTTCAGTTCGGTAGGTTAAGTCGTAATGTTACACAAACATCATGTTGCATGGGTGCACACACGCACACGCACACACATACACACCCACTCGCACGCACGCACACACACACACACACATATATATACATACACTTACGCATACACACACGCACACATGCACATATACACACACGCGCGCCCGCACACACACACACACACAATGCACGCACATGTATGCACGCACGCACGCACACACACGCACACACACGCACACATACTCACACACACACACACACACACACACACACACACACACACACACACACACACACACACACACACACACACACCACACACACAAAGGCACACGCACATTATAATGGCTGTAAAAATGTAATGGGTGTACCAATTAAACCATAAAAGTTCTTCTATGCTGGGTAGAGCACATAGCAAACGCTTATAATAGGTTCAATGCTCTCCCTACTATGCCACTGCGCTCCAGACAAGGTATACTTGAGGGCGCCAAGACACAACACTATAAGCATTGACTACGAAAGTGAACAGGTATCCCTGCACGTGGCAGAATATAATGGTTATTGTTCCGACTACAGGAAGCGTTGTTTTAACACTGGATACAGAGTCAACACGAAGCAACTGGGTGTTTGCCTACTATACAGTGACAGTCAAGTAGGGGAGACAATTCATGTCCACACGACTTCACGTGGCCACACCTACATCTACACGTCTACACGACTACACGTGTCTACACCTACATCTACACGTTTACATGACTAAACGTGACTACACCTACATCTACACGTCTACACGACTATACGTGGCTACACCTACATATACACGTTTACATGACTACATGTGTCTACACCTACATCTACACGTCCACACGACTTCACGTGGCCACACCTACATCTACACGTCTACACAACTACACGTGTCTACACCTACATCTACACGTCTACACGACTACACGTGGCCACACCTACATCTACACGTTTACATGACTAAACGTGACTACACCTACATCTACACGTCTACGCGACTATACATGGCTACACCTACATCTACACGTCTACACGACTACACGTGTCTACACCTACATCTACACGTTTACATGACTACATGTGGCCACACCTACATCTACACGTCCACACGACTTCACGTGGCCACACCTACATCTACACGTCCACACGACTTCACGTGGCCACACCTACATCTACACGCCTACACGACTACATGTGGCCACACCTACATCTACAAGTTTACATGACTATACGTGTCTACACATACATCTATACATCTACACGACTATACGTGGCTACACCTATATCTACACGGCTATGCATCTATATGAGTGCAGAAAGGCGAGCTACGCAAAAGGCAAGCTACGTAAAAGGCTACGTAAAAGGCGAGCTACGTAAAAAAGCTGAGATCGGGCTCGGGCTAACTTTTAACATGGCAGATTAACTCCGCATTTCACGTAACAGTCTCTCCGTGTAAACACGTGTCACCTTTTAAAACGTAATGTAGACTGGGTCGTGATTCAGTACACACACATATTCGCAGGTTTTAACACCTGATGTCACAACACAACATAGTCGTTGTCATTGTCTATATATATATATATATATATATATATATATATATATATATATATATATATATATATATATATATATATATATATACAGAGACAGAGACAGAGACAGAGACAGAGACAGAGACAGAGACAGAGACAGAGACAGAGACAGAGACAGAGACAGAGACAGAGACAGAGACAGAGACAGAGACAGAGACAGAGACAGAGACAGAGACAGAGACAGAGACAGAGACAGAGACAGAGGCAGAGACAGAGAGACAGAGAGACAGAGAGACAGAGAGACAGAGAGACAGAGAGACAGAGAGACAGAGAGACAGAGAGACAGAGAGCGAGAGAGACAGAGACGGTGTTAAATTTTGGGCAAGTTTTTTCCATCTACATTGCTCCAGTTTACTCTCCTGTATGAATGAGTACCTGGCTATAGACAGACTGGATACTGCGCTATATAAAAAACTTACATTGAACACACACACACACACACACACACACACACACACACATATATATATATATATATATATACATATTTTATATATATACATATATATATATATATATATATATATATATATATATATATATATATATATATATATATATATATATATATATGTATATATATATATATATATATATATATATTATATATATATATATATACATATATATATATTCATATATATATATAATTATACACAGGATATATAAACATATATATATGGGAAATATATGTATATATTATATGTATATATATATATATTATATATATATATAGTATATGTATATATATATATGTGTATATATATATATATATGTATATATATATATATATACATATGTGTATATATCCTGTATATATATATATAGAGAGAGAGAGAGAGAAAGAGAGCGAGAGAGAGTCTGTCGTCGTACCTGCGCTTGAGGTAGGTGATGACGAGGACGACGATCATGATGACGAGGAAGAGGATGGCGCAGACAGCGAGGGCAGCGACAGCACCTGTAGACGACAACATGTCTCGTCAACTCACGTATAGTTTTATTATCTCCAAACACAAATTGCCGCAAGATGTGATCGTAGGAGACGGTGGCGTAATGGCTCAAACAATCGCACGCGTCGGGGGCTACTACGTCACAGGTGAGTACGGACACAGTGGAATGTGTCAAACTTATAGTTTCTCATTAACGTCACAGTACGTCATAACATTAACTTTGTACTTAATAAATTAAAAGATTGGAATTTATTTTGTATTGTGAATGTCGATTAGGAATTGAAACGTTCGTTTGTCATTGCATACGCGATGACGTAAACAATCGTTTCGTTGTCATTACACGTCGTCATGACAACGGAGACCGCGTCATGACGTAGACATGTAATGGCCGTAATTTAATTAGTAGTGTACGTATTAAGCCGTAAAGGCCATCCAGTACTGGGCATAGCGCAAGGGACACGCTTATAATAAATATTACATTAATAATGTTGTACATTAAAGTTCATTCAATATACTTTATCTGATCTGATACAGAAATGCATCAGTAATTGTGAAATTGGATGAGCCCGACCATGACGGATGTGTTAACGTGTATATTACATTTTACATACTAATAAATGTTCTATAATAATAATAATACTTGTTATTAGTATTATATAACTTTTATTACGCCTAAATCTTTAGAAACCACGCTCAGAGGCGCATTAATACAAACGATGTAATCGATCTCAGAGTCAATAAACCAAAGGTATTCCAGTTGTCAATAAATTGATTGATACGCCAGGGAGCCATGGTGGATAGGCAAGGTTATAAAGGTACGTCTTTAAATGGGGGGGGGGGGGGGAATTAACTGATGTACCACTAGAAGGAAGTATATTCCAAAGAGTAGGCGCACCTACAGAAAAAGCCCTAGTGCCAATATTGGGATAATGACGCAGTCATCGCGTACACCATAATGCATTGACGATGATACAGTATGTAATCCGTATATTTAAAGTTGCCAAAATATTGTTTACCTCGTCGTGTACATAATGGCAGACGACGATTTCATTTCTTTTAGAACGAAATACAAACAGATAGTGATGATACTTTGAAGTTGCTAATATAACTAGTCGTGCGAAATTAATATGACACCATACGACTGTCATCTTTAAATAAATAATTATTTCGAACTGCAAGCTTCAAGGTGGCGTATCGTTGTGATGCAAGGAATCAGCGTATTCTTCCAAACTAATGCCAACAGATTACTCCATCAGAGTTAATAACAGTTTACTATTTTACGATATCGGTGTATACCAAGAACATAACTAACAATTAAAACAAATAAAATCTATGGTTTAAGTTGTTAGCCTAATACCTCTATATACCTACTGGTGCTTGATCATTTGGTAGATTACGACTAAAATAATTATTGCCGCACTGGACACATTGATACGTAGGAACATTGATGTTCATTGAAAACGTCGTGCAAGACGCTCATCTTACCTTGGTCCGCCATCTTTCCGGTCGCCGTGGCGCCACCTGTCGGTTGTGTGGTAACCTCGCCGGATGATGTACTAGCGGGTGACGTCATGTCTGAAATAAAGTGAACAGTTACTTTTATTTTCTAGTGTGCGTGTGTGCGTGCGTGCGTGCGTGCGTGCGTGCTTATTTGCTAGCTTGTTTGCAGGTATTTATGTATGTGTATGCGTGTGTATTTGCTTGCACGTGAGCGACTATGCTTTGAGAACATTATGCCCTTATCTTTACGGCAGGATTTGACAGACTATTTCTTTTACTTTTCATTACAGTGACTTTGAAGCGGCTCCCACTCACTGTTTCCTGGTTAATTTATTTGGTTTTACCTTTTTTGCTACATTAGTCTCATTTAATTAATACATTTATATTTTCATACAAGATTTCATAGTCACAATTATACCACTACATTTTATTTTATTTTACTTACATTGTTTCATAGAAGATTGCGTAAGCACCATTGAACAGTCATACTCTAGAGACCCGTGTTTAAATAAAGTTTATTATTATTGTTATTACATTGTTTCCAGCCATGCATTAGTTTGAGAGGATCACGGAAGTGAAAACCGTCACCCGTGTCATGGCCGTCGCATATGTATAGGTGACATTAGCTAGTGTCGTCGCTGTCATGTCGCACGCTTGGCTCTGTGAGCAGGCCGCGCACTTCCTGGAGTGTCGCAGTAGGTCAACATGTGCGTCTGTCATTGTAGGACAAGTGAAACAGGCTTTGACAAGGAAGGTGACACGGAATTCCTCTTAAACTAGATTGATGCCAAGCGATGCGTCATCGATGACGTGTTTTTGTAACTACGCAATAATGTATTGGCGCACGTTGGTTACCGGTGGCTAGTTTCGTGAAATGTCAGCGTCTAGTCGTTGTGGGCTAGTGGAAGTTCATTGGCCCAGCGCTAACGCGGGTTTGCCTGCGAAGTGCAAGTATGAGACGGTAGGTGACGATAAGGGAAAAGGGAAATTTACGTACTTACCCACATAAACGCCCGCGGATGCACGCACGCACACAAACACAAACACACACACACACATATATGTACATACACGCGCACACACACACGCACGCACGCACACACATACGCACGCACACACAAACACACACGTACTCACACACATACACATATATGCGCGCACGCACACACGCACGCACACAAACAAACGCACGCACACAAACACACACACACACACACACACACACACACACACACACACACACACACTCACTCACATCAAAGTGCCTTAGTACGAAATTTCTTTCTCTCTCGCTACATCTAAACTATTTCTTCTATTGCTACATTTAGCCGCTCTACACCTGGGTAAGTCTGCTTTTTAAATGATCTATTTTAATTTGTAGGTAGTGCATGAACGCCTACGAATAAAAATAATTGATAGTCTGTCAACTTGTGGAATGAGCGCAACATACTACTAAGAGTGATGGAACAGACACGACACCCAGATGAAGAAATCATTGCTGTCACTTTATAGACAAACAGGACCTACAGCACTACAGCAACACTGCATGGCAATCCACAATTTGTAGTCAAACGGCTGACATAGAAGAAACTGCAAAGTCATTGCTCCACTATACAAGTTAGTAAGTAGATCTAATCGTCAAATACAGTCAACAGACTGTTCCCTGCGACTGACAGTGAACCCACATGTTGACACAACGGGAGGGACGCGAGTGGCATCGCACAGAACGGGATACACGTAGCCTCGGGCGTGGAACAGGGGCAACAAAGGAAAACTAGAATAACATTCTTGTGGTTGTTGCGCGTACTTCCAAGACCTAATGGTGCGGTTTGCGCCCTGTCATAATATGATCTCATCCATTCTTTGGGGAATAACAAAAACTTGCGCCCACGAATACGATCCAGGTAAGCGATTCGTGAGACACCAGTGTCATTACTCATGCTGTCGTTGTATAACAATGTCTACTAAGTCGCGAAACCCTTCCTTTGTTTGGCGGGCAACAGACGGCGTAGCTGGTTCTTTTTCACGCGCCCAAGGCGGGTTCTGTTTTATAGAGAGGTAATACCGCCTTACCAATACGTAACATGGATGAAATGGTATCGCCCCCTCAACGTCGCGAGTCAGACAGTTAAGTAAAGCGTGGCACAGTGGAGGTATTGTCTCCTCGTGAAGGCAGGTCACGAATTTGGGTCGCAGCCAAAAATGGTTAAGAATGCTGCCGTAGACAAACGATGAACTCAGAAGTTGCTATGTCGATTTCAGGCCTTGTCCGCCTGTCAGTAGGGTAATGTACCTTAACGTGATTGAATGTGTGTGTGTGTGTGTGTGTGTGTGTGTGTGTGTGCGTGCGTGCGTGCGTGCGTGCGTGCGTGCGTGCGGGCGGGCGTGTGTGTGTGACTATGTATGTAAGTGTGTGTGTGTGTGTGTGTGTGTGTGCGCGTGCGTGCGTGCGTGTGTGTGCGCGCATGTGTGTGTGTGTGTGTGTGTGTGTGTGTGTGTGTGTGTGTGTGTGTGTGTTAGAACCTCCAAGGAATGTGTTAGGAACTTATATGGTTTTACAATGGTGTGTCGAGTGACGTCTGAGACAGCTCGTTTAACGGGGCATCTCTTGGAAATCCCGTAAACCGGATTTCTTTTCACGTTCACGCTTTGTCGATGTGTGTGGCTGACAACGAAAAAGCAACCACAAAGACCACACGAAGTCTGGTAGCATTTTTATAGGTATACATAGTAGACTGTATGCCGAGTGATGGATGGGCGGCTCCTTTTATCCAGTTTCTAACTCGCTGTACAAGTACATTCACCTGCGCACCGCCGCTGACTGACAGGCGTGTCGTAAAGATGTTCTTATGTAGCGTGACATCCTGACTGTGTAACCGCCCAGACCGCGTTACACTTCACCCAATAACAGACATGTTCATTCCAACATCATTTTGATTTATCTGGTTACAATTACTGTTCCCGTTTATGATCACGCCATATGATTTTGTTTGTGCAGCCTCTGAACCTTAATTTTGTTAAGGATATAGGCGCTATAATAATACTAATTATTATTATTATTTGTAATACTGATTATTTGTTTTATTATTACATTGAAGAGACACGCATTCTTGGAGTTTATCCCCCATGAACGGTCGACCTATATCTCTCTTGAAGTCGTCGTCTGCTAAGCCTGTTGTGCGACGTGTTTACCAGTCCTAATTCTATCAGGTTTAAGCCTCGCTAAACTACCACCTCGCATTCTGCTGAGTTGTGTTTATTGTGTATGCCATGGTATAACCATGCACAGTCTCGTTCAGGATAACTAAACAACCATTGACCACATTGCGTGACATAAACGAGAACCTTTCGTTCTCAGCTCAAGCACGTGATTGGCATAAGAATCAGAAGTAAACCTACACGCGCGAATTAAGTCGATGATTCAACACTGCAAGTGTTCTACTGTTGCTTCCTAGACGAGTTGTGTTCGAAACATTGTCATTACGTTTTCCGACGCAGTTGAAAATCGCAAAGATGACAGTGAATGATGGTAAAAAGCGTCAAATCGACGCCAAGACCCTCGGGCCATGTGTATTGTTGTATTGTCGACGATTCGCCAGGCGCCGTTGTCTGTCGGAGCGCAACTGGTTTCGTTCGTCGAGTCAGCTTCCCGTCCTTTGTCGCGTTGACAGCCGGCGTCCTCGCGATGTGCGGGCGGCGTGATCGGGTGTAACGCGTTACTGTCTCCAGCGGTGTCCCGCTCCTGTCGTTATTACAACAGTAATCTCAATTACACCACGCTTACACAACAACGCCACAAGTTCGTCGAGTTCGAAGAAATTGATTGCAATGATTGTTCCACGAAGCTCCCGCAGAACGTTTTAACAGTAGTCACAGATGTTATCTTTACACGGCGTAATGTATTTTCGAGAAGACCTGATTAGGAGTGAGTGATAAGGACGTACGTGAATTGATTAGAACGAGAGATGGAAAACTATTACGTTGATTACCGATGCAACCCTAAATAAATATATGCATTCGACGCAAGTCGTAAGTAACACCCAGATAAGGCATATCTATTAAGATAACGTGATGAGACGTTTTGCTGATGATAACAAAAATCGCAGTTGGAAATTAGATGCAACCGCGCTCGTCTGTATACCATGTCGGCCCACTAAATTCCAAGAGAGTAAGCAGCGTGTTTTATTACTCCATGTGGCGAAAGAAACAACTGTAGTGTGATCACTGACGCTACACAAGGATTCACACAGACAGGTGTTTTGCCAGAGATTCACATAGTTCTCAGTCAGCCACATTTAGTTGGTTAGGTAGACCACCATTGAGACAATAGAAGGCACCGACTGACACTCCACGAAATCGAATCCTGTGCTGCGGTGTTAAACCTTGGGCACGTTTTTCCACTCTTCATTGCTCCAGTTCACTCAGCTGTATAAATGAGTACCTGGCTAGAGACAGTGGTGGATATGTGTAAGAGCAGCCTTCGCACATTAATTGTAGCATATGTCTATATGGCTGGATGCTTCCCACAGAAGTCGAGATGGTGTCTGAGTGAACAGGTCTGTCAGGGAAGTAAAGTATAAAGCGCTTTGAGCGGTCCAGAGGACTGGATACTGGATATATGAACTTGCATTTACTTTTTTGCCTTTTTAAATAATATCTTTAAACAGAAGCTTCCGCGGTTGTTTCTCGTATTACCTTTGCAATAAACGTTACAGAACAGTACAGGTGTTTCTTCTTATTTATCAGTAACACCTTGTTAAGGTGGGTTATGGTTGTGGTAACATCTAATGAGAATCTTTTGACAGAAACTACCCGGTTAACGAGCGATGAAATAACACGCACTGCGGACTCCGAGGCGTGGTCTCTGCACGACTATCGAACTGTCGTCTTCCGCGAACAATGACGACGCTGGCAGCACCAACGGTTTTTCTAACGAGTGTCATAATGGTGATTAGATGCGTCACCTCGCGACAGATGAAGCGTTCAACTGTTGGGTTGAAACCGGTCGCATTGTGCAAGTCACGACAGCTCGGGTCTTAACGACGAAGTGTTTCCGCAAGACGTAGCGTGAATCACGAGAGACACTCGGGTGTTACGATTGTAGACCCAGAGGTTGAAGATGACACCGGAACTAATAATTGGGTGATTGTGTGACGAGACATAGCTGAAGGCTCGGTAAACAGGAAGTCAAAGATGCAGTTTCTCTACGAATGTTAGCTAATCGCATCCAGTAGCGAATCAACGTCGTCTTACAGGATCGCCGATACTTTCCAGGACCCGGACAGTTTATGGCCCCGACTTAACGACGTTTAACGACGTGTGCCGCCTGACTTCTACTATTAAAACATTAATGCTGTTAGTCCTCATCACAGATTTAGGGTTAGGGTTAGGTTTAAGTTTACCTTGATGGTAGGCTACTTTTGATAAGATTGCCATCGGGTGTTGACATGAATTTGTACATGGAAGGGGGTAGCAAAAACGACAGCTATGTTCTAAGCAGTAACACTAGACCGGAGTCACGACCAAGTCAATGACTCACAAAGTGAGACGGCTGCCCCGTAAAGGTTTCAGAATGTGATATGTAGCGTGATGTAGCAAAAACATTTAGTGAAAAGATGGAAACGCGCACGCGTTAGACTGGGGGCAAAACCACTAACCTGACCACATCTGTGAAAATACATTTAAATTTAAACTGTTCAGACACGCAGATTAAATTGAATTGACTATGTTCTGCTTGTTTAGTATGTTAATTACGTTCGTACTTGTCTAAAGCTTGTATTGACAGTACGTGGACACACGTCAGAGTCTAGGGCCTGTATTGAGAGTACGTGAACACACGTCAGAGTCTAGGGCCTGTATTGAGAGTACGTGGGCACACGTCAGAGTCTTGGGACTGTATTGAGAGTACGTGGACACACGTCAGACTCTTGGGTCTGTGTTGAGAGTACGTGGACACACGTCAGACTCTTGGGCCTGTGTTGAGAGTACGTGGACACACGTCAGACTCTTGGGCCTGTGTTGAGAGTACGTGGACACACGTCAGACTCTAGACCTGTGTTGAGAGTACGTGGACACACGTCACACTCTTGGGCCTGTGTTGAGAGTACGTGGACACACGTCAGACTCTTGGGCCTGTGTTGAGAGTACGTGGACACACGTCAGACTCTTGGGCCTGTGTTGAGAGTACGTGGACACACGTCAGACTCTAGACCTGTGTTGAGAGTACGTGGACACACGTCACACTCTTGGGCCTGTGTTGAGAGTACGTGGACACACGTCAGACTCTTGGGCCTGTGTTGAGAGTACGTGGACACACGTCAGACCTTATACTTGAGTTGAGAGTACGTGGACACACGTCAGACTCTTGGGCCTGTGTTGAGAGTACGTGGACACACGTCAGACCCTAGACTTGAGTTGACAGTACGTGGACACACGTCAGACTCTTGGACCTGTGTTGAGAGTACGTGGACACACGTCAGACTCTTGGACCTGTGTTGAGAGTACGTGGACACACGTCAGACTCTAGACTTGAGTTGACAGTACGTGGACACACGTCAGATCCTAGACTTGCGTTGAGGGTACGTGGACACACGTCAGACCCTAGACTTGAGTTGAGGGTACGTGGACACACGTCAGACCCTAGACTTGAGTTGAGAGTACGTGGACACACGTCAGACCCTAGACCTAACTTTTTTTATATATCTGCTTAACTGACGCACGTTTATATAAGACTGGTATAAATACGACCACACCCTGCACCTGTATACAACCCGTCACCACCCATTTCGGTGCCCTCACGATGACGTCACTTAAACCAAGATGGCTTTTGCTAAGTATCTTAAAAAACTCAGCCTCGAAAATTACGCTTCTATTGTACATTTGAAATAGTACGAAGTAATCAAAGCTGGTTATACCAGTAATATCACCTTCGGGAAATAAGGAGCTTGGGAAGAGGAGAGAGAGCTCGAGAGGGAAGAGAAGAGAAAGAAAGAATATAGACAACAGAGAGACCAGGAGATAGAAGGAGAGGAGAGGGAGGGTGTGGCAGAGGGAGATGGAGAGACACAGAAGGAGACAGAGGGAGAGGGGATGGTGTCGGAGAGCGAGATAAAGAGAAGTATAGAGAGAGGAGAGAGACACAGAGACAGAGACAGACAGAGACAGACAGACAGAGACAGACAGACAGAGACAGACAGAGACAGACAGACAGACAGACAGACAGAAAGAAGGGGAGAGGGCAAGAGGTATGATAATGGTAGGGCGAGATGGTGACAGGGCAACAGGACGACGGCGTGAGGGGTGAAGGGGTGATAGCTCGAGATAGCGAAATGACGAGAAAGTATTAGGATGATATGGCGACATGGCAATAAACGAGAAACACAGAGCGAGAGAAGGAGCAAGGAGGAGCTAGTATATAAAGGGAGACAACTGCCCAGAACACTGTCGTCTTACGCAATGTGTAGTGTGAGTGTCTGTCGACCGGCAAAGCACTAAATACCCACGCTACCGTCATATCAGTTCTCAGAACTCAACACGGTGAGTCAGGACATCGTCCAGCGCTCAAGAAGAAAGACAAGTTAGCGTAATAAAGTACGCGTGGCTGTAACCAGTAAGTACGTTAATGTATACGCCCGATCCACGTATAACTCTGCATGTAAATTGTACTTTGTACACCTGTCATACAACCCATATACATGTTCGTTCGAACCTCATCGTAACACCTCTAAGATACACGACGTTCACTCAACTAAACACATCTACGAACCATTAAGCCACGTCGTATTTACTAGGTAAAACCCAGTTGTTGATCTAGATCATGCAGTCCAACAAAGTATGTTCAATAAGTAAGTCTCTAAACCAGTAAAACAGATACACGTTTGATCGGACATCACAATCAGTAAGCTATTATCACGTCGTCAGTTGTACTCACAAGTTGGTCTGACTCCCTCAGTTCGTCAGACTACGTCGACACAGACCGATCGATGTTGGTGGCAGTGATTAGCGTCTAGCCGCCTTTGGTGTCGCACTACCTGCCGAGCATACCAGCACAGACTGACGCAGGGTGTCGCACCTCCCTCCAGCCACTCACGTCGACGCGTCGCCCTCTAACGGAATCCAGGAAATGTGTCCAACCCCCGCGGTGACACGCGCCACCCCCTCGCCCAGTCGCCCCTCGACGATCGGGGGGGGGGGGGGGGGGTCACTTCATTACGTAATACATTTTCCAGGATCGCATTTAAATGCAACTGCTTTTATGTCGAGTTGAAGTGCATATGTGTTGATGATGTATTTGAAGAAGTAATTAAACAAAATTGGAGATATTTCGTTTTTATAATAAATGGGTTCAAATGTCGATTGTATTATTTAAACAAACAAGAAATTAATCATTACTCCAGATACCTAATATTAAGCTTACTAAGCAACACTAGAACATTAGGTCAGCTGCAGAATCTAAGCACATTACCATTCAAATATTTAACGGGATATTTGAAAATAAATCACCTAGTGCATGTATTTTAATGCATATTTGTGGTTAAAGGTGTATTAAAATATACTTGTATTTGTCACAAACCTGGTTGAATGCGCTTGCCATCTCTGAAGAGTAACGTAAAATTGGTCGATATATATGTGTGTGTGTGTGTGTGTGTGTGTGTGTGTGTGTGTGTGTGTGTGTGTGTGTGTGTGTGTGTGTGTGTGTGTGTGTGTGTGTGTGTGTGTGTATAAAAATTACTACAATTTTATTCATCTTTCTGCACATATCACTAGTGACCCCCGGGCGCCAACAAGCCTCAGACTGCTCATGCGTGGCGCGTCACGGTTCAAAGACCTGCGATGATTTAGTCACACGAACTCGCGGCGAATGAATCACCGTTACCCACAGAGCGAGGAACTTTAAACAGAATGTTATGGCTGTTTCCGCAGCACTAATTGTGTGGTTTGTAATAAAAAGAGACGGGCCAACTATTCGTGGTCTCGTGGAACCGGTCTGGCATGCGACTACTGGCGCTATTCATGGCGTTGTTGTCGTTGTTGTGGGATTTCTTTGTCGCTTTTCATTGCACGTCGGCGACATTGCGCACCGATAACCCAGTTTTGGCGACGATAAACA